>JAJPGS010000556.1:1200000-1623703 GCA_028654335.1 Alnus rubra | reverse complement strand
TATGATATCTTTTCAATATCGGATATAATTCCTTTTCACTCGGCACGTGTATATTCAAAACTAATAATAAATGACTGAGAGTTTTCTTATCAATTCCAAATCAAATTTAACCAAAAACCAAAAGCTAAAAATGAGCATCTAGTAGATACTTAACACTTCATGAAGTTGAATTCATCAAGAGTAAATGCCCACATTTCTACGAAAATAACTGTATCAATCCAAAATCGATCAAAAGGCACACAAGTAAAAACTCAAACATTCAAGAAAACATAATCATTTCGAAAATTCCAAAAATTAAAAATTAAAAGAGAAAACACAGGGTTTTGTTACCCAATTAGATTCTTGGAAGTAATACGAGGAGCTTTAACTGCAGCACCGATCAAACTGCTTCCGGTAATGTAAATGCCCCTAACAAGTCCACGTATTTACAGATAAGTTTTCAGAGATCGGTAATTTAAAAGAGTAAAAATAGAAGATGACAGGTACAAGCGGCGCCGAGGACGGAAACGCCTATGGAGACGGCGATGCCGATGGCGGAGAAGGTGTAGGGCGAGATCCGGACTAGCGCGCGGGCCCACGTGCTCGCTGCTCCGGCTACTACTGCTGAGCCTGACATGGTTTCAATCTGGTGTGATTGCTCTTAGAAAAAAATTTCCTGGCTTTTAAGTGACCGAAATTCCTTTGGTCCCAACCTTTCCATTTTGCTCTTCTTTAGCCCCTCTTTCTCTCAGAGAATTGGATGTGTTCGAGAATTGTGCAGCTCATGGATCCGAATGAGTGAGAGGGAGAGACTGGTGTTTCAGTGTGTTGCAGACAAGAAAAATGGTTTTGAGGAAAGTAAAGGAAGAGGGGCGGGAGAAGTTAAAAAAAAAAAATTGGCGAAAATTTCAGATCGCGCCAATATTACTTATGCGCGCCAGCTGTTTTAGTAACAGCGGCGACAATAGTCGCTGCTAATAACACATTATCAGCGGCAACATTTCACTGTCGCCGTTGATAATAGTCAATAGCGGCGATATTTTAGGTCGACGCAATTAATCCTAAATAAAATTAAAAAATAAAAAACAGCTCAAAACAAACAAACAAACAAACAAAAATTTAAGAAAAAAATACACATAATTCTCTCAAATTATCAACTCATTGTCAATATACCCCTAAACTAACAATTGTGTCAATGTCCCCCCTTAAACTACAAAAAAATGTCAATGTTACCCTAATGACAAAAATACCTTCATAAAATTATTAAAATAAAATAAAAACTAAAAAAATATTAAAATAATATAAAATAACAAAAATTTACTCCAATAAAATAAAACTTTTTTTCGTTTGTTTATGTTTTTTTTAAAAAATAAATAATTTCAGTTATTCTTTCGTTTTTTTTTTTTTTTTTTTAAAAAAAATCGCTTTATAAATTTAATAAAAAATTGGTTTTTAAATGTTCTTATAATTTTCAGTTATTTTTTCGTAAAAGGTCGTTCTTTTTTTTGTTTTTTAAAAAGTAATTTATATATATATATATATTTTATGTTTTTATGTTTTTTTTTGTTTTCTTTTAATTTATAATGACATTTTTGTCTTATTTAACAAATTTTAGGGGCAATTTTGTCCTTTTGCAATGTTTAAATTTTATGTGATTTATATATTCATGCAATGTTCTTTGTGCAATGGAGAATTATGATACGTGATGTGAACCCATCATTTTTAAACATTGAACCAGTTTTTTAAGTAAAAAAAACCTGTGAATTTAAAGGTTGAACCGGTTTCGTCATGATTTTAATAAATTTATTGTGCTTTAATGAAAAAGATCGGATGATCTATCGATCCTATTGAGAGATCACGATCGATCGGATGATCTATTAATCCTATTGATCTATCGATCTTATTGATCTATCACGACCGATCGGATGATCTATCGATCCTATTGATCTATCACGACCGATTGGATGATCTATCGATCCTATTGATCGATTGGATGATCTATCGATCATATTGATTGATCAAGGCTGACCTAATGATCTATTGGTCCTATTGATCCATCACGATCGATCGGATGATCTATCAATCCTATTGATCAATCACGATCGATCAGATGATCTATCGATCCTATTGATCCATCACAATCGATCGGATGATCTATCGATCCTATTGATCAATCACAATCGATCAGGTGATTTATCGATCCTATTGAGCCATCACGATCAATCAGATGATCTATCGGTCATATTGATCCATTACGATCGATCGGATGATCTATGATCCTATTGGTCTATCAAGATCGATCGGATGATCTATCAATCCTATTGATCTATCACGATCGATCGGATGATCTATCGATCCTATTGATCAATCACGATCGACCGGATAATCTATCCATCCTATTGATCGATCACGATCGATCGGATGATTTATCAATCCTACTGATTGATCAAGGTCGATCTAATGATCTATTGGTCCTATTGATCCATCAAGATCGATCGGATGATCTATCAATCATATTGATTGATCACGATCGATCGGATGATCTATCGATCCTATTGATTTATCACGATCGATCGAATGATCTATCGATCCTATGGATCGATCGCGATCGATCGGATGATTTTTCGATCCTATTGATCAATCACGATTGATCAGATCATCTATTGATCCTATTGATCCATCACAATCGATCGGATGATCTATGGATCCTATTGATCTATCAAGATCGATCAATAGGACCGATAGATCATCAAATCGATTGTGATCGATTCATAGGATCTATAGATCCACTGATCGATCAATAAGATCGATAGATCATCTGATCAATCTTGATAGACTAATTGGATGATCGATCGATCTTGATAGACCAATAGGATCAATAGATCATCTGATCGATTGATAGATCATCCGATCGATCTTGAGAGACCTATAGGATCGACAGATCATCCAGAATCGATCGATCCTATAGGTCTATCAAGATCGATAGGATGATCTATCGATCAATATGATTGATAGATAATTCGATCGATTAATAGGATCCATAGATCATCCGATCGATCTTGATAGACCTATAGGATTGATAGATTATCAAATCGATCGTGATAAATCAATAGATCGATAGATCATTTGATCGATCAATATAATTGATAGATCATCCGATCGATCTTGATAGACCAATATGATCGATAGATCATCCGATCGATTGTGATCGATCAATAGGACCGATAAATCATCTGATCGATCGTGATTGATCAATATGATCGATAGAACGATTTTCTTTGTTTTGTTGAAAGAAAAACCAAAAATTAACTTCTTTTTTTTAAAAAAAAAAAAAAAAAAAAAAAAAAAAAACCAACTTTTAGAAAAAAAAAAAAAAATATTTTCTACAAACAAATTAAAAAAATTAAAGAAAAACAAAAAAAACTGAAAAATTTGAAAACATAAAAAAAAAAAAAAAAAAAGAAAGAAAAAAAGAAAAAAAGTAAAAATATTATTAGCGGCCACTTTTTTGGCCGCTAATAGCTTCCTGGAAAACAATTTTTTTTTTTTTTTTAAAAAAACAAACGAAAAAAAAACTAGTTTTCTATTAATCTTTTTTTTAAGAAAAAAAAGGAAAAAGAACGATTTTTTTTTTGTTGATAGAAAAACCAAAAATTAACTTTTTTATTATTATTTTAAAAAAACCATTTTTTTTTGAAAAAACTATTTTTTACAAACAAATTTAAAAAATTAAAGAAAAAAAAATTATGAATAAAAAATATATATTTAAAATAAAAACAAAAAAAAA
The DNA here is from genome assembly GCA_028654335.1 of Alnus rubra. Taxonomy (NCBI): domain Eukaryota; kingdom Viridiplantae; phylum Streptophyta; class Magnoliopsida; order Fagales; family Betulaceae; genus Alnus; species Alnus rubra. Next base: position 1,619,937 of record JAJPGS010000556.1, on the reverse strand, counting down.
TGAAAATTTTATTATGTGGCCGCTAATAATCAATTATTAGTGGCTATTTAAAAAAGTGGCTGCTAATAATCGATTAGTAGCGGCCATTTAAAAAAGTGGCTGCTAATAATCGATTATTAGCGGCCACTTTTTTGGCTGCTAATAGCTTTTTGGAAAACAATTTTTTTTTTTTTAAAAAAAACAAACGAAAAAAAAAACTAGTTTTCTGTTAATTTTTTTAAAAAAAAGTAAAAAAGAACGATTTTTTTTTTGTTGATAGAAAAACTAAAAATTAACTTTTCTTTTTATTATTTTAAAAGAAACCATTTTTTTAATTTATTTTTTCAAACAAATTAAAAAAATTAGAGAAAAAAAAATGAAAAAAGAAAAAAGTAAAAATATTATTAGCGGTCATATAAAAAAGTGGCCGCTAATAACTTGGCGGGGAGTTGCGGGAAATTCCGAAAAACTATTAGCAGCGACTAATGTCGCCGCTAATAATAAAACTATTAGCGGCCAATAAAGTGGCCGCTAATAATGATTATTAGCAGCCATATAAAAATTTCCCGCAACTCCTAGTCAAGTTATTAGCGGCCACAATTAGGTGGCCGCTAATAGTTTACAAATAACGGCGACTATTAGCGGCCAATTGTGTTTGGCCGCTAATAATATGATCAAATTTCTTGTAGTGGTAATTTGTTTTGAAAACAAAAAGAAAACAAGGTTCATGTTCAAATTCCTTGTAATAATTTATATCTTACTCTGATTAGATCTTTTATAAGATTTTGATGGTCTCCACGCTTTCATATACAATTCAATAATTAGTTTTAGAATAATGTTTAATTCCCTTCGTGTATCCTTCTTGTAACTTTCTAGAACTGATATAGTATAAAATTAATCATTGCATCATTAATTAAAGTGTAGGTCTCATGAGAATCCTATAGATACAATTGTTAGTTTTAAAAAGAATGAGATATAGCATTGTTTATAGTTTTATATCACATCAACCTTAAAAAAGATAAGAAAAATACAAAAAAAAAATGATCAAACGTTTCTCTTAAATTAATATACATGGCTCACGAGTTCATTCTGCATGCGTACGGAATAGGCTGTGATCAAAGGCAGAACCACCCCTGCCTTTGGGGGTTTTTGGGCCCGGGCAACATTTGAAATTTTTTTAAAATTTTTTATTTTTTTCTTCTAAGTTTAAGGTATTTTAATGAAATGGATCACCTTAAAATGATTTTTTACCTTAAAAATACTAATTTTTTTAGTTTTGGACCCCCCCCCCCACCATATTATTTTTCTAGTTCCGCTCCCGGCTGTGATGCATTCATTATAAAAGGCCAAGAATTATATATTGTTGTTTTCAACCATCTAAAAATTGTTGTTGACTTGAGCACATAATTGTAAAACATGTTAAATTCACAAGACCAATTCTCTACATCTAGAATTAGCCAGATTATGCGTACCAATTAATCTCAATAATAATCAAAGTCCTAGGTTTCATCTCTATCCAAAATGTAATAATGTATACTTGTCGGGACGTTTCACTAATTTCATTAGCCATTAATATTGACCGCTCACAATTTCTACATTAAATTTGATTTGGTTAGTATTTTAATGTTTTTAGCTTTTTATTTTTTTTATTTTTTAATAGATTTATTATTTTAACAATTTCTGTACAGAGTATATATATATATATAGATTAAGAATTGATTTTACATTTATTCTAAAATTTAAATTAATAATTCACGAGTCACGAGTCGGGAAAATAAACACCCGCATGATCGGTTCATATAGTATTGCATGCATGCATGCATGCATGCGTATTAATGGGTAATGCTACGGAGTAGCAATCTTTGCGCATTTTTTCCGCACTTTCACTGGAAATAAGAAAAAAAAAGAAAAAAAGAGAGAAAGAAACAAAAGACGCCCACTGCATTACTGTTTTCATTTTCCCTCTTTCACTCTCCCCCCAACTTTTTTCCCTCCACTTTCTCCCACCACCACTGTTCAGCTCCGGCCACCACGAAGCAGTGCCGACGACGCCCACCCAACGCCCACCATCTGGTAAATCTCCTTGTTTGTCTTTTAGATCTGTTTTTTTTTCCTGCTATTTTCCCCCTGTAAGAGCCTCTGGTTTCTTATATTTGTTTTGTTTTTTTATCCTTTTTTCTTTCTGCTATATGTTGCTGTAAGAGCCTCTGATTACTTAGATCTATTTTTCTTTCTGGTTCATTTTTTTTACGGAGAGAATGCTACTCCATAGCATTACTCTGAAGTTTCCTAGTCGTTCTTTTGGTTTTGGTCCTTCAAAATTTTCCTGCAAAGATTTCTGTTTGTTTCTTAGGAAAGTTTCTGTTCTTGAATTTTATCAGCTACTTGAACTGCAGCTTGTCTGATATAAACTGAGAATGCCTTTTTTTTTGTTCCTTGCTTCTTGTTAAATTGATATTTTGTAGTATGAAATTAAGAGGACTGGTGCGTTTTGTGATCTAGGGTTTTGGATAATTATTATTAATTTTTTGGTACTCTCTAAATCCATTGTGTGGGTTCGGTAGTAGCATTATTTTTTCTTTAGTCAGAAGTAAAAAAATTGAAACCATATTTGTTGGGCTATTTTTTGTATTTGTTTTCCATCTACTGAATTTCTAGAATTGGATTTTGTATTTGGTTCATTTTTGTATTCGTATTTAAATGAATCAGATGTGTTTATTCTAATTGTGTATCTAATCAGCCATTTTACCTTGGATTTATTGTTTATCATGATTTTTTATTTTTCATTTGGGTTGATTAAAGTATTCTAATTTTGCATTGGATTTATTGTTTATTATTCAGTCAGTTGCTTTGCATTCCTAATACTGCTTTTGTTCACTATATTTTGGTTGTGCATAATACACTTTTGTTTCATCTTGTGGTTTTGTTTAGGTTAGCATCTAATTTTAAATTTTTCTTGTAATAACTCTTAGATGGACTTGGAGAATGAGTACGATGATGATAATTTGCTTCCACATATTACGGTTGATGATGATCCGCGTCCCCAAGTTGTTCCTCAAAATGGTTTGTTAGGCTCTTCCTCTCTCATTAGTGCAACATTTGTTGAATGTTGTTTTGCTAAATTTTATTATTCACGGTGGCTCAACAATTTTTTTTTTTTTTTTTTTTGTTACAGATGAAAATGAAATTGTAAGTGATGCGGAGTCGGACGACAATGAGGACCAATGTGAGTGGAAGCTCATAGATGATGATGGAAATGTTGAGCAACCTAAGAAAGGTATGACATTTGACTCCATAGAAGAACTCAAATCATATTATAGGCGTTTTGGCAAGCAAATGGGTTTTGGGGTGGTACAAAAGAAAGTTACTAGAGACAAAATCAGTAAGAAAGAAGTACGCATCACCATTGCATGTGCTCGTCAAGGCAAGCTAGCACCCAAGACAAGTAAGCCAAATCCAACAACCAAAACGGATTGTAAGGCCAAGTTGAATGCAAAGTTGGTTGAAACGAAGTGGTATGTGACTAGTGTAATTACTGACCATAATCATGATTTAAGTCCAGGAAAAGCAAGATATTTTAAATGTAATAGGATATTGAATCCTAGTGTGAAAAGAAAGATTATAGTAAATGATATAGCTGGGATTGGACTGAGTCAGAGTTATAACTCTCTTGCTGTTGAAGCTGGGGGGTATGAGAATCTTCAATTTGTAGAAAAAGACTGCCGAAATTTTATTAACAAGGAAAGACATCTTCGGCTTGGCCAAGGAGGTGCTAAAGCACTACGTGACTATTTTACTAAGATGCAAGCAATGAACAATGGTTTCTATGCTGTGATGGATTTGGATGATGAATCTAGGTTGAGAAATGTGTTTTGGGCAGATGCACGAAGTAGGGCATCATATGAAAGTTATGGTGATGTCGTTACATTTGACACGACATACTTGACGAATAAGTATGGAATGCCATTTGCTCCTTTTGTAGGAGTAAACCATCATGGACAGTCAATCCTTTTGGGGGCAGGATTACTATCAAGTGAGGATACAAAAAATTTTGTGTGGTTGTTTCAAACATGGTTGGAATGCATGAATGGTCGGGCGCCAAATGCAATAATAACAGTTCAAGATAGGGCCATAAAAAATGCAATTGCAAGAGTTTTCCCAGGAACCCGACACAGATATTGTCTATGGCACATCTTGAAAAAAATTCCAAAAAAGTTTAAAGCATATTCACAATATGATGCCATCAAGAGTGCCTTACGAAGATGTGTATATGAATCTCAGACATGTGGTGACTTCGAGGTAGGTTGGCAACGTGTACTTGAGAGATATAATCTTAAGGATAATGATTGGCTGTGTCGTTTATATGATGAGCGGACTTTCTGGGTACCAGCATATCTAAAAGGTGTATTTTGGGCTGGTATGACAACTACACAACGGAGTGAAAGTATGAATGCCTTTTTTGATGGGTATGTGCGTCCTTCAACCACATTGAAGCAATTTGATGACAAATATGATATTGCTTTACGGAGGAAGGTTGAGAATGAGGCTCTTGCAGATTTCAATTCTTTTAATTCTACACTTCCATGCTTAACCTTCTATTCTTTTGAGAAAAAATTTCAGCAAGTTTACACCATTGCAAAATTCAAAGAAGTCCAGGAAGAGATATTGGGTAGAATTTATTGTACTGTATCCCTATTGACTAAAGAGTGTGCAGTTTGTACCTATCAAGTGATTGAACTGGTACAAGTATCAGTTGAAGATGCATTTGTGAAAAAAGTAATATATGTTGTTTACTTGAATGAAGATGAAGATGAGTTTGAAGTAAAATGCACATGTGGATCCTTTGAATCAAGAGGCATCTTGTGTAGACATGTCATTTCTGTACTGACTGCACATAACATTACATCATTGCCCCCCAGATATTATCTTGACCGTTGGAGGAAGGATGTGGAGCGAAGATATACTTTAGTTAAAAGTAGTTATGACTCGTTGAGTGGCAACCCTGATGTACAAAGATATGACAACTTGTGCAAATGTATGCATAAATTAGCAGAGATCGCCGCAAGAAACGTGGATTATTATAGAAAAGTGCAGAGACATATTAATATGTTAACTTCAGAATTAAGTGGTTTAAGTTGTGAATCCATTGATGGTGATGATTTAGAGGTAGAAATTGATGGTGATGATTTAGAGGTAGAAACTGATCAGGTGCATACTCCTCTCAAGGTACGAACTAAAGGAAGGTTACCGTATAAAAGGAAGGAATCTGCGGTGGAGAAAGCAATCAACAAGAAGAAGTCACAAATAAAAAGCAATGAATTGCGTCAAAGGAAGGTTGCTTATTTCTCTTCCCCTAGTGCTTAATTATGCTTATTAAAAAGATTTGTCCATTTGTTAAACATTTTTCATGTTTTACTTGCAACACAAAACATTTACTTAACCCTTTTCATTTTCATTTTTTTTTATGATATGTAGCGTTTACTCAAAGTTCCTTCGCCAATTTCACATAATATTCAGCATAGTGATGTTTTTGGAACTCGGGATAGTACAACTACAAAGGTATTTAAAAAGAAAAAAAAATCTTAATGAGATTTAAAAGTTGTCTTGTATTATCTAAAATCTTGCTCACAATTTTGCAGAATATATGGCCACGTGAGCTATTGGAAGGGTAAATGGAACAAGTGGAATGGAAGGAATGAAAGTTGCAATGTATTTTGTTGTTTTGGCATTTTTTGTGTTGTATAGACAAGTGAATATGTAGATTTTCGAATGTTATAGCTAGTAGCTTGTCCCTTTTTGTTGTTGCAACGACTACCTAACAAGTTGATCCCATGTACTTTGTTGTGATGTTGAATATTGTGATAGGATGAGAAGAATATAATCAATGAAGTAAGAAAATATGTTGTTTTTGTAACTATATTTTTGTAATTCTCATCGTCTTTAAAAGACCAGTGCATTTTTGAGATCAAGGCAATTTCTGAAGCTGTTTTGAGCAATTTCCTTGTGGATGAGACTACATTTTATTTGCACTTTTTTTTTTTTCGTCTTTTTGGTGCATCAGTTGTGCACTATATCTTTTTGGTTCATCAATTTCAATTTTCTTAAAGTTTTAGGGAGGATGACCATCAGAGGTTATGGTGTTTGAAGCATAGTATTTATTTGGAAGAAGCAAATCTAGTAAATTTTGAAATTTTGATGAACGGATAAACATGCAATTATGTATATATTGCAAGTCTTGCAAATAGTTACAAATTTACAATCATTCCAACAAGACATCCATATTGCTTCACAGTGAATTGGTAAACAACATTGTAGAATCTGTGTTTAAACCTCTATGATATTACATTCATTGGAGTGTTAAATGCTTGTGGCCAAAATTGCAACACTATGGATGCATGGTTGACATTTTTGGCCGCGCTGGGCATATAGAAGAAGCAGGGAAATTAATAGAGGAAATGCCCATCGAGCCAAATGATGTGATTTGGAGGACTTTGCTTAGTGCTTGTAAAAATCAAGAGAATTTCAATATTGGAAAGCCCGTAGCTGACCATCTAATCAGGTTGGATTCTTGTAATCCAAGTTCTTATGTGCTTCTGTCTTACATGTATGCTGGTCGAGGTATGTGGAACCATGTTAGTAGAGTTAGGACAATGCTGAAAGATATGATGATTCCTTAGAGTTCAATCACCACATATTAGATAAAGGAAAAATAATGATAATAAAATAATGTATCTGGAAGAAAAATCATCTCTAAATTCAGTAGTACTAGAATACAACTTCACTCCACCATAACATAATTTATTTTTTGTTTCCTAAATTTCCAGACTCGAAGAGCTCACCACAATGATGAAGAAATCGCAAAATCATACAATACAACAGAGAGAAATAATGCAGCTTCTAGGGGCAGCAAACAAACACATGTATCACCCCATGCTCCCCCTATCTCATTCATTCTTTTACAGCATCAAACAAATCTTACATGGCCATGTGACATTTGACTTTTGCCCCGGGGGTGAAGAGAACAAATCTCTCCTTGGCCTGGATAACTCAAAACTACCACAACATAGACACCAAAACTTTACACCCAGCGACTTTGGTAGGGAGCAACAAGATGATGCTTGACCTAAATGGGGTCAAAAAGGCTTTCCTTTTCATCATATTTTATCCAAATGGGTTACCACCAACAGATGAGAAAGGATTTGGAGTAGCAGGTGCTGAGAATCTGCCAGCCAGCTGCTGATCCATATTTAAGGAGCCAAAAGCAGCCCCGTCATTACCAAAGCCCCCTACTCCTTGATGCCTGCAAAGAAGCTCAAATAAGTTATTGTACAAACACAATGACAATGCAAATCACTGCCAATCAATTAGCAAAATAATCTACGAACTCCAGAGGAAGTATCATGTCTTCTCTCTCGATACTTCTGCCAATATCTCTGCAAGGTGAGAAAATATAGAGATAATAATTGTAGTTACATAATAGAACAATCTAGTTTAAAGATCTCTCCTCAGGAAGTACACTCGTTCAACTCAAAAATGAAAAAATACCACCTAAAATTTATTTAGAAAAAAATACAGTTAGTAATCGATCCCAAAATCCTTTCCAATTCAATTCAGCCAAAAAGCCAAAGACATAGTTCATAAAAAAAATGCATTTTCTTCTTATTGCGTCTCTATTTATTTATTTCTGTTCTCGTCCTCCTTAAAGATAAGAACTTTATGAAAGATGTTAATATTCATCCAAAAAAAAAAAAAGATGTTAAACCAGGAACAAAGAGTAACAAAAAACTGCATCAAGAAAGCCTCTGTTCCTTCTCAAAATCAGCAAGATAATCAAATAAGAGAGAGTTTCGGCAACATAATCAACCAGATAACTAGGTTTCTATTCCCCAAAACAAGAAGAAAAAACATGATAATAAGAGAGAAAAATTACCGGTGTTGGCGTTCGGCCGGATTTTTGAGCTGGTGACTTGCCGGTTTTTGGATGGCGGGCGTCGCCGGTCGTTTTGGCGAGAGGAGGTCGGCCGGATTTCGAGCTGGTGATGCGACTGGTTTTGGATGGTCAGCGTAACCGGCGGTGGCATGGGTGGCGTTCGGAGGTGACGGCGATGGTGATGGGCGGAGGCCTAAGGTGAGAGTGGGGGGAGGAGCAGCGTGGGAGAGGAAAAAGCTTTGGGGGAAAAAATGAAATATTTGAAACCCAAACCTAATTTCACTCTTTTAGTCTTTGTGTGATATATATTTTTTTAAATAAAAAATTGATAACCGCGGTTCAGTTAACCACGCCAGCTCAGCAATTGCGGAAAAAATGCGCAAAGATTGCTACTCCGTAGCATTACCCCGTATTAATAGGCTACCTCTAGATGCATACATGTAAATCATATCATATACGTATGTAAAAGGGGGAGCTTTGAACATGATAGCCTGAAAATGCTGACACGTACGTGACAAGAACGAGGTAAAACTTCATCCTGAACCGGATTTCTGTCTTTTTCTTTCTCTGACGTTCTCTCTCTCTCTCTCTCGCACACATCCTATATACACATCAAAACATGTTAATAAATTTAAATTCACAAGACCAAAACAATGGCCTTGACTCTTGACTAACATCTTTTCGATCTAAACCACCTTTGAATCTCTAGAATTGGCCAGATCATGCGTGCCAACCTCAATGATGATCAAAGTCCTAGGTTTCATGTCTATCCAAGATGTAATAATGTACACTTTTCTGGACGTTTGACTCATGAATGCCTACAGTGTCCACTATGTATAATAACCAAATTCCTATACACACAAATAGTCGTAATACGTGCATCTTTGAAAGATTAAACCATGAAAACACACCTGGCTCAATGACATCGAGGCCATTTGATATATTTAGTGACTGATCAGAAAAACATCAAACTAGAGATAGAAATAGAGCTTCGAAGATAAAGTTTTATTTTTAAACTTTTTCTCAAAAATGTTTTTTTTTCTTTTGGCCATTTTTTGCATTTCATGTGTAGGATATCTTAACTTAATTTTATGCATAAAGGCAGGGAGGGACAACGAACTGTGATTGCTTTATTTGGGCGTGGCCACAATAGGAACCAACAGTCCATTGGGAATCACATAGGAGTGACATAGACAGCATGAAAACTATAGGTACTCCTTCAAATTCGATTAAGTCATAGCTAGACATAATCTTAATTATTAAGAAATTAGCGAAACATAATGCGGTTAATATTAATCAAATTTTAGGATTCCCATATATAAATCAAACCCTAGCCCTAAGTAATATGGTCACACTTTTGCTAATCATTCTCTCTCTCTCTCTCTCTCTCTCTCTCTCTCTCTCTATATATATATATTCTTTTGGTTCGTCCTTAATTAATTTATAGGTATTGATTAGTACGTACTTGAATATTCATGCATCTCGAATTCCCCCATGGAGTTTTTTTTTTCATTTTTGTTGTCCACATGCGTGTGCATATTTTAGCAATTCTTTCATTCCATGTGTCTTTTTTGTCCACATGTAGTAGACGGATCGATTTTACATTATCCCAAAATTTTAAATTAAAAAAATGTACATTTTTAGAAATTATTTCATTCCTAGATGTTTGTCCCCTAAAGTGGTTGCTATGGTAAGAGTAATTTGTTTTGTAAATTTGATTTGCTTATTACTTAGTAGATAAGCCGCACCTGACTTTTTTTATAAAACCAACTCAAGAGCCGCAATGTTGTACATTGTCAAACTTGCACACGCAGATAAAAAATACTCAAGTAGTTAAATACCTCACGTAATCTGTTTTGAAAACAAGGTTCATGCATGTTTAAATTAATATACAGCTAGGGCTCACGAGTTCATTATAAAAGGCCAAGAAACCATGGATCCAAGTCATTGAAGCTAGCTAGCTAGAGAGAACAAAAATCATGAGGTTGTATTCCAAATACTACTGTCTATTGTTACTCGTGCTTCTCATCAGCACTGTCTCACCACTACAAAAAAAATTGTTTTTCGCCACGTGTACGGTCACTGTACACGTGACGAACTGTTGGCCGCGTGCAAGTGACCACGTAAATACACGCAGTGGATCCGGTTGACACTAACTGCACAATTGGCCGCGTGTATTTTAATACGCGCGGCCAACAGTTGGCCGCGTGTATTATTATACACGTGGCAATATGTTTTTTTTTTAAAAAAAATTCAAAAAAAAATTTTTATTTAATTTAAATCTGTATTTAATTATTTTTTAAATAATTGATTGTATTTTTAATTTAATTCTTTATTTTTAGAGGAAAAAAAATATAATAACTGAAAAAAAAAGAAGAAGAAGAAGAGGAAAACACACGTACGAGCAAGTTCAGTAGAGAGAGAGAGAGAGAGAGCGAGAGACAGAGAGATACAGAGAGAGAGAGACAGAGAGAGAGAGAGAGAGAGACAGAGAGAGCGAGAGAGAGAGATACAGAGAGAGAGACAGAGAGAGAGAGAGATACAGAGAGAGAGAGAGAGAGCGAGAGAGAGAGAGAGAGACAGAGAGCGAGAGACAGAGAGAGAGAGAGAGAGACAGAGAGAGAGAGAGCGATACAGAGAGAGAGAGAACATGTATTTAATGATTTTTTTTTTTTCATTTGAAACTACTGTTCAGTGGCGCGCGGGACAATTCCGGCGCGCCACTGCTACCTACGCAAATTCTGGCCGCGTGGCCTTATACGTATATATACATAATAAAAACAATTAATATATATATATATATATTTAATAAAAACAATTAGCCACGTGTATTTAATACACGTGGCCACTTGGACGAGTGTAAGAAATACACGCGGCCATATACAAAACTTAATAAAATTTGTTTTTATTAATATATATTTGATAAAAACAATTGGCCACGTGTATTAAATACACGCGGCCGATTGGCCGCGTGTATAAATTACACGTGTCAAGTTGGCCGCGTGTATAAATTACACGTGTCAAGTTGGCCGCGTGTAATTAATTACACGCGGTCAACTGTGATGCGCCCCCTTTTAGTCACGTGTACTGTATACACGTGGCTAATTGGACGCGTGTCTACAGTAACAGGTACTATAGACACACGGCCAATTGTAGAGTTTTTTGTAGTGCACACTCATCACTAGCTGATCATCATCAGCACAACAAGCCCCCTTCTCTGGCTTTGGCCGATGATGATCAAGTGGTGAGAGGCGGATACTAGCTTTCCTCCATTAATGATTTCCCAATCCCCTTGGTCAATGTACCTTCCCAGTATTTTACCCATCTTTTTGCTTCCTTTGCGGATGTCAATTCCATCACCTTTGAAGTCACATTTCCTCAAGAATATGAGGTGCTGTTCTCAACCTTCACCCAAACTGTGCAACAAAAGAACCCCTCAGTTAAAACCCTTATATCCATTGGTGGAGACTACGGCCTTGTTTGTTAAGCCTTATTACAGTACAGGATAGTGCTCAGCACTATTCACTACACTTTTTCTTACTTTTTCATTTTTTCCAACAACAATCCACATCAAAACATTCTTACTTTTTTTACTTTTTATATCAAATCAATAATTTTTTTTTTATTATTCAAATAAAAAATTCACTAAAATACAAAATTTTTTCACTTTTCTATACAAATCCCTTTTACTTTATATCACATCATCATTTCTTATTAATTTTAAAATTAACAACCCCACTACTCTGTTCTGTACCTGTCTTTGCCAAACAACCCCACGCCACCGCCTTTCCTTCAATGGCTAGCCAGCGCAGTACCCGTAAAGCATTCACTATAAAAAACCGACTTTTAGAGCTGTTTTTGTTGGAGACGTTCTAACAAAACGGCTCAAATTGGAGCCGATTTGAATTAAAATGGCTCAAATTGGAGCCGTTTTGTTAAAACGGCTCTAATTCGAGCCGATTTAGTTCAAACCGGCCCTAATTTGAACTGTTCCTTGTAAAACGGCTCCAATTGGAGCCGTTTTAATGGAAACGGCTCAACATGGAGCCGCTTAAACAAAACGGCTCCATTTGGAGCCACATTAACAAAAACGGCTCCAATTGGAGCCGTTTTTCTAAGGTGTCTCGAATTAGAGCCGTTTTTAAAGGGCTTCAATTTGAGCCGCTTTATGATAAACGGCTCTAATTTGAACCATTCTAACGAGACGACTCCATTTGGAGCCGCATTGAATAAAATGGCTCTAATTGGAGCCGTTTTTCTAAGGCGTCACCAATTTGAGACGTTTTAAAACGGCTCCAATTGGAGTCGCTTTATAAGAAACGGCTCTAAATTGGAGTCGTTTTATTGAAAACGGCTCTAAATTGGAGCCATTTTATTGAAAACGGCTCCAATTGGAGCCGATTTAAAAAGCCTCCAATTGGAGCCGATTTAAAAAGCCTCCAATTGAGACCCTTTTTGTTAAAACGCTTGTAATTAGAGTTGTTTTTGTTAAAACACCTCTAATTCAAGCATTTTTGTTAAAACGACTCCACTTGGAGCTGTTTTGAAAGTGAAATCGTTTTAAAAAATAAAAAGAACTCCATTTATAATAACCCTAACCTTAGGATTTAAGATTTCAAGACTAATTTGTTTATGAGTTGAGGTTAATTAAATAGTTGATATCGAATTAGAGTCGATCTATAAAATGTGTGTTCAAGCTCGTTGAGAATGCCCCATTCGAGTCGATTCGGGTTACTCGACAAACTCAGCTCAACTAGAGCTCGAGCTAGGTTATTAAATTTTTTAAGTTCAAACCCGAATTTGAAAATAACTCGTAATTATATCATGTTAGAGTTCGTTATATATATATGGTACGGTATATGTATCATGTTAGAGTTCATTATATATATAATGATATATATGAATAATTTTTCAATCTTGAACTAGTGCCGATCAATGAAATGTGTGTTTAAGCTCGACTCACTCGTTTAAAACTTGGGGAAGCTCAAGCTCAAGCTCGTTGAGATTGCTATTCGAGTTCATAAACTAATGATATATGTATAATGTGAGCAAGTAGTTATAAGTATAATATATATATATATAGTTGTGTAATGTACATTTTATCCGAATCACTAATGTAGGTGACGTGCCCTCGACCCCAAATGATAATTCGCATGAGCGACCGTCATCACATACATTATCTTGATATAGTAAGTGACAATACTGTTAAGACTGTTTTGTCATTTAAAGTGTATTTCTTATTCTATAGACGCATGAACTTTTGGTTTGTTTAATGTATTTACTTATATCTTTTAAAAAAATTTGTTTGAGGCTTCTAGGCGGTTTGAGCATAGTTGTGTAATAGTATGGTAGACTTATATAGCAGCTCTAGTAGTTGTTGGGACCATGTTACAAGTATTTAGCAATGCGATTGTTTTTATGCTCATGACATTCTAGGTGCTTCGGCCAATGGTAAAGAAGTTGTATGGTAATTATTGCAATAGCAACTGTGGGTGCTCTTTGAGTCGTGTAATGTCTTTTGAAATTCTGAAGGAGATGCATGTTGTAGTTGTTGAAATTATAAAGGAAGTGGAGTTCAATACTATAAGTAGCGCTTTTATGCAGCATCACAGATTGATTTGTTTAAGTTTTGTCAGGTCATTCTAAAGTATACTATGTCACATGCAGGCAACTTTATATGATATGCTCAGGCTACTTGGTATGGTTAGCCTTTGTTTATTTGTGTTAATGAAGATGGATGTAGAAGGGACTGAGTTCGATTTGATTCCGAGGTTGTTTTGAGACCGGGGAGATTTGTTTGATCGACAAGTATGAAAAAACCTATGGCCAATGCTTGGAGCTTTTCACTTCCTTGAGGCAAAGTGAGAGTTTCTGTTTATGAGTGGTGACAATAGCAACTGTGTGCGCATTCTCTTGTGACATCTTTTTTCTTTGTTTTTTACTGTTGAAATGTTGTAGTTTTCTTGTTTTTTCAGATTTTGATGTCAAGGGTTGTGACGACCCCCCCCCTTTTTTTTTTTTTTTTTTTTTTTTTTAAATACAAAACATTTGCATAACTCATAATCTGTTAAAATATAAACGGATCTTCACAGTGGCACGACGATATGTCGCAAAGCCAACATATGATATATTCCCCATAACATGAACCTGGTACATCAGAGTATAACATCTATTCATCTATGCAGCGGAAAACATAAACTTAAATAACGGAAATCATAACATAAACTTCTATTACAAATAATCATAAACAAAGAGCCATATTACATCTATCTGTTTAAGTCTTTCCTCAATATAAATACATAACAGAAATGGCTTTACAAGAATAAGTGACACAAAGGTCACAAGCCATAAACCAAACCTATAAACAAGTGGACAACCCGTGGTCTACCAATTACGACCGTTGCAGTGTGCTTCAGTCATAACATCTAAGGCGTCTACAATGCTATCAACTACGATCGGAATACCTGCAGCCAAATGAACATCATCTATACGGTTGTGGGGGTTTGCCACATCCGTATAGGTGGAATTATGAGCCCACCGTCTTATCATAAATAATTACACTAAGACCTCAGAGGTATACTATTCACTGAGTTTTCGCAAAGAACCAACCTTTCCTTTTGAGTCATGTGTACACTATAACAGCTACCAATTTCATAAACTTTTGTTTGAAAACTCCCATAGCTGATATAGCATACACTGACAAATAGAAAGCATTTTAACATACTAGGCAGCTAATATTATTCGTAGGAGATTCGTTATAGAAAACAATGGCATTTAAATCATGCAACCATCCGATACCAATATACATAAGTTCTTTTTCTATCAAGACTCTTATGCATACTAATACGTCTAGCAAAACTACAATATACTTATCATGAAAACATCACACAATTTAAACAATGCTATGCATGCTCATGATAGTCTTTTTGTTCATTGTGAGCCTCACGCTCTCTTCCATTATTATGAGCCTCACGCCTCACGCTCTTTTCGTTATTATGAGCCTCACGCTCTCTTCGTTATTATGTGTTCGTGCTTTATGCTTTACAATTCAAACTCTATACTCTTATCATTTACAAATCATGCTTTCTTCAAATACAATAAATCAATCAACATGAAATTTTCATCATTTTTTCTTTGGATAATTTAAATCCCAACTGCAGCACATATTCAGACACTTTAAATCAATTCAAAACCTTTCATTCATGCATCATTTCATAACATCATTGATATTTCAACATAATTGAAACTACTTAAAACATTCAAAGCATACATGTTAACATATCGTCGGTTCAGTAGAAAATCATCTATCATTTGCATTTCTATAAAATACGAAAAATATTTTTTTTCAGTGAGTAGAATACTCACCTTGGTTGTATTGGACTCACGACTCGAACTCTACATTGAAGAACCCATTGAAGTCTCCAATTATGACACGATCCTGCAAATACTTATGACGTCAGACTATGCTATTAAACTTTATACTCTATGACACAATTACTCTCCGTTTACACGTCACATTACCCGTGTCCAAGTCTAGTTAAGTATCCTAAGCTATCATTAGGTTATAATTTAGATTTATGTCATATTTTATTTCGCTTATTATCTTTAAGATGCGTTTACTATTTATTTGCCTACTCTTTATTATTACATCATATTATTATTGATAATCCTAACGTGTCTCATTTTTATCCTATTAGATTCATCTTTAGTTCACCTCAAAGCATTAGCCATAAGCTACCATCATTAACCTTTAATTTACATAGCCCAATCAACAATAACTTCTACCAATATTTCATAACAACTATCATCCTTAAACCACCATTCACTTTCAAGGTCTCACATGGCTCATAATCCAATTTCACCAAAGCCTAGCCCATACTCATCAATTTTCTATAAAAATCAATCATCAACCATAAACATTAACCTCAATCCCCAACAAATATTCACTAACCATTTATCATTAAACAACCCTTCCAAACCATATTTAAATTCCCTAAAAACACTCATCAACAATTTCATTCATCTTCCCACTTACAAACATAAAAATCAGATTTGGATTTCCATCATTCCAACACTAGACCCAAATTTACTTTCATAATTACATAATAATATTCAATAGAGAAATAACAAACGTCACCTTAAAACTAACTCCCAAATCAGTAGCTATCTTACCCAAAAGAAGACCTGCATCTTCCAATCCAAAAGGCCCAAATCAAGCTTCCAAAGCAACCAAGATACAACACCAACCCAGAATTTTCAACACCCAAATCAACAATAACTCCAAGATACAAATCCAAAACCTATTCTAGAATCATCAAATACAACATAGAGTCACAAAACCGAAATCCCAAGAAAATACAACATTCGGTCATCACTTCTAAAAATCACCATAAAATCCTCAACAACTTCAATAATCAACCCAAATCAGCCAACCACAATGAACCCCATCATGGTACACACACACGGCCAGCCATCCCAAAACAGTGAACAACCCATACAAAACCCATACAATCGGTTCAAATTCATCAATTCTTAAACTTTGCATAGCCGAAACACAATCAATTGAAAAGCCCCAAAATTATCAAACCCTAATCCCATAATAATCAAACTAATCCATGAAAATTATAGAATTTATACCTTGGGAATTTTCCTCAACAAATCCGCCGGAAAACGCCACTGGCAGTTGCTGGAAAACATCACTGACCCACCGGAAAATTTGTCGGAAACCTTGCCTTAAAGCCGTCGGGTCAAACGGGTCGCATGAGTTCTCGGGTCTCTCGGGTTTTTGGGCTTCGACTGGGTTGCACACACGGGTCACGGGCTTTGATGGTTTCGGGGTTACTGGTTCGCCGGGAACCGCCACTGGGACCGCCGGATTTCACTTTGGCCACCGGACATGGAGGATCGGACCTCCCCTGGGCTCACGGGTTCACCTGATCCTTTCTGGGTTGATGGGTTTTAGCCCATAGATTCGTCGGTTGCAGGGCTCACCGGCGTTCTCTGGCTCACCGGAAATCGGCCTTCAAGCCACCGGAATACCAGCCTCCGGAAGAATCGGGTCTCTGGGTTCACGAACCGCCCGGGTTCTCACTCTCGGGTCTGGCGGGTTGCTCGGCTCCATCTCTCCCTCTGATCTCCCTCTCCATCTCTCGAGTCTCACTCTCTGTTTCTCTCTGTGTGATCGAGTGAGAGGAACAAAAAAGGAAGAAAAATAGAAGAGAAAGGAAGGAGGGGGGGGGGGGGCGTTGACCGGTTTAGGGGCTTTTTTTTATTGAAAAATGTTAGATTTACAACACCAATACAACAATTGTACAACAATCCCTCACATGAGGGTGGATCCCATATACTGGGGTCCACCCTCATGTAAGGAGTTGTTGTGCAGTTGTTGTATTGGTGTTGTACAACAATCAAATCCCCTAGACCTTTTGTTGCATTGTACAATACAGAAAACATATACCGTAGTGGGGATACAGGCGTCCAGGAGTGGCTTCAAGTGGTGGACGCCAAAAAAATTGCCTTCGGCCTTCCATTTTATGGCTACGCCTGGTGTCTAGAAAATTTTACAGTCAGTAATGGATTATTTGCACAGGCTGATGGAGCAGCTCTTGGAGTATTTATCAATACCACATATGGGACCATATTTTATAACCAAATCGAGTATTTAATCCAGACGAAAAGCATCACAACCATATACGATTAGGCCTATGTTGTAAACTATATCAATGTTGAAAATAATGAATTGATTCAATCATTAATTATATATATCCCATACAAATTTTATATTCATGCATCGATCTAAAATTCCCTTATTGTTTTTATGGCAGCTTTTGAAGCATGCGATGAGGCAGTTGATCAGTAGAAGCTAGCTTGTATTATCAACAATCAGGCTAACAATTAAGTTGTGTTTAGCAGTGTGAATTATCCCCAATATGGCCAATTATCAGATGTGTTAAAAGGCCAATAATCGATCAGATGCGTGTGTATTTTGTAACATGCGTGGAAGATTGTATTATCATCAAAAAGGTGTGTAGTCTATTTTGGGCTTAAGAAGCTTGTACTATCTACCATATAACGTATGACAATTATGAAATATGGTGTATTGTATGGCCAATAATCAAATATGTGGTATAATTTGAGATATATATATATATATATATAGGGTGGTTTGGTTTAATATATATTTTTTAAAAATTAATTAATGTGTCATCATGTACGTTGTTAGATCAATGCACTAACTTTTAATAACGAGCATGGAATGGATGCTCTCAATATTGTACATTGTCATATATATGTATATATAAATAGGACTGAAAAACCTCAAACATCAACTTCATAAAAAACCTCAAACCATTGCAAGGCATCCAACCACCCAACTCAATCCGCAAGAGTGTTTATATATTCTTTAGAGCAATGCTATTCTTATACTTATTTATTTATATATATTTTCTTGTATTGTTATATGACTTTAAAAATTATCATTAGATTAAAATTCAATAAAATATCATATCAAATTCAATAGTAATTTTTAAAATCACATAAAGATATAAAGAAATTGATATATAATATATATATATATATATATAAAGAGGGTGGGTCCATTTGGAGAGACATTAGAGACCATAAAAATGCATATTTCATATGTTTTTGAGTATCATTGTACAAATGATCGAGAGTTCATATATGCTTCCAAACTTAATTGTCAACCACATCGATCCCTCGCATAAATTATTACGTACTCAATAAGTTTAAAAAACCTCATGTGATGGATTTGTGTAAAGTAAACACCCGCATGATCAGTTCATATTGTACTGCATGCATGCATGCGTATTAATTAATAGGCTACCTCTTCATGCATTCATCATATCATATCATATATAAAATCCAAAGCTTTGAACAAAAAGATAGCCTGAAATGTTGACACGTATGTGACAAGAACGAGGTAAAACTTCAGCCTGAACCGGATTTTTGTCTTTTTCTTTCTTAAAGTTCTCTCTCTCTCTCGTACACCCTTTTTTTCTTTTTATTTCTTTATTTTTATCTTCTCTCCCCTCCTTTCCCCCTTTTTCTCAGTTTAATAAGGCCACACCAATGTTTGTCTTTAGCTCAATCAATCATTTTGTACTAAATACAGATATTCATAAAATGAATAGAAATCATATCGAAATCATAAAAAGGACCAAGAGTCCAACTAGACCGGCAATGACCCGTTGCTTCTAGTCGAAGCTGTCTCTTGCAGGCCAGCACGTAAGTTGTTGAGTTTTTCCTTTGAGGCTATATCAACCAGTTTGGACTGGATCAACGTATTGGGGTATGACTACTATAGCCACATCCCGTCACGGACTGCATTGTAGAATATAAGAAAACATATACCGTTCTGGGGGAATCGAGGAATCAAGGAGTGGCTTAAAGTGGTGGACTCCAAAAAATAACCTTCGGCCTTCAATTTTATGGCTTCGCCAGCTGGCGTCTAGAAAATTCTACAGTCAATAATTTGGACCAAGCAAGGCTTCATATTTGATCCAAAGATCTGTCCATTTTAAATGCGTTACAAGATCGATGGTCCTTGGTTGCTCCATATGCATTAATTGATTGTTTTCGGATATATACATACATATATATATACATGTATACATATATATGTATATCATGTATATGTATATGTATATTCATGCATATATATGAACTGGTTCTAGCTAGGTGTCAATTAGGAGAATGTGAGATAGATTCGTCATAACTACAAATCGGAGAAAGTCTGAAAATTTTAAATTATTATTAATAATTTTCATCAATTAATTATTATTCTTACTTTTCTCATAACTACATATATCTAACTTAATTACATTGTGAGATAAAGATACAATTAATGCAATACTCCATAAGTACTACATATATATGCCTAACTTACATTGTTAGAATCTTAAAGTGGGAAAAAAATTATCTGCATTTCTAATGAAATTTAAAATGGGACTGTTAGATGCATGTCTTTTAATGTTAACAAATCTTCTTGAATAGATAAGCTTTCGTCTTTTTTTTTTTTTTTTTTTTCCCCTAAGAAAAAAGGTAAGAGAGGGTAATTAATTGTAATTATTCTATTTGGATGTGACTATAATAGAAACCAACCATCCGTTAGGAATCGCACATGAAGGGCTTAAACAGAAAATCGCAGTCGTTCACTCAAATCTGATTATGCCATAACATGACTCAACCCCATTAAGATATTAGTGAAACCTATGACGAGATAATACTAATTAATTTTAAATATTTTCATTGCAGAAGTCGAACCCTCATCCTAGTTAGTACTTGTTCAACTACTACCCTCATCCTAATTAGTAGTACTTGTCCAACTACTTGGTGTTTTTCGTGAAACCAATAAACCACATCACCACATATGGTATAGATAAGCCCTCTCCTTATTAGGTAGTATTCGCACATTCTCTTGCCTGCCCCAAGTGCTGCAATAAAACCATTTTTTTTCTTTGGAAACTTGTCATTAAACCCCAATTAAGACCAAGATACTCGATCATTTGCTGTTTTTGACAAGGAAATGTTAATTCAGTTTGCTCAGTTTTATCTAAATGATTTTTTTAGCAAATCAACTTATCAAATTGGATAATTAGATTGAAATATACATCATTGACATGTGTTCTAATGAAATATTCACAACTTTAAAACAGATTGGATAGCTTAGCTTGCTAAGAATCAGGTAAAGATGAAAAATATCTATCGTGTATTTTTCTAGTTGTGGATTGTGGAAAAAGTCTTTTTCGGCAATGAATTATTAAAAATCGTTTTAAGTAACCAAATGAGAGATGATCGAATGAATAGTTGTTTCACTGGGTACATTCAAAATGATATATTCAAGACTGAGCAATGAAGAAATCATTAAGCAATTTTCGAGGAAAGCTTCATACAAGTTAGGTTTATATGTCTAGCTATAATAAGTTGTCTCCTACAAAAAATAAATGGCTTAGTCTTAGGCCCTTTTTAGAACTTAAATAGTATTCATAGTGAAATCATCAACAAATAACTTCACTAAAAAAACTCAAAATCTCTTTTATAATTACATGGCATCAAAACAGTTTTTTTTTTTTTTTAAATACTGATCTGAAAATCTCTTTGTATTGACTGGAGTGTGTTTGTTGTGGTATAAGGTTAATTACTTTGATTAATCATGGAATTTTTATCACTATTAATTATTGTTAGAACAATTTTCGGATGGTGTATGTGAAAGGCATGTCGGCAGGGTCTCACTCTGATGTCTAAGTTAGAAAATCTAAAAAGCATAGAGTAATGCACCAAATAATTCAGTCTGTCTTGATACCTGTTCTTGGGGCCTATTTATAGACTTCAGAGTCTCAGTCATACTAGGACTAGGGTTTCTTCTCCATTAGGTTTAGGATTCTGAGTTGGAGCTAGGCTCTTATTTCTTGTTTAATTGAAATAGGGCTCTTTTGAAGAGTTTTTAGTTGAACCTAGATTAGGCATTCCACTCCAATTCCGTTTGGAGTTATGACTTAACCTAGATTTCTGAGGATTAGATTTGATCCCGAAATATCTGGAGTTTGAGACTCAATTATACCTTCTCTAAAACAAAAGGGATGTCTTCAATTTATAGAACAATTATCTAGTTGTCTCGGAACATATTCGTTTCTAGACTCTTCTTGCAATGAATTACTCGATCTATATATGTGCTGGGATATATCCTAAGACTCTATTATGCTGAAACAGTCTTTCCAAGACTCTATTTGGTCGAGACAGTCCTTTCAAGATTTTGTTATTCTAGAAGTGACTTAATGAGTACACGTCTTTGTATATACCGAGGATATGTCAATCCGGGGTGCCTTGGTTTCCAGGTCCTGAGATGGGCTTTGGTGATCTTGAGGCCCGTTATCTGATGGGCCAATTTGTTATAAATTATTCCCAACAATTTTTTTTATTTTTTTTTATCGCAACTTACTTACAAAACGATTTCGTTTTATAGTATATGTAAAGACCAAGAGAATAAATAGGTGTTTAACAATTAATAAATTATGCTTATTAAATAGATGAGATTAATAATAGATTTTAAGTGATTATGTTTATATAATTGAAAAATAAAGAGTTTAAGGTAAGGTGTAAAATGTAGTTAGATTTAATGTGAGGGTTAAATAGCAATTAACAAATAAAAGAATTAAAGTTGAGGGGCATTTCAGTAATTTTTCCCTCTTTTTTCCCCCTTATCCCTTGCGTCACCTGATCCCTCTATCCACCTTTCATTTTCTTTCTTCCCATTCTCACTTAAGTTCACGCACAGCCCCCCCCCCCCCCCCCCAATTCTTCTTCCTCTGTTCTTCTTTTCTCCTTTGTTCTTCCTTCTGCCCGAGCGACACAGAGATGCGAGACAGAGAGAGATCGAGAGTTTGAGAGAGAGTGAGGTCGGGAGATCGAGAGAGAGATGGAGGCCCGATCCTCCGGTGGATGACGTCGGTGAAGCTACTGATGTGTGTTTTAAATAGTACTCGCAAGCGTACGAATCGTTTGCAATATAGTGTGTGCAAGTGCGAGGTCGAATCCACAGGGAAATGGTCAAATATTGGTGTCTTGTTTAATCAACCTCATTTTAACCTAGTTCCAAAGGTTTGAGAATTGATTCAAGAACAAAAGACTAAATAAAAGGAATGAAATATGCAAATTAAAAGGAACTAAGGCTAAGGAATCCACCAAACCAAATCCTACAACTCACTCTCTTGGTTTCCACTTGAACACCCAAAGAACATTAAGCTTATGGTGTCATTCAAGTTTCTTAACCATAAACCCGAGAACCATTAAATGAATCCAACATATAGACAAATCACAAAGAGTACCAATTGAAATCAAAACATCCAATGTATCATTCAATCACAATGGATATCATCATTCAAACCGATAAAACAATGTATTCATCGGTTGAAACACATAAAATGTCCTCTTTCCACCACTAACCACATTCATTACAAAAGATAAAGCTTTAAATGAATGGAACTTGAACTACCAATATGATATATCATTAAATGTGCAAGTGGTACAGCAAGATTGTGAGTGTCATCAATGAAAAGGTTTCATCCTCAACCCTAGTTGAGGTTACTAGCCTTCCATGACTAAGAACACCACAAGAAAATGATGAACAACCATGGAAATGAAAGAAAAGCTTTACAAAGAGAAAGTATCTGAAAATAAAACTACTGAAATACACTACAAGATGCACGAAATTAAACCTATCTACTGATTTTTTGCTCTAATCTACTCTATTATTCCTTTTTTCACAAGGAGGCATGGCTATGGCTTTTATAGAAGAAAGCTAGGGCTAGAAATGACTCCTCTACCCTCCTCTAGGGTTCCTCTACTGCTAGAGACAACCAAAAACACGAAACCAGCGTGTTCTGCTGCGAAAATAAGAGGGAGGACTGCTTTTTGGCTTCTGATTGGGTGTTCTGGCGCACTCTGTAAAAGCAGTTTCTGGAAAATTTCGATCAATCGACTTTTATTTCGATCGATCGACTTCGGGCAAAGTTTAGATCGATCGAATTTTAAGTTCGATCGATCGACTTTTCAGGACCTTCGAATTTCCAGTCATTTCCTTATGAAATTTTCCATTCCTCTCTTATTGTCCTACAGAAACAGAAAACACAAAAACTAATCAAAACATTAGGAAATAACAAGGCTTAAGGTTTAACTAGTGCAAATCAAGGGGTCCAAATACACAATATTTGGCACTCATCAGCTACGATGGCCGATCCTCTAGGTGCGGTTTCCAGCGACTTTTCCGGCGGATATCAGAGGCGATTTTTAATGGATTTTTGAGGAAAATCCCAAGGTATATAAATCCTATAATTTTGTAGATTAATTTGTGGATTGTTGAATTAGGGTTTGATAATTTTGGGGGTTCTCTATGATTGTGTGTCGGCAGTGGCTATGGGTATTGAATTGAGTGTTGTGGATTTGAGTTTTGGTTAGTATTAATGATAATTGATGTTTTTGATTTGGAGGACTATGATGTGGTGATTTTCGGATGCTTTGGTTTTGGGGATTATGCAGTGTTTATGTTATGGTGGCTAGTCGATAGAAGTGCTAAGGTGTGAAATGTTTTGGAGATAGCCAAAATAGGTATAGATTTTGTAGGTTATGAAGCTTGGTTTAGTTTCTTTGTTTTGATGTTTATCGATTAAGGGAGATGTGCATTTTAGTGGTGTTTTAGTATATTAGGGCTGATTTGGGGGATTTAAGACTAAGTGAATAAGTTGTGTTAATAGATCCTATGAATAAGGATTATTAATGGTTGAGTGGTTTTCCAAATGTGTTTTTTAGGGAAATTATGTTAATGGAAATTGGAGGGAGTAACGCATAAAAGCAAACAATTGTAAAGGGATAGAAGTTACAAATAAGTAAATAAAGTACATTAGTATATATAAAGAATGAGTAAATCAATGAATTGGTAAAACGGTTAAATAAATGGACCGTAGGACTTTAGTCTAACATAATTAAAGATACTAAGATAGCCTTTAAGATATAAATCGCTAAGCTTTTAGGTTGGAAAGAGTTAATGGATAAATGTACCAATGTTAAGGTAGAAAGCAAAACAAAATGTGGGATTTATAGTTCAATCTAATTAGGTCAATAGCCCATTAAACCGTTTAACTCCTATAACCTAGATTACGTAGGTGGTTAGTAATTGTTAAGTATAGTGGTTAAGACAAGAAAAAGAAGAAAGAGTTGTAAATTATCCAAATAACTTTAAGACATCAAATGTAAATTAGTAATATTATGGAAATACATAAATAGGCTTCGAATCTATTCAGTAATGTAATTAAATAATCAATGTGCTTATCTATGTATTATAAGCACCTAAGTGTGTTATGATGTTATGCGTAGCTTAATAAGCATTCTATACATATATGTACATATATATGTATGTGGGCCGAATACACTTAGTTTAAATGGATAAACAACTATAAGACTTATAGTTAATAATGATAACAAGACAATTTAGTACATAATTCACCTATCCATATACACTAAGTATTTTAGTATATTATTGGATTAGGTTTAAATGTTGAAGGTATATATGTATATATACATATGCATATATATGAGTTATATATATATATATATATATATATATATATATATATATTGTGAACTTAGTAAATAAGCAACAAGCTATAAAAATGATTAGGAATAATAATGTGACACAACAATAACAAATAAGCTAATGAAATAATAGATGCGTCTTCTAGTTGATAAATAAGATAAGACGCAAACCTATAACCAACGACTAATCTAATAATAGCTTAAGGTGTTTACCTAGTCTTAGAAGCGGGTTACGCAATGGGTGAGCATGCGGGTAGTTTATGTGTCATAGAATATAGAGTTCAATAGCATAGTCTAATGTTACCAATGTTTGCAGGCTTGTGTCGTGATTGGAGAAGTTCGAGTCAGGAATCTAATGCAGCCAATGTGGGTATTCCACTCACTGAGAAAATATATATTTTTATATGTATTGGATTGATAAAAATATATATATTGTTTATGAAACCGATCCAACCATATGATGAATTATATGCTTTGAGATGGTTTGATTAGTTTCGATTATGTTTAAATTATATCAATGATGTTTAAGAAATAGTGTAAGAGTGAAAAGTATTGAATTGATTTAAAGTGTTATGTTCTGCGGTTGGGATTTAAATTGTGTAAAATTGTTTGAGAACATGTCATGTTGAAACTGTTTAGTTTTTTGAGGAGAATATGTTTTGAATGATTTCAAAGTGTTGGATAAAATGTTGGATTGGTTTAGTGTTAAGAGGACGTGATTTAACAACTGCATGATTTCAGCATGATACAGTAGTGAAATATATACTGGTCAAGCACGGAACATAGAGCATGTAGTATAGAGCATACATCAACAGTAATACAGCAATAAAGGAGCAGTAAACACAGTAAAACAGCAGTTATCAGCATCGTGGGGGACCGAAGCCCCAGTAGACCCAGTCATGCATATCATGTATAGCATTGTTTAATGAGTGATGTCTTTATGTTATGAGTAGCTTTTACTAGACGTGTTGGTATGCATAAGTGTCTTAAATGAAAAGCGCTTATGTATATTTCTATCGGATAGTCATGTGTTAAGATCATACATTGAACTTGAAAGTACATGTATACATGATTGCCCAGGTGCGAGTAATGGCATGTCTATGAGTAAGAAGGTTGATTGTTCTTGTTCTTCAGGAAAGACGTGTTAGCATGATTGAGTTTAACTCTAGTGCTCTCATGATCTACTGACGTCAAGGCACGAAGCTGAAATACGATTAGAGATGGTGTTGCGAGTGTTTTGTTGACGGATGTTATCCTAGTATGGAAGAGTAAGATGCCATGTTCCTTGCTTAAGACTTATGTGTATACATGATATCTGTGATGGAGTGATCGTGTGCACATATGTCTAAGCGACCGATGAAATGTATTATTATAGAGGGGTTTATATGTAGAATCTTCCAAGCGGTAGATTGGAACTTCTACATATGTTCACAGCTATATAGTATGTTTTAAATGTTTTTTGGATAGTCGGTGTTTGCTGTATTAGCTATTGGTAAATTGTGGCTGATATAATGCTCGCACGACTAAAAACAAAATAAAGGTTGGTTCTTTGTGAAAACTCAGTTAGTCTTATACCACTGAGGTCTTAGTATGTTTCATGCTAAGGTGGTAAACTCATTCTTTCACCTATGCGGATGTGGATACCACCACAACCATGTAGATGATGTTTCTTTGGCTGCAGGTACTTTGGTATAGTTGATGGGTTGGTAGCAGTGTACTTGAGATATTATGACTGAAGCTCGCCGCGACGGTTGTAATTGTCGGACCACGGGTTGTCCACTATTTTATAGGTCTAGTATAGCTTGTGACGTTTGTGTCACTTATTCTTTGTAAAACCATTGTTATTTTGAAATGATTATGTTAAAAAAGACTCAAACAGATAGATGTTAAATGACTCTCTGTTGTAATTAAGTTGTGATAGATGTGTAAGTTGTAATTTTTCGCTATTCAGATTTATGTTTTCCGCTGCATAGATAGATATATGTTATACTCTGATTATCAGGTACATGTTATGGGGCATGTGCCATATGTTGGCTGAGCGACATGTAGTCGTGCCACTGCGATGACTCGTTTTACGTTTTGTATAAAAAAAAAAAGGGTCGTCACAGTATAAGGTAACTTTTACAAATCACCGATTTGTTTTTTTTTTTATGATTTATTTCTAATTCATTTTTTGGAATATATGTCAATTGAAAGTTGTACATTAAAACTTAATAATTGAAAAAAAAATATAATTAAAGAGAGAATTGAAAATAGATGGTTTAGAGCATTCATAGTAAGCTCTTTAAACTTTCTCCAAATTTAACTCTAAAAATCTATTTTTATTAGTTTAGCTAGTCACTTTTAAAAACTATCAAATAACAAGCTCTTTAACTACATCTTTACTTTAACTAAATATTATTTTTTTTATTAGTGAAATTAACGGTAACAACTACCACTTCAATTCAAACTGGTTTTCAGGCAATACAGTATGATGGCAATTCTATCCTAACAAATGGTTTTTCTTCTTGTTGATCGTCTTTCACCAATTTTGTTTTCCAATTTCTCTTTTGAATCTCTGTTCTTTTCTGAGTGAATTTTTGTTTGGTTCTCGGGGAAAAAAGGAGTGAAAATAGAAGGAAAGTCCCGTCTCTTTTTTCTCTTAAGATTTTCTGTATTTGTTTTTTTTCTCTCCCTCACTGTCTCACAGTTATTTTTATGAGTAAAATTCTGTTTGGTCTTCGAGAGACTGAGGGAAAAGGGAAGAAAAATTCGCAATGGTTTTCTTTCTTAAACAACTCCCCCCATTCAGTTTTCCAGTCTCTTCGACCATTTCCCTTTAGAATCTCGCAGAACTTTTATTAGTAAAATTCTGTTTTGTTTTGAGGAAAATGAGTGCAAGGAAAGAAAGAAAGAAAAAGTTCTATTGTTTTCCTTCTCAAAGTTCAATAACGAACACCCTGTTTGTTTCTCGAGAAAACAAGGAAAAGTAAACTAAAGAAAATGATGTGGATTTGGTTTGAATTGCGCAGGGTTTCAGGTGTGCCATTCGCTAGGAGGTGGGACGGGGTCAGGAATGGGGACCCTGCTGATATCGAAGATAAGGGAGGAGTACCCGGACCGAATGATGCTCACCTTCTCTGTGTTCCCATCCCCCAAGGTCTCTGACACCGTCGTTGAGCCCTACAACGCCACCCTCTCCGTCCACCAGCTTGTCGAGAACGCCGACGAGTGCATGGTCCTTGACAACGAGGCCCTCTACGATATCTGCTTCCGCACTCTCAAGCTCACCACCCCCAGCTGTCAGTCCTCTCTCTCCCTCTTCCCTCGTTGCATTTCAATTTTGATTTCAGTTTCAATTTGTTTGTTTAAGATTTCTGTTATTTGTTTTGATTTGATTGCCAACATGGTTCTAAATTTTCTTGGTTAGTCTTGTTTATGACTTTTGTAAAGAGGCAATTGTTTTCGGTGCAACTTTTGGTTTTAAGTTGAATTGAGGATCTGGGGGTTTGTGTTTGTACGTTTGTAGATTACAATTGTTTTGTTTTGATTCCCAGCATGGTTATATGATTTTTAAATTTTCTTGGTTGGGCAGCTTGGGCTTACATGCTGCCTTCGCTTCCCTGGCCAGCTGAACTCAGACCTTCGCAAGTTAGCCGTAAACTTAATTCCATTCCCACGGCTTCACTTCTTCATGGTTGGCTTTGCACCTCTCACATCTCGTGGTTCCCAGCAATACCGTGCTCTCACTGTCCCTGAACTCACTCAGCAAATGTGGGATGCAAAGAATATGATGTGTGCTGCCGACCCTCGACATGGTCGATACCTCACAGCATCAGCCACGTTCCGTGGCAAGATGAGCACAAAGGAGGTAGATGAGCAGATGATAAATGTCCAAAACAAGAACTCGTCCTACTTTGTAGAGTGGATCCCCAATAATGTGAAGTCCACTGTTTGTGACATCCCTCCCACTGGCCTGAAGATGGCTTCCACATTTATCGGGAACTCTACATCAATTCAAGAGATGTTTAGGAGGGTCAGTGAGCAGTTCACGGCTATGTTCCGCAGGAAGGCCTTCTTGCATTGGTACACCGGGGAGGGAACGGACGAGATGGAGTTCACCGAAGCTGAAAGCAACATGAACGACCTGGTTTCCGAGTACCAGCAGTATCAGGATGCAACTGCTGACGAGGAGGACGAGTACGAGGAGGAAGGATACGAGGAAGAGGCTTAACACACAAGTTCCGTTGGTTTTTCTGTAGGATAGTAATGAATTTACTCTGGTTCTAGTTTGCGTTTGTTCTGCTTTGGAGTGTCTCTAAAATTTGTGGGGTTTAGTATTGCAATGCCGCATTGCCTGTCTCTGGGTGTGCATCCTTTCTTTTTGTTGTTGTCTCCACAATTGACAGAGCTTTTGTTTGGAGTACATGTATACATGATTGCCCAGGTGCGAGTAATGGCATGTCTATGAGTAAGAAGGTTGATTGTTCTTGTTCTTCAGGAAAGACGTGTTAGCATGATTGAGTTTAACTCTAGTGCTCTCATGATCTACTGACGTCAAGGCACGAAGCTGAAATACGATTAGAGATGGTGTTGCGAGTGTTTTGTTGACGGATGTTATCCTAGTATGGAAGAGTAAGATGCCATGTTCCTTGCTTAAGACTTATGTGTATACATGATATCTGTGATGGAGTGATCGTGTGCACATATGTCTAAGCGACCGATGAAATGTATTATTATAGAGGGGTTTATATGTAGAATCTTCCAAGCGGTAGATTGGAACTTCTACATATGTTCACAGCTATATAGTATGTTTTAAATGTTTTTTGGATAGTCGGTGTTTGCTGTATTAGCTATTGGTAAATTGTGGCTGATATAATGCTCGCACGACTAAAAACAAAATAAAGGTTGGTTCTTTGTGAAAACTCAGTTAGTCTTATACCACTGAGGTCTTAGTATGTTTCATGCTAAGGTGGTAAACTCATTCTTTCACCTATGCGGATGTGGATACCACCACAACCATGTAGATGATGTTTCTTTGGCTGCAGGTACTTTGGTATAGTTGATGGGTTGGTAGCAGTGTACTTGAGATATTATGACTGAAGCTCGCCGCGACGGTTGTAATTGTCGGACCACGGGTTGTCCACTATTTTATAGGTCTAGTATAGCTTGTGACGTTTGTGTCACTTATTCTTTGTAAAACCATTGTTATTTTGAAATGATTATGTTAAAAAAGACTCAAACAGATAGATGTTAAATGACTCTCTGTTGTAATTAAGTTGTGATAGATGTGTAAGTTGTAATTTTTCGCTATTCAGATTTATGTTTTCCGCTGCATAGATAGATATATGTTATACTCTGATTATCAGGTACATGTTATGGGGCATGTGCCATATGTTGGCTGAGCGACATGTAGTCGTGCCACTGCGATGACTCGTTTTACGTTTTGTATAAAAAAAAAAGGGTCGTCACAGTATAAGGTAACTTTTACAAATCACCGATTTGTTTTTTTTTTTTTATGATTTATTTCTAATTCATTTTTTGGAATATATGTCAATTGAAAGTTGTACATTAAAACTTAATAATTGAAAAAAAAATATAATTAAAGAGAGAATTGAAAATAGATGGTTTAGAGCATTCATAGTAAGCTCTTTAAACTTTCTCCAAATTTAACTCTAAAAATCTATTTTTATTAGTTTAGCTAGTCACTTTTAAAAACTATCAAATAACAAGCTCTTTAACTACATCTTTACTTTAACTAAATATTATTTTTTTTATTAGTGAAATTAACGGTAACAACTACCACTTCAATTCAAACTGGTTTTCAGGCAATACAGTATGATGGCAATTCTATCCTAACAAATGGTTTTTCTTCTTGTTGATCGTCTTTCACCAATTTTGTTTTCCAATTTCTCTTTTGAATCTCTGTTCTTTTCTGAGTGAATTTTTGTTTGGTTCTCGGGGAAAAAAGGAGTGAAAATAGAAGGAAAGTCCCGTCTCTTTTTTCTCTTAAGATTTTCTGTATTTGTTTTTTTTCTCTCCCTCACTGTCTCACAGTTATTTTTATGAGTAAAATTCTGTTTGGTCTTCGAGAGACTGAGGGAAAAGGGAAGAAAAATTCGCAATGGTTTTCTTTCTTAAACAACTCCCCCCATTCAGTTTTCCAGTCTCTTCGACCATTTCCCTTTAGAATCTCGCAGAACTTTTATTAGTAAAATTCTGTTTTGTTTTGAGGAAAATGAGTGCAAGGAAAGAAAGAAAGAAAAAGTTCTATTGTTTTCCTTCTCAAAGTTCAATAACGAACACCCTGTTTGTTTCTCGAGAAAACAAGGAAAAGTAAACTAAAGAAAATGATGTGGATTTGGTTTGAATTGCGCAGGGTTTCAGGTGTGCCATTCGCTAGGAGGTGGGACGGGGTCAGGAATGGGGACCCTGCTGATATCGAAGATAAGGGAGGAGTACCCGGACCGAATGATGCTCACCTTCTCTGTGTTCCCATCCCCCAAGGTCTCTGACACCGTCGTTGAGCCCTACAACGCCACCCTCTCCGTCCACCAGCTTGTCGAGAACGCCGACGAGTGCATGGTCCTTGACAACGAGGCCCTCTACGATATCTGCTTCCGCACTCTCAAGCTCACCACCCCCAGCTGTCAGTCCTCTCTCTCCCTCTTCCCTCGTTGCATTTCAATTTTGATTTCAGTTTCAATTTGTTTGTTTAAGATTTCTGTTATTTGTTTTGATTTGATTGCCAACATGGTTCTAAATTTTCTTGGTTAGTCTTGTTTATGACTTTTGTAAAGAGGCAATTGTTTTCGGTGCAACTTTTGGTTTTAAGTTGAATTGAGGATCTGGGGGTTTGTGTTTGTACGTTTGTAGATTACAATTGTTTTGTTTTGATTCCCAGCATGGTTATATGATTTTTAAATTTTCTTGGTTGGGCAGCTTGGGCTTACATGCTGCCTTCGCTTCCCTGGCCAGCTGAACTCAGACCTTCGCAAGTTAGCCGTAAACTTAATTCCATTCCCACGGCTTCACTTCTTCATGGTTGGCTTTGCACCTCTCACATCTCGTGGTTCCCAGCAATACCGTGCTCTCACTGTCCCTGAACTCACTCAGCAAATGTGGGATGCAAAGAATATGATGTGTGCTGCCGACCCTCGACATGGTCGATACCTCACAGCATCAGCCACGTTCCGTGGCAAGATGAGCACAAAGGAGGTAGATGAGCAGATGATAAATGTCCAAAACAAGAACTCGTCCTACTTTGTAGAGTGGATCCCCAATAATGTGAAGTCCACTGTTTGTGACATCCCTCCCACTGGCCTGAAGATGGCTTCCACATTTATCGGGAACTCTACATCAATTCAAGAGATGTTTAGGAGGGTCAGTGAGCAGTTCACGGCTATGTTCCGCAGGAAGGCCTTCTTGCATTGGTACACCGGGGAGGGAACGGACGAGATGGAGTTCACCGAAGCTGAAAGCAACATGAACGACCTGGTTTCCGAGTACCAGCAGTATCAGGATGCAACTGCTGACGAGGAGGACGAGTACGAGGAGGAAGGATACGAGGAAGAGGCTTAACACACAAGTTCCGTTGGTTTTTCTGTAGGATAGTAATGAATTTACTCTGGTTCTAGTTTGCGTTTGTTCTGCTTTGGAGTGTCTCTAAAATTTGTGGGGTTTAGTATTGCAATGCCGCATTGCCTGTCTCTGGGTGTGCATCCTTTCTTTTTGTTGTTGTCTCCACAATTGACAGAGCTTTTGTTTGGATTAATGCTTTCATATGATAGTTCCTTTAATCAATATTCATGTGCTACACAAAATTGCAAGATCCTTTTACGCTTATTGCAAGATCCTGTCTTTTTTCTTTTCTTTAGTTCCTGTTGCCTCTACATTTGAGATTTTGAATAAATATCCTACACTCTCTCATAGGATGAGATGATGTATTTGGTAAGGAAATTGTGATCCCTGTTTCATTCCTTGTGGTGAGAATTTAATTCAATACAAGAAATTTATGAAAATTGCCTCCATTTGTTCTAAGTGTTGCAAATGCTCTCTAATGGACCATAATCAGTCCGTACTGGATTAGCTTTGGATGGCTTCAAGGCTTGATTAGGATTCTTTGCAAATTGTCTGTCCTTTACTCCATGGAGGGTCTCTTAACAATTGCAATTCCTCAAAAAAGTCAGTTTGTCTCCGTTCTGATCAGTGACATGAAAAACTGCGACCAAATATGGTGACAAGCTGACAACGTTAAAACTTGTTTGGGAAGCTTCTAGGATAAAACCAAGCACCAAGAACAAAAAAGTGAAAACAAAAACAAATTGTCAAATTTTCTGTGACGAATAAGAAAGAAGATGGTGGCAGACGGCTTGAGTGTGTTTTTCCTTGAACGTTTGTCTCCATTTTTTGCTTGGCTTCCACGACGTCATTTGGGGGCTTAAAGATACTGGAGTTGAATCTTGACCATCAATTTTTTTTTTAACTGGAGATCTCCAGTTGTTTTCTCAACAGGACGTAAGCCAAATCCATAAAAGAGGGGGCTAAAACTACAACATATTCTTACTCATACATGGTTTAGAAAATTGAGCATTTTTGTATCAGTTACATTTGCAAGAGGGTTCACAGTTGCTCAAAATTGTTAACAGGACCCTACTATGCCCTAAGACAGTTCCGGTTTCTCTAGATGATTTATATCAAATTTAGTAGAAGATAAGTTTTGTATAAGCAGAAGAGCAATATTAACGAATTCTGTCGACTAATGGCTCGATAGAAGAGAGATTCGAGGGTCCGTTTGGCAGCTCCTTTTAGAGGGTAATTTTTGCTTTTTGGTTGTGATGTGACATAACGTTGAAAGTAGTTTGAGTTAGTTGTTAATGTTTTTGTTAAAAAGCAAAAAGCTAACCCAAAAAGCATTGCCAAACGAGCTCGAGGCTTTAATATCATAGGCATAGGACACTAGAGATATAAACTCTTGGGCATATTAAACCAACCTGTGATTGGCAGTAACTGAAAATGAAAAGCAAATGCAGAGGTTGTTCATTGTCAACGGTGTACAAAATACATAACGAGCTATTTTCAAGAATTTCATTACACCATCAAGAGAGTAAATAAATATCGAGAAATGATATACATATATCCCTTACACATCTCCATATAACCAAGTTTGAAATCTACCATTGAATTTGTAAGACATAATATACACTAGTTCCTAGGGAAAAGGGATAGTTCACAGTGGAACAAGAACTGCTTTTTGGCTTTCATTTTCTGAATGAATCCCATAGCCCGCCTAGATCAACATTACCTCCAGAAAGTATAATTCCTATGTTGTTGCAGTTCTTCCAAGCAGGATTTTTCTTGAAACTATGAGATAAAACAGCAGCAAGGCCTATTGCTCCGCTAGGTTCTACTACAACCTTCAAAACCTCATGGCAGAGTTTCATGGCTTCAATTATCTCCTCATCGTCCACAGTTATGATGTCATCAACAAGATCTCGCACTATGGGCCTGCACCACAAAATGTAGAGCCTGAATTATCTGGGGGAATTTAGTACACAAATTGAAACTACATCTTAAAAGATGATTTTGACAACATGAGATTTCTCTTTACCAGGTAAAATCTCCTAGAAAAGCTCGAAGCCCGTCAGCTATGGTGTTGGTCTCGGGCAATGTTATAATTCTACCAGCCGCTTTGGATTGAGCTGCATCATTAGCTCCCCTAGGTTCGCAGCCAAAACTCGAATGGCAGGGTTGATGGACTTAGCAGCCAATGCCACCCCTGATACCAAACCACCTCCTACATTTTTTTTTTCTTTCTAAGTAGAAATATCAGCACAAAGAGAAATCTATGATAGAGATTATGCAGGAACAAAAACGATCAAATTGACAATTTGGCACTAAAACTGTAATTAAACAAACCACTTATTGGAACTATTAACGTGTCTATATCAGGGGCTTGCTCCAGAAGTTCCAATGATAATGTACCCTGCCCACTGCAAGAGCAGTTAAACTTGTCACACTGCATTCTCATTCAAGTTAGAAGTCCCATTTTCTCCAGGCACATGAATCTCTTATTACTTTAGATATTGCAGTTTTTGGCAAGGAAAAAAAAAGAAACCAAATAAAAGGAAACAAATTACAGAGGTTAAAGTCAGTATGACCAGAATTTCTTTGCATAAAATTTAAGGCAATTTGCTTTTGTTTTTTCTTCTGACAGAATGTTTCAAAGATTCTAATTTTTAACTTTTTGATTCAATGTCTATTTCTGCATAAAGAATAGAGGAAAAAAAAAATGAGGCAAGAGTATCAGTAGCCAGGAAAATCTTTAATGATTTTCAGCTCGGTCAGCCTCGACTACCACACACTCTCTTACTGAAAAGTAACCTGTTTTATGTTGCCTTTACTTCATAGTGTAAACTATGAAAGACATCCTGGTTTTCGGGGGCAACAATAATTTTAGTTTATCATGGGTAAAGACACTATTGCTGATATAATAACTTCTATACACAATTCTGACATGAATAAAAAGAGAACGGTTCGAATACCGTCTACTGACATCACCAAAAACTTGTTAAAATACTGTTAAGAGAAGGTTTTAATGAAAACATGAGGAAACATCAAGAAAATAACAAATATTTTTGGTTCTAACCCTATGACAAAGAAGGGTTACCCTTTCTATTGAATTTCAGAGCACTTGTTCAGAAAAAACCTATTGATTTTCAGAAGAGTTGTTTACCCTTCACTTACCTAGGACCAAACTTTGAAACAGGTCCAGTAAACATTAAAAGTCAGCCTTGTACCTTATAATGCGCCCATCATTATAAGGATGTACAAGAACTGCACCAGTTTCTTGCACCACCTTGCTTGCAACACTCTCCCTTGACTGCATTGTGGCCTCACTCCAGATAACCTGACCACCGTAAGCATGACATTCTCAACTTTGCATTTTGGAGCACCTTTTGGAATAACAATATAAGCAGGGATTCCCCGTAGTTTTGCAGCCAAAGACAATGCTGCAGCATGGTTACCACTAATTTTGGAGGGCACATTCAGGGGATATTCAGAAAAACAGGTCAAAGAAATTAACAACTAATGAATCTAGAGCAAACCTGCTGTGAGTTACAACCCCTTTAGCAGCTTGATCATTATCAAGAGAAAAAACAGCATTGCAGGCACCTCTGAATTTGAAAGCTCCACTAAATAGCCAAAAGCAAAGGATAAGGCCCTTAGTTATTGGAGTGTTAAACACAAAAGGGAAGGAGAGAACCAGAATATTAATTGAAAGAAATAAAATATGACCGAAATTTTTACCATTTCTAAATGTTTAGTATCTCACCCCTTTTGGAAACATTCACATTTAAAGAACAACCGCCTCCCTGAAATAGCATTCAGAGATTCGGATGAAAGGACCGGAGTTTTGTGTATGAATGAATTGATGCGTGCTTGAGCTTCTCTTATGGAGGAAATATCAGCCACATATTTTCCCCTCATTTGGCTCCCCTCTTCCATATTTATATCACCAATAAGAAATACCTGGTTTTAGAAATTGGCTGGAAACAGATTAGAAATTGACTCGTTTTAGAATATCCTTATGTGTATTGCCAATCCTTATCTTTATCCAAGCAACAGCATAACACCCTGGGATTTCTTAATTTGTTATGACAAGTAACATCTGGGATCTCTTAATGTAGTTCTAGTGTCAAAATATATTAAAAAGTATAAATAGTTTCACCTTAAGAAAATCCCAACAGAAACCTAAAAAGACGTCTAATTTCTCATTCGGTAGTTCACTTTCTTCTTGTTTTGAGGTGTTTCTCTATCTTAACTGGGACCATATTGATTATCATAATTTCTGTCTTCATCATTCACATCAGAGCAACATATTTTTTCAAAATGAAATTAATAACATGTAAAGGCATATGGAAATACTGATGTATTATGTTGCCAAATTCAAGTATATCAAGATTCAATGTTCTGGGTTTCGGCTGTGAACTTGCAGTGGATTGAGTACATGCGCATGAGTATGTGACTGGCATCAGTGTCTCAATACAAGCAAAATATAAGTCAAAGTCTCAATCTTGTTTGATTAGTGCTGAGGCAACCTACAGGCTTTTTTGCAAACACATCAGTATTTGTATCATAAAAACTTGATTTCCGAAAATATTCCTAATGTTTTCTAGCGTCTTCTAATGGCAATGTCTACATTTACCAGAGTCAACCAAAAAAGCACAAGCACCCTTCAGATGAAAGGACCAAAGCATGAGAGGATGTTGCTGTTCCATGTCACCCCTCTCCAGATGGTTAGATGCATATTTTGAACTCATGCATAAATGGGCACACTAGGGAATCTTATCTGTAAATCCCATAACCTGAATTCCATATAAATTTCATGAACACATCATGGAATCTAAATTAAGAAACCAGCAATACTGATTCTCCAATTCAACTAAATTCAACCATGCAAAAAATTATCAATTGAATATATTAGGATTTGGAAACCAAATGAGCTGATATGAGTTTCACCCATTATCAGATTCTTAAAGCTAATCAAGTTTAATAAAATAAAATTCACCATGAAATGTATCTATTGGTCCAAATCATTGAACCTGTCCCATATGACCAAGTGGGTGTCAAAGATTATGCCCCAGAACCAGCTGTTCAAGCTTATCTTTAACAGTTCTCTTTCCTAGTTCATCAGGGTTTTTACATATCAAAGATTTCCTTCTCATATTTCAAACGCAAATTACATAGAGAAATCATGTCCATGATCATCAACATGAGGAAATAAATCAAAGATTTCAGAGGGTTTGCAAAAACTTACAGCACTGAACAGAGATTGAACTCAGTTTCTCCCAAAGGAAAATACAACCTTGCCCTGCAGCGAAACGGCAGTTTCGAAGTAAAAGAGACTAAAAAACGACAAGTTTTCTTTCTTTTTTGGTGGCCTTAGACGTCCGCTTGTCCGCCCCAATACTCTCGTTCTACTCCAACTACAAAATGAGCCCATCATCGATTGATTCATTTGAAAAAAAATGAAACATAAAGTGGTTAGCTTTTTAGGATTTAAAAACTAACTCTATGATGTAATTATAAATGATAAATAACTTTTTAGTCTAAACTTTCGTTTGAAATTTTGATAGAACCATCGTCGAATCATTCCTAGGCATCGGAAGTGTTTCGGCTACTCCCTCCGGCCAATTTTAGGATGATTAGACCACAATAGCTGTGAATTACTAGTTTTTGTTCCTTTTTTATGTTTATTTTTTATTTTTTTTTATAATGTGAAGTATTTGCTTCATTTTTTGGACAGAAGGATACATTGTAATTTTTTTGACAGTTTAAGGAGACATTGCTGGTTTGAGAGAGACGTTACGTACAAATCATGTAGTTTAAGGGGTTTTTGTACTTTTTTCAAATTTCTAAAACTTTGTTTATTAACGGACATAAAATATATAATTCTCACATATATTTTTACATGATATATTAAAAATATATGTAATTTTTAAAAATACATGTAAAAATTACATGCTCTAAATCAATTTAATAGATTTAGTTCAGATTTTTTTTTAAAAAAAAAAAAGCTTCATTTAAGTTACAATCCTAGAGATAATTTTTGCCTATATGAGAATTTCGCATTATTTACCCTCGAACCATCGAGCATGACACATTTTTTCAAGGAAACCTGCTATTTGAAGTTCAATTTCCTATAATATTGTGAAAATAATACGTTTGTTTTCTAGGCGTTGTTAAATATTGATATTGAAAAATTACAGAAAATCTCATATATATATATATATCACCAATTCTTTGCCCTCTATTTGAGTTGCATAGAAAGGGCCCAAAAGCCAATCTCAGGAAACAGCAAAGCTTCAGTTGGTCTTTCTGTTTAGGTGTAGGTAGTCCGTATTTTCACAGACGTGTCTATTTCACTGAATCTCTCTCAAAGACAATGATCAGATCGTTACGCATTACTGCCGCCGTTCACTGGGGCTTCGGTCGCCGGCTCCCCTGTCAGCAGTTACCAACTTTCTTGACCTCTTGGTTCTAGGCATGCATTAGTCACATACATGGTCTTACAACTTTGCATAGACCTATATTTTTGGTAAACAGTCGCGACCCTTGGTATATGACGCTTTCCTAATTAAAAGATAGTAGATCACCCCTTCTCTCAAAGTTACGGAATCATTTTAATATATATAAAAGAAAGCACAAATTCCTTTACAAAAGCATACGAAATGAAGCAATCAATGGTTACAAATTACTAGACGAGAATTAAGCGTCAGTGAGGGTCGGTTGGCTTCGTGTTCTGGCACTAGTCATCCATCAATCATCATGATCATCCAAACGAGGAATCTAGATTTGGGAACATCCTACTTTGGCCACAACTTCCTTTAGATTGACATACTGTTGGAATCGTGTCGATGTATTAATATAAGATTATATAGTTTAATTTTTATTTAACTTATTTAATTATCTCAACATAAACTTATTAATTATGTGTTGGGGTTGCAGGTCGTATCAAAAAATTGTCAGTTCTAAATGTCGCATGTCGAGTTTGGATTGTGTCGAGTTATGAGTATAAGATTATATAGGTCTACTTTAACTTGACCTACAAATTTTATGTTACGTTCGTGTCATGTTTACGGGCCGTATAAAAAATTCATTTACAAAAGCATTTGAAATGAAGCTTTCAATGCTTACAAATTGTGTCCTCTGAGTTGTTGCTAGGAGCTCTCTCGCCGGTCTCCCTCTACTCTTCAGTCTCTGCATCGGACTATAACAATGAATATTCGGCTTCAGCCTCGATTTGGTGGTTGTTATTGTTTTTAAGTGGGGGTTAAGATAAGTTTGTCTTAATCTATACTCATTTTGCTTCTATAACCGCATTGTATAGCATTTTGAGATGACTGAGTCACTCGTTTAACCAATTTCCTAACATTTGTTTATATTTATTTACTGTTGTATTTCAGTGTTGTTGGAGAGCCCACCAATTTTTCGTTTATAAGATTCATCATTTTTTCTTCCTTTTGGGACAAGAATATGAATGATATTCTTTTTCTTTTATAATTCTTTTCCTTATTAATTTTTTTTATTTTTAAAAAAAAGTTACAGATTATGATGCTGCCTAGACGACAAGTAAGTGTCAGTGACACATGGGTTCACGCTAGATCGTTCCATTGAGTAAGTTAAATGGGTCGGTTAGGTTCGTTTTCTCACTTTCTGTCACCACCAGTCACCCGTCATGATCATCCAAATGAGGAATCTACGTTTGGGAACATCCTACTTTGGCCACTACTTTATAATTTATATACTAAAAATAAAAGCAAAGCCTTCAATAAAATAGATTGGAATTGCAAGAGATGTCGATTTTTTTTTTAATGTGCCATATGGACAGGTGTCAAACTTTTAAATGGTGTTTAGTGGCATTGACGTGGACTATCATTAACTTTTGGACGGCAGTACTATCTCCGTCTTTCGCCAAAACCAAAATACATGTTAAGAGTCTCACATTGCCAGGGTATGCCTTGGTTGTGAGCTTTATAAGCCTTGAGCAAACCTCTTTCCTTAAGGTGACTTTTGTGGAAGAGTAAGACTTATTGGACTTTATCATGGTATCAAAGCTTCAGGACCTTGAACAATGTTGGGTCTTCCCTCTCGTTGTACTCGTGTTTGGACAATAGAGTTACACGTGAGGGTGCGTGTTAAGAGTACCACATTGTCAAGGTATACCTAGGTTGTGGGCTTTATAAGCCTTGAGCAAACCTCTTTCTTTAAGGTGCCTTTTGTGGAAGAGTAAGGCTCATTGGACTTTATCAGTACCATCTGCTATACGAAATGAACCACGTGGGACAAAAAATAAAAGAGTTAAATCACATGGAGCAAAAACACATTTAACCCTTAAATAATTATGTGGGTAAGTCATACTGCCTCAAATTATATTGCGGTTAACAATTGGAATTATATTCTTCAGGAAATTATTGCACTACAAACATTTTTTTCTATACTAAATTCAACCATGTTGCTTTTTCCAGTTGAACTTTGGGCAATGGATTGGTGTCCTCAAATTTTCCACATGACAAATATATCAAATTTATTTGATTTGATTTTTTATTTTATCTAATTTCTATTTGCTTTAATTTACAAAAAGAAAAAAGTTTGAAAGTTTTGGACTAAGATGAAACTGCACCAAAAGTTCTTTTCTATGGTGACTCTTCGTTCAAGCTTTTTCTAATTTTTAGAAATTTTGGATTTGACAAATCATGTCTTCTTTTGAAATTTGGTATAAGCCACTTATCAAATGCGTGAATTAATATTTTCTTATTCATTTATTTAAATTTGCTTTTCTTGATGCTGACGTACCTCTCTGGATATTATAATTCATCAGGCTTAATTTCATTTTCTTAATCCTTTGTTTTTATTTTGTATAAACTTTTATCCTTGACTTTGTTACTTGTGATCATATGATATTTGAAAAACTTTGGAATTTTGTGGATCAAACAATAGTTTTATTAAGATATATTACAAATATAGTAATATATAAAATATAAAATTAATATATATATATATAATTGAAATTAAATTATAATGAAAAAAATCATGCATAGTGCAAGTTATAAGCTATTAGGCTATTCTAACCCCGCGAGAGTCCATTCTCACCCTTTTAAGAGCTCATTCTCACCTCATTCGTTAATAAAGCGTTACGTGAATGCTTTCACAAATAAGTAACGGAATAAATTGTTAGGTTCTGATGGAACCTAAACCTTTTCAAAGATAAGATTTGTGATTAATTCTGCTTCATTTTTATTAATCATTCACGCATATAAATAAGAGAATTATGAATACATAGAATAGCCGAATAGGAGATGAACTTCTATATCTATTCGAAGATAAACTTCTAATACAAATAAGCTACTTGGAGATAACTCTAAGTCTAATTTGGAAAAACCTACTACTACATGACTTCTACACCATAGTGCTACAAATAATTAAAAGACTCTGGTTTAGATAGATAACTATAACTATCTTTATTTAATTAAAATCCGATTACTCTAAGATAAACTAATGCAAGTTATGTCAACGTCTTCTACCTACTATAAAATTTTACTTTCGTAACATTCATTTCCCCTTAAAATTGTCCTCGTCCTAAGGGCAAAATTGGAAAATCATTTTTTTTTTTCATTTGCTTCCTAGGCGGGCGTCCCAAAGGTTGGTTCACATCCTTATCAGAGAGCCTTTTAAGTTTCTGTCGCAGTTGGATATCCATCTTCACCGTGGTTTTGTCCATAAGTGTCATGATTTGTGCAAAGAGCTGGAGTGCATCATGATGCATCTTGTGGGTCATTTCAAATAAAAATTCTCGTGGTGACCCGTGTTGATGGTACAAACCATTTTGTTCGGACTTAAATGCTAATGCTGGTGTAGCTTTAACGACGCAGTGGTATGGTATGTTCTGTGCTATTGGATTTTCTACGCAGTGGAGTGGCTGGTCGGGTGCCTTAAGTTGTGATGGCGGTGAAGTTGACACTATTTGTGGATGCTGAGGGCATTGGACTTTTTTTTTTTTTAGCGCATCCAACACTTTCTTTGAGAGAAGGATGGGCAACTCGTCATTATTTATAGGAAAATTGGTTTTCTAGTTGGTCCATACGTGGGTATGTCATTGGAGACAAACCTTGCTCTGATACCAAAATGTTACGTGAATGATTTATCGAACACGCATTTTGATAGGTTATTAGAGAACCCAAACCTTTTCAAACACAATGCTTTTTTTCTTTTTTTCTTTTTTTCTTTTTCCCTTTCAATTTCATCATTATCATGTTAGAAAGAAAGAAAGAAAATGTTGCTACAATCGGTTGAAAAGTGGCTCGCTCATATTGGTTAACGAAAAGTTTTTGTTTCTATTTTCAATAAAGATAGGCCCCATATTTGGTTAATGAAAAGTGTTTGTTTCTATTTTCAATAAAGATCGGCCCCATATTGATTAACGAAAAGTTTTTGTTTCTATTTTCAATAAAGATGACCTAATATTTGATTGCTCTCTTTAAAGCTTATCTGCAAGTCTTGAACTTGTTCTTCGCACTGAATGACGTTTAATTTTCCAATGTCTGCAATATGTTTCTCAATGTATTTTTCATGCCTATTATTCTCCTATAAAATAGAGTTTGAACTTTTGTGTACTCATTTTAAAATCTCTTTCTGCCGTTACATTGTGGACCTAGACAAATTGCCGAACCACATAAAATTTACGGTCTTATTGTTTTTTTTTTTTAAAAAAAATAAAAAATACTATATCACATTTGTTGTTTGTGCGAGAAATTCTAGACTTTTCTCACAACAAAGTCAAGGGTTTGTTGTCCACCGTGTTCCATCCATCCATCCATATCCTCAACCGTAGGCAAAGTCATGGATATCTGACTTCAATATCAAGTGGCAATCTGGGTCAATGATGGTTATTCCAACTTCTGTAATAGAAAGATTGAACAGAGAAGAAAAGAGTCTAGAGCCGTGTCTTATTAACCAACAACTGGCAAAAGAATTTTCTAGCACAAGAAAAAGTGATCGGAGCTAAAATTAAATGGATGATATTTCTACCATTGACATGTGAATGGTTTGGGGAAACAGATTAGGCTCCAAACTTGGGCACTTTGGCAGTGGAGATTTGAGCAAGGAAATGCTCCGCTACTAACCGCCGTTGAATCTTCCCGGTAGCAGTTCTAGGAAGAGAATCAGTGATGAAAACCTTCTTGGGGACCTTGAAAGCTGCAAGATTCTTCTTGCAAAATTGCAGCACCCCTTCTTCATCTATGTGAGACCCTTCTCTGGGAATTATGGCACAATTTATCTGCATAATTTGGACACCAAAATCGTTAATTACTACTAATTCACTACCAAGAACATTTTACATTTTACATGCATATAATCATCTTCTTACCTCTTCACCATATTTGTCATCAGGAACCCCAAAGGCAACAGCCTGACCAACGTCCGGATGAGATAAAAGCACTGCATCAACTTCAATTGGTGATATCTTCTCACCTAAATAACAAATGAATAGAAATTAAAACCCAAACTATTTATAATTCGATTTAAAATTAATGCAGTTAAATAGTTTGTAAATTTACTAAAAATATTGAAAAGAATGGAAGAAGGCAAAGCAAAAATACCTCCACGGTTAATGAGCTCCATGATCCGACCCACAAGATGCAAATACCCATCCGAATCAAAAAACCCGATATCCCTGGTGTGAAACCGCCCGAACAAAAAAGCGGCCTTATTGGCCTCCGGATTGTTCTTATAACCCTTGGTCACATTGGGTCCCCTTATACACACCTCGCTGCTCACACCCTTTCGCTGGGGCACACCGTTCACGTCCAACACCGCCATTTCCTGGCCCACGGGTTTACCCACCGACCCGGGTTTGTGCCCACCATTTTCGGGTAACGGGTTTGAAGACATCAGATGAGATGCCTCGGTCATTGCGTAGGCCTCCAGCACCGGCGAGCCGAAAGATTCCTCGA
Organism: Alnus rubra; assembly: GCA_028654335.1. NCBI lineage: Eukaryota > Viridiplantae > Streptophyta > Magnoliopsida > Fagales > Betulaceae > Alnus > Alnus rubra. Next base: position 1,575,426 of record JAJPGS010000556.1, on the reverse strand, counting down.
GCCGAGCCATGACCGACAGAGCCAGTGATGCGCTGCAGCTCCGGATGAACCGGAGCTCCAGGTAGGCCGGTTCGGGTTGGGTGAGGTGGCGGTCTAGGATGATCTGGTGGATCGTAGGGACCGCGGTGTACCAGGTGGCGCTGTACGCGCACATGTCGGACCAGAACGTCGACGCCGAGAATCTTCCGGCAGACGGGAGCGTCACGGCGGCTCCGACAGAGAGAGAGCTCAGCAAGCCGGCGATCAAGGCATGGACGTGGAACAAGGGCAGGACCATCACGGTCGAGTCCGACTCGGTGAGTCTATACACTGAGACGATGTTTCGCACTGAGGAGGCTAGGTTGAGCTACGTGAGCGGCACGCCCTTACGGCTCGTGGTGCCGGATGTATGGAGGAAGAGCGCCACGTCGGACGGGTCGTTGACGATTCCGGCGACCAACATCGACTCGGCGGTCACATCCGACGTGGAGGAGAGAGAGAGTTCAGATTCGCCCTCCGAGCTTGGAAGCTGCCGCTTCGGCCGATTTGTTCCCTTCCTTGGGCGTTATCTGAAGCTTGGCTCCTGAGTCCGATATATAGAATTTGAACTCTTCTGACGTAGCGGAAGACTAAGGTAACTAATCAAAGAACAGCGTCTTCGATTCTGCAAGGAGAAGCGTCTTCGTCTTCTACCCCAAAAGATAAAACAAGCCCGCAAGCTAAAAGAAAGATAATACTCCGCAGAGTATTTGAGAGAGAATTCTCTGATTTTATAACAATTCAATTGATTCTTTTACATAATAAGCAAGCCTATTTATAGAAGAGAAATACTTGTAGAAAAAGTAAACCTATCCCTAGTAGTAAAAGTAAACCTTTCCTAATACCAATAGTAAACCTTATTCTAGTAGTAAAAGTAAAACTTATTCTAAAAGGAAAAGAAATACATAAAGCAAATCTAGTCCTAATGAGTAAAGGAAATAAAGTCTTAATTCTAATAAGGAAATAAAATAAAACAAACTCTTGGTTTGAATATCAAGTCTTTCCTTTTGTACTTCCATTGTCTGCAAACAGGTAAACTTCTAATCAAACGGCTCTGCTTCAATATTATTTTTGGCAACTCTTCTATTTTCTTTTGCACCGAAAAATATTATTAAATTCCGTCCTACATCATCTTCCGCCGTGTAAGCCGAGTTCAACGGCGCTGCTGTGGCTCGGCATCGAATTACGGCCAAAAACGCCACCACAAACTGCAAAATGACTCATAACAATCAGCCATCACCACAATCTTTGTTGCCGTATTGGTTGGTAAAAAAACGAGAGAAAAAAAAATGTACCTTGATGGTGTTGGGGAAGGTGAGGGCGACGACGTCTCCGGGAGAGATGCCAGCGGCGAGCAAGAGAGAGGTGGCGTGATCGACAAGCTTGCGTAACCGCGCGTGGGTCTGTAACAGGTATATTAGTAGTGTATGAGCTGGGTTTTTAGTAGTGGGTTAAATTGGCTTAGCCCAATCCAATTAATAGTCTTTAGATAAGGGCTATGTCTTTGTAAGGCCTAATAGACTAATGGAGGATTATGGAAATGAGATTAGTGAATTGTTTACTGTAGTAAACTTGGAAGCTGAGCACCTCGAATTTTCCGGAGACCGGACATCTCAAATCGTCCAATTCTATCCTTTTGTTCAATTCAATACAAATACATTACTGATCAATTCCTTCATTAATTCATCATTTTATTATGTTTTCATCTCAATTTCCTTTACAATTCTGAAATATAAACCCTAAGTTCCTATACAGATAATATACATGTTACAATACCGACCCATTTAAGCACCTTGCCCACAAGGTGCAGTTATTTTTGCTAAAAAATATAAGCTGCAAAAGCTGCTACATGAGATGGCCTCTAATTGTTGTAAGCCCAATACTGTTACCCCCTTTAGTTGGTCCATGCAGCAAGATCCAGCCCATTCTTCATTTATCCTCCTGCAGGTTCTAGATCTTTGCTGTAAGGCCCACAAAAAGCTGCCCTTGCTCAAAGCTTCGAGAAAACAGATCATGTGGACTCCAGCCCATTATTCGACTTTGACTTGTAATGGACTCTAGCTGTCCGGCATTTTTTGGAAAACAGATCATTGGATGCCACCTGTCCGTCTTCTTCATGCAGAGTACCAAGCTTCCTCCTTAGTTACGGTAAACAATTCACTAATCTCATTTCCATAATCCTCCATTAGTCCTTATATAGACATAGCCCTTATCTAAAGACTATTAATTGGATTGGGCTAAGCCTATTTAATCCACTACTAATAACCCAGCTCATACACTACTAATATACCTGTTACTGGGTCAAATCGAATTTTTCGGAGACTGAGAGGGCTCGCCGGGTTGGGAAATCCGACGCGGTTCTCTTCAACAAACCCGTTAGCGATAGGTTTTCCATTTTTTCTTGGCGTTTAATGCTGATCGAATTTGGTTGGGGAGAAACCGAGGGACAGTTGGGTATTTATATGTAGAGGCTAGCCATGTAGCTGGCAAGGGCTGAGTCTGCCACGTGTCTATTTTTTTTTTTTTAGGGGGTCAATTTGTGTGTGCCAGATCTCGGTATGCGTGGTGTGCGCTTCCTCGTAATGATCCGGCTACTGTGCGGTACTAAAATGTACCGCACAATCTATGGTAGTTTTGGAAACAGTTGGGATTAAGCCGTTCAAAAAAATTGCCAAACAAGAAACGTATAGGTTTACGGCCTTGTTTGATAACTTACGGAACAAAACAGCATAATGCTGTTACTGTTCACGTCTTCTTCTTTTTTTCTTCAATTTTTTATATTTTCTATCACCCATCAACATCAAAACATTCTCACTTTTTTCACTTTTTATATCACATCAATAATTTATTATTATTATTGAAATAAAAAAATTCACTACAATACAAAACTTTTTCACTTTTTTATAAATTTTTTTTTATTTTATATCACATCATCACTTTTTACTAATTCCAAAACTAACAACCCACTATTCTACTATGTACATATCTTTGCCAAACAAGCCCTACATGCCACACATGGGATACAACCAGCCTTTTCTTTTTTTTTTTTTCTTTTTTTTTTAACTTCGTGACCTCACCTCCGTTAGCCAGCTAATTTTAGGTTTTTTTTCTTTTTCTTTTTCTCTCTTTCTCTCTCTCTTTCATTCAGCTACCACGGGAAACCAAACGAAAATTGCCAAACAAACGTCTCTTTGCTTATGCTACACGGGAAACCAGAAGTGCTGAAATGTCTCAATTTTACACCGCAATTCTGGTCACCCCCACTTGCTTGTGTTCTGAAGCGTCTTTTGCTCGTGTTCAGATATACAACCGTGCAAAAGGTGAACACAATCTTTCAGGATTTCGGGGATTTTTTTTTCGGTTTCACTTGATTTTATTTTAAGAAATTATATATAATTATTGATCAATAGAGATATGTTATTTTCCCCTCTGCTTTTCCTGCACGTTCTAAGAAATCACACTCTGGGTTACATCATAAATCACTTACAAACCCATAATTTTACACAAAATATATATATATATATATATATATATATATATATATCGAAAAGCTGCAACGAAAATCCCTTTTCTTTTTTCAGAATGTTCCAAGGTCCCAAATAGAACTTTTCACCGAGTCGAGGACAAAGTTGCAGCTTGACCATGCATGGAGTTAAAACTTGCGAGCGTGATATTGATGAATTTTTTTTCAATTTTCACTTGCATAAAGTGTTTGAAATTATATAGCAGAATGAGCAAAACAAGACAAGCAAAATTGAATTGGAGAATAAGGGGAGGACCAAAAGAGAAACATAAATAACAACAAGAATCAGCTACAACATGATTTTTCTCAGCAATTGATTATACAATGTAGCAACAACAAAAGACAAAGAGACGACCGCGGAGGTCCATTTCCATTCCATACCCTAATTTTTTTTTCCCTCTCTTTACACAAAATATATGGTGATAAGTACAAAGAACCCCCAATTTATTCTTTGGCACAGCACTCACCTCAATTACACATTCTTCTCAATCGAATCATAGCCATCTTCTTGTTCCTCATCATCAGATTCTCCAATAGATTTGGAATCAGTACCATTACTCAGGATTGTTGCTACATTCGGCTTCGCACGATCCTATGGAATACGTCTCTCACTTGCTGCTCCAGCGGGTCCAATCCCTCCTTAAGAGAGAAGACAGTCGCTTCACGATTGCCACCGAAAAGCTGCTGCTCATCTCGCGGATGAACTCCCCGATGGCCGGCATCTCCACGGACAATGACTGCTAACGCTGGGAACGAGACCTTGCCGTTTGAAGAAGAATCGCCTGGGGGCGCCTCCTACCGCGGTAGCTGTGAATGAAAAAGACAAAGAAGAAGACAAAGTTTTTGTTTAACGGAGGTCACGGTGTTTTTTTTTAAAAAAAAAAAAAAAAAAAAAAAAAAAAAAAAAAAAAAAAAAAATACTAAAAATCTAAGGGTAATTACCTTTTTCCCCATCAACTACTAGCCATTGTCAACATGCCCCTATGAACTGACACATCGACCAAAAGAGAGTATCCAACTACCAACTTTACACACTTTGCCCCCTTCCGTCAAGGAATTCCGTTAACTTGAACGGAATATTTCATTTTTGGACGTTAATTTTGGTTTAAAGATCAAAATGCCCTCCAACAATAATTAATAAAAAAAATATTAAAATTAATATGTTTAAAAAAGTTGAAGGCATTTATGTCTTTTTACGAATTAAACTGACGGAAGGGGGCAAAGTGTGTAAAGTTGATAGTTGGATGCTCTCTTTTGGTCGAAGTGTCAGTTCATGGAGCATGTTGACAATATCTAGTAGTTGATAAGAAAAAGGTAATTACCCAAAATCTAAAGAAGGCCAACTCTTTGGGACGGCTGTATCCCAGCCGTTCCCAAAACTACTACAGATTGTGCAGTACTTTTTAGTACCGCACAAGAACCAGATCCATTTTGCTTGGTGTCTTATCGTCTGACGTGTGGATTACGTCACTGTTGCTGATTGGTTAATGCTTCGAGGCTGCTTCGTGGTCCAATCCAAGCCGTTTATTGAAAACGATTAAAGATAAAAACAAAAGAAGTTTAAAGACAAAATATTCGGAGGTGTTGGTCAAGGAGAGTCTTCCCTCAACAAATGGGAAGAAGGATGGACAGAAAATCTGCTGACACCCTTAGGGAAAGAAAATTAGAATATAAACGATCAATAATTTTATTATAAACTCAATAAATCAGTAATTATCTCAAAATTGAATTCAAAGATATTGACACAATAATTAAGAATTATTAAGCATGAAAATGCATTATAATGTCGAAGTTATATCTTTATTTACAACTAAGGATGATCAAAACATCATATATCTTTAGAACTGAAATCTCATAAACATTCTAACCACCAATATTTTACATTATAAATGAAGGTTGGACAATTTTTTATTTTATTTTGGGTTAATTATAAAAAACCTTCTAAATTACTGGTTGTTTTTAAAGTAGCCTCCTGAACTACCAAGTGTACTAATGTGACATCTCAAACTACCAAAGAGTGCTAAAAATGCATATTTTATCTAAATATTCTTATAATACCCTTGTCACGTATCATATATTCAATGAAAAAAAAAACTAAATGTCAAAGAAAAATTAAAAATATATATAAAAAAAAAACTAAAAATATATATATGAAGGGGTGGCTCGAGAAATCCCTTTTGGCCAAATTTTGGCCAATGGGAGTGGCCGCCCACCCCCATTTTGGCCAATAGGAGTGGCCGGGTACCCCCAGGCCCGATCTGGGATGGCCGAACTACCTTCAAGGGCCCTTGGGCCTGGGGATGGGTTCAACCACCCCCAAAGATCAAACCCTAATTTTTATTTTAAAAATTAATAGGAACGCTCGTTGATTGACTAGGTTAGAACGAGGTCCTGGGCTATTGGATTTCAAAAAATAAAAGCCTTTGGGCTGCTTGCTTGTTGAGCCGAAAAACCATTTGTGGGATTAGAATAAACCATCGCATTTTTCATGTCATATTGTCAAATCTTCAAAGTCAATCAACACCGGCCAATGACCTAATTATAATAAATAATGGCGTAGTGATCAACTGGGCCTGGTGGGCCCATTTGAAATTTTCAACCTGTGGGCTTTGTTGTGAAGCCCAAAGTCAATAACGTAGATGTCCTGATCTACACACAGCCATGACAACATAACGTGTAGTGAACCTAGTGGTAGAGGCTTAGAGCATTCACACAGGATCCGGTTATTGTATTTAGGAGGGGTAAAATGATCCAAAAAATTAAATGACCATTTTACCCCTCCTAAATATAATAATCGGCTCCTCTTCATTTCATTTCAGATAGTCAAAGCTTATTTTGGCTAGTCACGGCCGGGATGTAAATTTAGGTGAAAATTTAACTGCATCTGACTAGTTATTTTAGTTCAAAAATGGGTAAGTTGTTATAGTATTTCAGAAAAATAAAATAAAATTTGACACCTGATATGACATGCACGTGACTTTGAAATGTAGGTGCATTAAAAAGGAAATAATATTTTTTTTAAAAATAGTAAAAATGAATAGCTAAAGTAGAGAGTGAGATATGGGTGTTTTGAAAAATGAGATAAATATAAAACTGTTTTGTAAACCTTTTGGAAAGTGCTTTTGGCACTATTTATTAATGTGTTTTGGAGGCGTTTTTTGTTTTTAAAAAGTGTTATGATCTCACATAAAGATTATTTATTTATATTTTTATGAGTGTTTTGTGTTTATGTTGTTTATTAATGTTTTTGTTTTTAGAAGAAAAAAGAAAAGACAAAAAAGAAAATTTTAAACAAATAAATTTGTGTTTTATTTTTTAAAAAGTGTTTTGTTATTTTGTTTTTAAAAAATTATCTTCTTATTTTATGTTTCAAAAAGTGAATAATTTGTTAAATATTTTAAGACAAGTATAACAAAAATTTTTTTATTTTAAATAAAAAATATCATAAAATCCAACTTGAAATTGTCAAAGTGTTGGCCTTTTTGCATGGCTCAAAGTCCACTTTGCAAAGAAGGAACATATCCTTTAAAAAGCAATCTTTTTTTTTTTTGAACTAACAGCATGTGCTATTAGAGGATCTGAAAAATTACATCTTGAGCAAAGAGGGACATGCCCCTCAAACTCTTAAGCCAGAAGGATCTGGCTTAAAAAGCAGCTACCTATCCAGAATCCCAAACTTTACTAAATTTACAATAAAGCCCCCCTTACAAAGAAAAATTCAATAAAATTTGAGCCACACATAGGCAAACTGTACCTAGGAACTAAGGGATACACAAACAAATCTAACAGAAGTCAATCCAAAGTCGCCGGAAGGAAACACTGCCGTCGCCGGAAAATGGCGCGTGAACAGCACGCGCCTTCCCTGAAGCTGCCAAACAGCAGATCGGCCACCCTGAGTCCGGGCACCACCGTTGCGCGGCGAAAAGAAGCGGAGCGTGACCGCCACGCGCAGCTCAAAGACAAGACGTCACTGGCGCGTGACAGCCACGTGCTGGCCACCGGTAACCCACACGGCCGCAGCAAAGAACGCCGGAGCCGGAACACGCCGGTGGACCCATCTGAGTGGCGCGTGTGTAATAACCCCGACCCCCTTTCGAGGGTAGAATAGTCTTTACTACCTATGAGAATGGATAACTAGACGGGATTAATAAAAACCTGATTTTATATATGAATTTTTAATTCTTGATATTAATTCATATTTCTTGATATTAAATAACCACTCCTATATTTTATTAAAACACCTACTTTTAAATTTAATAAATTTATATCAATTTAAGTTCTACTTTTATATTTTATATTTATATTAAAATATGAGGACCAGTTTTTATATTAAAAATATTAGATATCTGATTTATTATTATTAAAATACATGTTTTAGTATATAAAACCCTAGCAGTCAAAGAATGAAACTCTACTCCTATAAATAAATCTTTTAGCCGTCATTCGCTCTTCTTATCTCAAAATATTTTTCATGAAAACCATCTCCCTATTCCTCTCTCTCGCAAGACGATCCGGCCACAATCTCTTTGTTTCTAGCCAAGAATCACAGCAGGTATATTTTTCGTTCCCTTCTACTGACGTCCCCTATCTGTAACTCTCCTATTGCTTTTCTATTTTTATTTTGTTTGTTGATCTCCATATTTCCATGTGATTAGACTTTAAAGTTTATTGTCTTTCCTCTTATTATTTCTTTTAACATCAAGTACTCACCAACCTCACGACCAAGTACTTCTTGGATTCTTTTTGTTTTGTCTTTTCCTTCTTCCCACCTACTATTCACATTAGACTTGTTATTTATTAGTTTATTTTCCTCTTCTAGCAGTGAAACGTAGGAGGTATAGCCTTCAAATTTTTTAATCTTCTTTTCTTTTGGTTCTGGTCGAACAGCACATGCTTGATGTTGTCTTGTTGTGTATATCCCCCACTTTTGCTCTTTCTTCTAAACAGCAAGCTCGTCCCCTTATAATTCTTTTTTTTCTTTTTTTCCTTTTCGTTCCACTTACGGCAAACCATCAACCTTACTGAATCTTTGATGTATTTTCACTATTGCTGCGGCCGAACTGATGCTAATTGTATCAGCAGCTTATTTTCTTGTTCTTTTCTATGAGTAACTGTAACACAAATGAGTCAAGCTTTTCGCTATTATAGAGCAAAGCTATCAATTTCCGTTCAGGGGGTGATGAGAAGGGTCATAAACTTTTGTTTTGATAATTTCCTATTGTATTACCTTTATGGAGTCGTATTTCTAATGTCAATAAAAGAAAACGTGTTATTACTTATTTAATGATTTAATTATTATTAGAATAATTAATGTTGTTAAACATACCTAAGGAATCCATTCTCAGTAGGTTAGCAAGACAAATCCTAGTGATGTTAGTGTGTAGTTTAGTGACTAGCACGATGTATTGATTTATTTAAACCTGTACCAGGTGACTAGTTAGCAGTTGAGATAGTTCAGCGACTTATTGCAATCAGAGAGGTAAGGGATCCTCTACCCCTTTTTAAATTGTTTATTGTCATATTACTTTATCTTTTTTTTTAAGCCTATTTGCAATAAATTGTTCTTGTTCTATATTTCAAATTATATTGATGCCGAAAGGACTGTTTTAAAAATAGTTTTGAAATGAAAGTTGACGGTATAAATGTTATTATTGAAATTACAGTTTTTAAGAGAAGCTTTGTTTATAAAGGATTTTTTTTAATTATTAGTAAATCGTTTGGTTGGTTCCCGAGACGGGAAGTTACAGCTTTTTGAAATTAATGAGAAAAGGAGAGTAAAAACCCTCTCACACGTTGCCTCAAGAGTTATCAAAGGAATAAGAATAATTTGTGAGAATGAGATTTTTATAAAGGAGGCACGTGTGTGGAGGAGACTATTATTTTGGCCCCAGATATATTCACAGAGATTTGCATAGTTTAAGCTCGGTACCGTTGCTTGGATGGAAGCGCAACCGCTCAAGGACTTAGAGAAAGCGGATCCATCCCTATGTCATGCTAAGTGCACTTCAATTAATTAGCTGACGGGGCAGGGCCTGTGGCCACAGTTTACCTGCCTGAGGTCGCAGTAGACCGCGCAACCCTAGTACACCGGGCGTAATAGTGTACATGGGCCCTACATATGAGAAATTTATTTATTAACCAGTAATTTTATGTGTTAAGTAAAATGCTGAATTATTATTTGTATTCTATAAATTTAGATTTCAAGTTTATTTTAATAATTGTTTTAAAGAAAATGAAGTTAACTCAACCGTTTTATGGTTGAGGTTACCTTACTGAGCATTTTTCGCTCACCCTTATTTTGTTTTGTTTTCAGGTTATGAGCAGAGAGACCTAGGCGGCCGAGATGGGATCTAGGCTAGCATTAGGACATTGCATCTCAGTTACCTTAATAAGTGCACTTGCACAATAAATTTAGTTTTCTTTAGATTTTCAATTATTAAATCAAAAATAATTGTTCATTTCGAAATAACTATTTCTGCATTTATTAAAGCTCTGAGTTTTAAAATCTTTATTATTTTTGTTATTGAATTCAGCATATTAGCTAGGTTTTTGGCAGACCTTACGAATCTTTGCAGTTTGGTGTATGAAAATGGACGAACCTAACCCTTAGCGGTTTGGGGGCGTTACAGCGTGTCTCTCAGAAGCCTATGGAAAAGCGTAGAGCTAACATCAAAGAAGCTTGACAAATAAGGCTCGGAAACGCTCCACAGGCGAGACAACAACAATAAGATTCCCTACCGGACGCCTCAAGAACAACAACCACCTGTCAGAGAAACGCAAAGAAGACAAAGAAAAACAACAAATACCAACACAAAACTCCAAAGTCCAGAGAGGACTCGGAGAAGCAAGCTCCACAGCCCAAATGCCTGGGAGAATACTACCTCCCATTATACACATCATGGAGGAAACAAAAACTCCATAGCCCAAGAAGGCTAGGAGGCAACACCACCGGGGAAGGGAGGCAAAGAGCCTCCCTTCCCGGCGAACAACAAATAAGTTTGTGCGAGTCTGTGTTGAGAGAGAGAGAGAGAGAAAAAAAGAAGGAAAAGAACCCTTTAAAAAGCAATCTATGACGACAGTGTGTAAATGCCAAAAGACCATAGCCTAATCTACTTTATATCACATCACATTAATACTTTTTATTACTATTAAGAAAAGAAAAAGAAAAAGAAAAAATACTCACATAATAAACCTTCACCGAAGACACCCCAAGCGCAAACAGAATCCCAAGATACCTTAGCTCTAACATGTCCATCACTTCCTCATCACAAAAACCAATTAAATTTTTTCTCCAAAATTTCAAATATATTACCATATAATAAATTAAATACGTTGTCACATCGTTAAATTTTTAGAATCCCATTTGAAATTGACAACCTTTGGGCTTTATTGCAAAGCCCAAAGTGAATAACGTAGAATGTCATGATCTGGACGCAAGCCAGGACAACATAACGTGTAGTGGATTAGAGGCTAAGCATAATTATTGGAAAATTACAAAAATTTAAAAATTAATTTTTTTTTTTTTAAAAAAAAGAGAAGGTGAAGTGGGGCCCTCTCTTGAACTTTTTCAAAGGCTTATTTTGTTAGGCCCAATGTTGCTTGTGCAGCACGGAAAAAGGTCATTTTATTTTAATTTCTCGGCCACCGGCCAAGGCCCAGAATATAAAATGTAACAGCACATAAAATGCGTTCATGGTCAACTAGGGCTTAAGAAATTAGGGATAAATAAAAGGAGAAAATTCACAATCGGTCATTCTGGTTGGCTTAATTTACAAATCGCTCTATGTGGTATCAAAAATAATTCATAGGTCTCTGGTAAGCAAAAAATGACAATTTACTCCCTAGAGTCAATTTCTGTCTACAACTTAACATAATCTGTTTGGTTACCATGTCAGGCCCAATAAAAACGCGATACATGTCACTCTTTATGGAAGGGGTGGCCGGCAACCGCCCCTTCCTTTTTTTTTTTTTTTTAAAAAAAAAAGAAGCTATTTTTCATTTTATATGTTTATATATATATTTATTAAAGAGTGACATGTGTTGCATTTTAATTGGGCTTGACATGACAACTAAACAGATCTGGTTAAATTGTGGACGAAAATTGACTCCAGTGAGTAAATTGTCATTTTTTCTTACCACATATACCCTTGAATCATTTTTTATATCACATGGAGCGATTTGTAAATTAGGTAAACCACATGAACTAATTTTGTATTTTTCCATAAATAAAATCTCAATCATGAAATAAAAATGATCATATTCCTTCTAAGAACGCTTGTTGATTGACTGGATTAGAACTAAAAATAATTTTCTTCGATCTAATTTGAAAGAAAATTTTGTCAAATAAACGAGGTCTCGAGCTATTGGATTTTTAAAAACAAAAGCATGTGGGCTTGCTTGTTGGGCCGAAAAACCATTTGTGGGATTAGAATAAAGCAATCATATCTTCAAAGTCAATCAACACCGGCCAATGACCTAATTATAATAAATAATGGCGTAGTGATCAATTGGGCCCGGTTGGCCCATTTGAAATTGTCAACATGTGGGCTTTATTGTGAAGCCCAAAGTCAATAACGTAGATGTCCTGATCTAGACGCAAGCCATGACAACATAACGTGTAGTGGTAGAGGCTAAGAGCATTCCCACAGTAGGAGGGGTAAAATAGTCCAAAAAATTAAATGACCATTTTACCCCTTCTAAATATACTAACCGGCTCCTCTCCATTTCAAATATCTGTTTCCGCTAGTCAAAGGTTATTTTGGCTTAGTCAAAGTCGGGACCTAAGTTTAGGTAAAAATTTAATTCCATCTGACTAGTTATTTTAGTTCAAAAATTGAAGTTGTTAAAGTATTTCAAAATAAAAATAATAAAAAAAAAAAAAAAAAAAAATTTGACACATGATACAGCATGCACGTGACTTTGAAATGTAGGTGCTTTAAAAATGAATGAATATTTAAATAGAATAGTAAAAGTGAATAGCTAAAATAGAGAGAGACATATTAAGTGTTTTGAAAAATGAGATAGTTATAAAATTGTTTGGTAAACTTTCTGGAAAGTGTTTTTGACACTATTTGTTAATGTGTTTTGGAGGCTTTTTTGTTTTTTTAAATAATTCTTTGATGTGACATAAATATATATATATATTTAAGACCGTTTTGTGTTTAAGTTGTTTGTTAATATTTTTGTTTTGACAAGAAAAAACAAAAGACAAAAAAGAAAATTTTGAACAAACAAAGTTGTGTTTTATTTTTTAAAAAGTGTTTTGTTATTATTATTTTTTAAATTATCTTCATATTTTGTGTTTTAAAAAGTAAATAATTTGTTAAATATTTTGAGACAAGTATAAAAAAAATATTTTTTATTTTTTTAAAAAATAAAAAATAGCATAAAATCCAACTTAAGTGTGGGCCTTTTTGTAAGGCTCAAAGTCCACTTTGCAAAGAAGGTACCTATCCTTTAAACGCAATCCATGGCGACAATGTGAAAATGCCAAAGGCCCATAGCCTAATCATTCCTAAATAAAAAAAGTAATATTTATTAGACTTTTATACTACTTACATATAAGTAAGATAAATGCAATTATTCAATTAATTAAATATTGTTCTATTTCAGTTTTTTCAAGAATTTTCTCAGAGAAATAATACTTAATGAAGATGAGGGTGATTGCTTTGTCGCAATTAAGGGTCCGTTTGAGTTTGCGATTTCAAAAAGTGCGATTTAAAATAACGATTTTAAAATGTGCGATTTAAAAAAAGTGATTTTTAAAAACGCAGTTAAGCGTTTGGCAAAATCACAGTTTAGCCTTTAAAATCGCGAATTTACCTTTTAAAATTCTGCGTTTTCAAAAAAGCACCATCTTATCTACGATTTGAAAAAGTAGATTTTCTGCGTTTTCAAATCGCAATTTTTAAAAGCGCAGTTCCCAAACGATCTATGTTCTGCGATTTGGTTTAAAATCGCACTTATTGTCTACGAAATCGCAATCCCAAACGCACCCTAAGCATAGCATGTATATTTTAGATTAATTGATTTTTTTCTTTTTTCTTTTTCTTCAATATAAGTTAGATCACATTAATAAAAGAAAAGATAATAAGGTCGCTCCGACATAAATCCTACTACAAACATTACCGTCTAAGATAAAACCTAACAACACCTGAAACTTCTGAAAATAGGGTAAATAATGGTGCGTTTGGGTATTGAATTTTGAGAATTAGAATTGAATTCTAATTCTATTTACAAATATCGAGGTAAGAAATTGTGTTTGGGTGTTGAATTTTGAGATTGAAAAATATTATATTTTAATGCCAAGAAAGAGATTTTTGAAAACGATGATTTTTTAAGTAGTCTATAGTGGATGAACTGTATAGAAAAATATATACGAAAGCCCCTCACCAAGAGCTAGAAAAAAAAAAAAAAAAAAAGAAAGAAAGGGAAATGAGGGAGGCTTACTAAGACCTCGTTTGATTCGTAAAATAAATCATTAAAATGGAATGTGAATAGTCATTCATTTGTTTGGTAGGGCGGAATCTATTCCTTAGAATATTTATTCTCATTGAAATAACTATTCACTTACAAAGAGAAATAAATATTCCTCTAAAAAAATGAGATGAATAGACTACATTTTCCAAAAAAAATCATTTATTATTTTCTATTTTTTCTTTTTTCTTTTTTATTATTTTTTTTAAAAAACCCTCCCTCCATCCAAAATTGTCTCTTAAAAAATCTTCAAAACATTCAAACTTTTTTCAATTCTATTATTACATCAACCACTTTTTATTATTATTCAAAAAAAAAAAAAAAAAAAAAACTCACATAAAAGACCTTTACCAAAAACACCCTGCACACAAACAAAATCCCAAGATACGTTAGCCCCATCAGGACCATCACTTCAAACCTTGCTCTTGTGGTTTAACAATTTTATTTTTTACCCCATGTGATTTATTTTGTATCGTAGATGATACCTCATTTATGCCTAAAGACGGAGATGGTACCTCCGTCTAAAAATTGACGGAAGTCCACGTCAACACCTCTAAGAAGTTGACACGTTTCCTATGCCTAATTAAAAATAATAAATAATAAAAAACTAAAAATAATAAAAACTTAAAAAATAAAAGCTTATTTATTTATTTTTTTAAAAAGAGGGTTGCTCGAGCCACTCCTTTGGCCAAAATGGGGTGGGCCGCTCGAGACACTCTTCATTTTTCTTTCAATTTTTTTTTAAAAATTTATTTTTTTATTTAAGTTTTTTTTTTTCATTTTTTAATTTTTAATTAGGCATAGGACACGTGACAACTTCTTAGAGGTGTTGACGTGGACTTCGTAAATTTTTGGACGGAAGTACTATCTCTGTCTTTAACTATAAACGAGATACCATCTACGATACAAAATGAACCACATAAAACAAAAAAATAAAATCGTTAAACCACGATAGGTCAAACGTATTTAACCCTAAAATAAATATGTTCTCGCATCGTATAAAATAACTGAATAACGTAGAATGTCCTGGTCTTGATGCAAGCCATGACAACATAACAGAATAGAGGCTAAGCATAATTATTGGAAAAGACAAAAGACAAGAAGAAGAAGAAGAAGAAGAAGAAGAAAGAAGAAGAAGAAGAAGAAGAAGAAGAAGAAGAAGAAGAGGTGAACGGCCCATGTCTTGGACTTTTTCAAAGGCTTATTTTTTTTAGGCCCAATGTTGCTTGTGCAGCACGGAAAAATGACATTTTATTTTACTTTCTGGGCCACCGGCCAAGGCCCAGAATATAAAATGTAACTGGGCGTAAAATGCGTTCATGGTCAACTAAGGCTTAAGAAATTAGGGATAAATAAAAGGGGAAAATTCACGATAGGTCTCTCTGGTCGAACTAATTTTCAAATCTCTCTATATGGTATCAAAAATAATTCAAAGGTACATGGTAGGCAAAATTTGACAATTTACTCACCGGAGCCAATTTCCGTATACAACTTAACATAATCTGTTAGAGGATAAAATCAGCACCTTAACACTGGCCTGAAAATCAGCAAAGGAGCTCCACATTTCTAGCTGACCATCCTTCTTACAGCAGCAGCTACTCGTCAGACCAGCAGCCTGCAGCCTCCCTTCTCCTGGATTCCTGCTCCATGTCTTCCAGATCTGCTCCTCAAACTCAGCACAAGCCTTTTTCCTCTTTTGTATAATCTTTTGTTTCTTTAGTTTTCTGTTATTGTAACCTTGTACTAACATTCCTAAACTAGTATCCTTGTAACCTCTATAAATAACATATTACAATCTGGTTTTGGTAAGTTAACCAAACCAGTTCTTCTCCTAAATCTTTCATGGTATCAGAGCTTGTTGGCTAACGCCTTACGATCTTGTTTCTCTTCTTCCTTTGGCTGCAGCACAGCCCGTGTGAGCATAGCTCACACAGCTCACACGGGCAGTGCCTTGAGGAAGCTCCACAAGAGTTTTCCTTACTCTTTACCCTCTTTCAGCATTATTATCAAGCACCTCATCTTCACCAAAAACACCCACACTTCAACAACCAGAACCAGAAAAATCTACTCACGAACTCTTATGTCTTCATCCTAAACTCTATCTCCCAGTTTCTACAACAAAAATGATGCCCAGTCCGACTCATCTCCATCTTCCACCAACGTCAGTTCCTTTTCTTCTTGAAGCTTCTCTGCACCTTTTATCAAACACCTCTGTTTCTTCACCCCAACAGAAACCGTAACTTAATCCTCTGCCCAACCTTTTACACCCAACACCACATAGGCAGATTTCTCTCCTCTTCAACCAAGGAGGCTTCCATATTTCTGTTCAGCCGATGACTTCTCCACCAGCGTCATCTCCTCAACCTTCTGCATCAAAGGGCGTGTTCTCCAGCGGCAAATCCACCTATTTGCGCCCTGCCGTACCCAGATGTCCTCGCCAGCAAACACCCAGCTACCTACCCAATGCTTCCCCAAATTCTCTGCTCACAGACCTTTCACTCTTTCAGTTTCGCTTTATCTTCTCTAGCTTTGTCCTGTGCTCGACACATCTCTTAGTTTCCAAAAAGGTGTGCAATAGCATTTTTCTCCTTCTACACGCATAAACACAACATGTGTCTCACGTGATACTGTCTCAGACATTTTACCTTTTCTAGAGTCTGCCTGCTGTCTTTTATTTTTATTGAAAAATAAATAAAAAATCATGAGATATCATTTCGGCCATAGGCCCTCTTCTCTTTGATCCATTGTTGGCCCAATTTCTAACTTGTGACAAATGTTTAAAGGCCTAAGCTCATTTAACCTTTTAGCCCATAGTTGGCCCCTAAATTTCTTGCTTGAGGTAATGTTGAAAACCCAAGCCTGTTTTAAGCCATTTGGCTCTTTTCTTTTGGCCCATAGTTGGCCCAATCTTTGGCCTTGTGGTACCGTTAAAATATCCAGGCCTTTTTTTCTATTTTGGCTTTGTGGTAATGTTCAAAAACCCAAGCCTATTTTCTTTTGGCCCATAATTGGCCCAATCTTAACCTTGTGATACAATTAAAATGCCCAGACTTTTCCTTTTAGTCATTTAGTGGCTCTTTTCTTAGTCCACAGTTGGCCTTACTTTTGGCTTTTGAGACAAAGTTTTAAGATCCAAGCCATTCCAAAAAAAAAATGATGAGCATCAAAGTCAAACTGATGGAAGTTCCTCCCATCAGTTTGCGAGGGGGTGTTAGAGGATAAAATCATCACCTTAACACTGGCCTGAAAATCAGCAAAGGAGCTCCACATTTCTAGCTGACCAGCCTTCTTACAGCAGCAGCTACTCGTCAGACCAGCAGCCTGCAGCCTCCCTTCTCCTGGATTCCTGCTCCATGTCTTCCGGATCTGCTCCTCAAACTCAGCACAAGCCTTTTTCCTCTTTTGTATAATCTTTTGTTTCTTTAGTTTTCTGTTATTGTAACCTTGTACTAACATGCCTAAACTAGTATCCTTGTAACCTCTATAAATAACATATTACAATCTGGTTTTGGTAAGTTAACCAAACCAGTTCTTCTCCTAAATCTTTCAGGAGTATCCTACTTTTTCTTTATCTATCCTTGTTTTCACTTTCAACACAGATCGAACTTCGAAGAAGAGACGAGAAGATTTGCTTGAAGACAGATTTGGCTTAAGACCATACAGTTTTCACAGATTTATGTGATAACGAGAAGATTTACATTTTTTAAGATATATAGATCTGGTTTCAAACTTTAAATTTTATATTAACTATGATTTTAATTTTGCTTTATTTTTGATTATGTGTTTCAAGGTCCGTTAAGTTTTGTGTCGTTAGTCATGAAGTGTATTTTATGAGTTATTACATTTAATGTCCTATATATCTTCTTTTAAGATTTTTATCTTGTGTTGTAAAACTGTTTGTTTCAAACTTTTTGATCTTGGTATAAAATTAAAGTTTTATTTTAAAAAATAATAATTCTGCAAACCAATGACATTAAACTCTACTCAATATTAAATTAATATAATATCACACCGACGCGCGCACACACACATATATATATATATATATATATATATATATATTCCACGCATGCAGTTAAAGAACTTCACATCCTTATACTGTACATATATGTGTGAAAAACGTGATTTACGTCATGAAAGCGAACGTGATTGAAAAATTGTGTTTTAAACGATAAATGATATTATTTATGTCGGTGTGATATTATATTAATTTTTATAATCACTCAATAAATAATAATAAGTATAAAAAAGATCAATATGAAATATTATAGCATGACTCGTTTAAATAGATCCACGGATCAACAAACAAGTTGATAACAAAAAAATGAAATATTATTAATTAATCTTCAAAACTGATGTCTCGAAAAAGTTATATTGAAATTCTGAAATTAAGAGAAAAACACCACCCATCGCCATATATCAGCCCTCTTTCGTTTTTAGCATCGACGGGTTCCAGCCGTCGTCAGATTATAGCTTCTTCAGCTATCATTTTGGTTTCAGGCCCGTATCGGCCTCTTTTTGGTTTTCTTTTGACCTAAGTCGACATTTTCAGTTGTTTTTGGCCCATGTCGACTTTGCATTCCGCCCTCGTTTCCAGCCGATGCTGCATGCTGCTGTGACTGTTTCAGTTCCTCATTTCCAGCAAATGTCTTAGGTTTAGAATTGATGTGACATAAAATTAATCATTTTATCATGAATTTGACCCCATACCTTATCGCATGTCTTAGATTTTCTGTTTAGAATTTTCGGAAATTAATTGTTTAGAATTTTAATTGTTGTAAACAAGCTACAGGTCCATTCTATTTTCCAATCAGGTTTTCATGGTTAACTGTAGGTATCAATCTGCTTTCAATCTGACGGACGCTTTTCTTTCAGTACTTCAATAAGGTCACAAATATTTTGATTTTCATCTTACTTTTGTGGTTTGCGGCTTTATGTTCTATATATCTCTATTGTTAACAATAAATGGAAAAAAAACAAAAGCATTTAAAACCTTCTTAAAAAAAATAAAAATTATTTGTCATGTCGTCGCTAAAATGTATACATACGTCATACCACATATTAGCAACAAAAAAAGCTGCGAATAGCGACCACGTTTGTTGTCGTCATTATGTATATTATCACTGGATATTAGCAATGAAATTTGACAATAGCGACGACATTTGTAAATCTATAGCGACGTCTTACAACCATTTAAAGCGATGAGATTCAATACTTTCAACGACGTTACTTAAGTTGTTGATAAATGATAATACTCTTTAGCGACTATAATAATTATCGTTAAAGAGCATTTAGTGACCACTACAAAAAAAAAAGTTTTTTCGCCACTTGCAGTTCGCCACGTGTACGGTCACTGTACACGTGGCGAACTGTTGGCCACGTGCAAGTGGCCACGAAAATACACGTGGTGGATCCGGTTGACACTAACTGCACAATTGGCCACGTGTATTTTAATACACGTGTCCAAGTGGCCACGTGTATTAAAATACGCGCGGCCAATTTTCGCCACTTGTCCAATTGGACACGTGTATTTTAATACACGTGGCCAATGTTAAATTTATTTTTTAATATTTAATTCTGTTTTTTAATTCTTTTTATTTAATATATATATATATTGGTAGAATTCTCCAAATTTATTTTATCCAAAAATATCACAAAATCAAATTACACAAATTAATCAAAACACAATATTTAAAAATTGAATACCATGTACTAATAAATGTATTCGTTACTAACAACAAATACTTACACAACAATATCAACAAATTTGAAAATCTTGATTTAATAAAATTATTCGTTACTAACAAACAAAAAAATACACAAAATATCTACAAATCTGGAGGACGTCGCTGCGGATCACAAGGTGCAGTCCCGAGCGTGAACTCCCCAACCGGCGATTGTCCCGCAAGAGATGGTGTAACGGGCGATGGAGTCCGAGAGGGGATTGTTGGCTCAGCAATTGTCCAACAGGCGACAACGGACCAACCGTTGTGCATTACCTGCAAGTAATAAAAACAATTAACCTATATAATATTATATGCAAATTTAAACAAGTAATGAGAACAAATTAAAAATAAACCTAAGTGTATACATATATGAACCATACCTGTAGGCGCACTACTAACAGACGACGTACTACCTACGTGTGCAGGTGAAGACTGCTGAGCACAGGGCATACGAACGATAATCCTGTATAGGACATGAAGGCCTCAAACTGTCGCATGCGCTGCTCCATAGCATCAAACTGTCGTATGCGCTGCTCCTTGCTGTCAGCGTGCTCTCTCTCGGCCCGCACTATGCCCTCCAACCCGTGATTCCTCTCTCTCTCGGCCCGTAACATGATATCCATCTCCGCAATTTTGTGGGCAGCCCAATCCTGAGACGTGCCCTCGGCCGGTCCCCCTCGTGTGCGAGCCCTATACGAGAAACAAGTCCCGCGAACAGGAGTAACGTTCGGCCAACCTGCCGAACCCTACCCGCATACTCGGGTTGCCCAACCGCCTGCTCGTAGGCGTCGCCAGGTGCCCAACGCACCGTATCTGATGAGACGGGATCCGTGGCAGGAGGATCAGTGGACAAACTCTGTGTCATCCACTCTTGTACGTCGTCAACATACAATACATTGGTAATTAATAAATACTTTATCACATGCATAACTAATAAATATTAATAACATAGACCAGTAGCATACGCATAGGTCCCGTGTCCGCTCGTTCAGATAAGTGATGTCCTTCCTTGTGTGCGTCTTCACAAACGACTCGGCGCGAGTGGGGCGTGCCAGATGTAGATGCCTGTCGCCATACAGTTTAAATATATAACAAACATTGGATATTCATTTAATGTTAAGAAAGAACATTACGCACAAATATGAATTAAAACATTTACATATTGTTTCATACCTCATCGTGATTAAATCTGGCATAACTTTTGGACCCCAGACTATGGGAGATGTCATTCTGCTCCCGCAGCCGCTTCATTCGTTCAGACTTGCCTTTGCATTGAACATTCGAAAAAATGTAAGAATTGACACACTTAATTACTTATGTGCTATGATTAAATGAACTGTTTATTAAAAAAACACAACATTATAGTAATACAATCAAAGACCTACATACCCGATTTCTCTTAGTGCACCACTCGTGCAGTATGTCCTCCACATCCGTTTGGTCATAATTATCAAAAAATCTATCTGGCATTCTCGCACGTATTGTCAATGGCATGTCACCGTCTTGAATATATAGTTGGGTACTCAACTTCGACTTCCACGAACGGTGCTTACGGCCCATATCACCTTAGAATTCGTTCTGTGCCAGGCGCAGGTCGACGGATACGGGTACATAAAATTCTTGCTGCACATTCAATTTAATGATTAATTTTACCAGTTCAACAAAAACTTAATCTTAACTTTAATTTCCCTAAATACATATATTAGTTTCATAAACATACCATTATGGCATCCCACATAGCCCGCTTAATCTGCTTATCTACCTTTGCCCATTCGTCCAGCAAGTGAATGTGGGACCGCTTTGTAAAAGCTTGCCCGCAGCCCGTCTATAATGATTGCATGCTCGTCCCACGGGTTGTGTTGCAGCATTGTACTGCAACACAACTTTCTTCCCCCTCGGGAGCACCCAATTTCTCTCTGGGTCCCTAATCACCTCAAAATAGATGCTCCCGTCTGGGTTATACCCTAGTCAAAAATATAAAACGTTAA
The DNA here is from genome assembly GCA_028654335.1 of Alnus rubra. Lineage (NCBI taxonomy): Eukaryota > Viridiplantae > Streptophyta > Magnoliopsida > Fagales > Betulaceae > Alnus > Alnus rubra. The sequence continues at coordinate 1,553,695 of JAJPGS010000556.1, read as the reverse complement.
TATGTTAACACTAAATAACTTAATTATATTAATAAATTAAAAATTCAATTTAATATTATACGAACTTACTAAATAAAATTTGGTAACATAATATAAGATATAATGATGTATAAAAATGTACTTACTCATCAACCGAATCTGGTCGATCCCTATGAGCTCGGTCGCAGGATCGCCCGCATGCTCCTCGCCTACCTCATCTGCCGGGTGAGGCTCATCTTCATGATCGTCATCCGAAGGCATATCCTGGGGACATCAGGGGCCAACTGATCAGGACCCAACATCACATCGTCCCCTCATGGGCATCTGGCTCTCCCCCATAACTGGGTCCTGACTCTCCCAAAAAGCGACAACTGGCTCTGCCCATAAACAGGCACCTGACTCTCCCCAGGTGTCGGGCCCTGGCCCCCTGCCGGTGCCAACATCTGTCCCGACCGCATAGCCGGCATATGCATCTCCCCCGGCTGTGACAACGGGAATCTGTCATCCTGAGTCTCACTATCGAGGTTGACTGGCATAGTGGTGTAAGGGGGTATGGATAGTACAACGGGAATCTGCTCGGATCATGACACTCTCGTGCCCACCATCGATCAATATGACATGGTGAGTGATCCCCAACTGCGAGAACGTCGGGTATAGAGAAGGAGAATATCCAGCTGCGCTCGTCTGGCCGGGATCTGACTTGCTCATCCCGCCGTATCCGGGGGCAATGGTCAATAAACAGCGTCCGGGTGGTGTGGCCACGGTGTAGTATGTAGTGCCGTTGACATCGCCGGTTTGGATGTAGTCGTGCAAGGCATGGGTAGGCGTGGTGCACGATGTGCGCAAGCAGGGGGTCTCTGGTCCATCGAAACCTGGAACAAATGTAGACAAATTAATTAAAATTCGTATTAGGGATATTAAAAAAGAATATGCATATTATACAATGAGCTCTATGCAAAATAAGAAATATTTGAGTTTAAGCGAATTGTACCAACAATAAATATAGCAATCATTGTATAACAGGAGCTTCAATCGGATCAATGTCGGGCCTGTCGTGATCGAATTCATCATTCATATCATACAGGTCATCAATGGGTAGTACGAGCGGTACGCACTCGTGATATGCATTATCTGCATCACTACTCTCTTCCCCTGACCAACATCGTACACGTTGCGCGGTTTAGTTCTCACGGCACAAACCCAGTTGGGTTCCTTCCATCCTCGACATAAACACTTGGTCTACCTGAGATGTAAGCACGTGAGGCTCGTCGGTGATAAGTCTTGAATTGTTTGATTCAAGACCCCTTTATTTGCATTTGTTAGACCTAGTTCGTATTGTATATATAACGTTTTGTTGTAGTTTTTGTGTTTGATCTTATTTTCAGGTCTTAGTTGAAATCTAATTCAAAGCTCTTGAATTAGACTTGGAAATACATCAAGGGCATTTGGTCACTTCCAGAGTTCGAGATTGACCCTGAGAAGATGGAATCGTCCAAGGCATTTCGATCGATCTACTATTTGTACAGCCAATAATTCGATCGATTGACTTTTGATCGATCGACATATTTCGATCGATCGAATTCGCCGTCTTCCAGAAAATCAGATATTTCCAGATCTTTGCATTCTTTATGCAATTCAAATCATAAGTTGGATTTTGTGGACAGAAATGGACGCCGACCAGCTCTGTTTGTGTGGCTAGGATTAGCTCTTGATGGTCTTTTGTAAATCCAATTCTCTATATATATGAGATTAGGGATTTAGGTTAGAACATGCATCTTTTCGGGTTTATTTGGATTTGCTCAGGTGTATCACTTCAATTTCTTGTATTTTCATTACTTAGATGCTACTCTTTGGACCGAAATCCTGAGAGTTTGTTTCCTTTTGTTCTTCCTTTGTTCTTCATATTCTAGTTAGTTTTCTTCTTCCTTTTCTTGTATCCGAATTGTAGAAGTTTTAATTTATTGTTTTAGTTCATTTTCTTCTTGATTTCATTACTGTTTTCATTTATTTCCATGCCTAGATTAGTTTAAATTCATGTCTAGCTAATTTAGTTCTTAGGGTTTGATCCTAATCCTATCCAAAACCATGTAGTGTTCTTGATGTCTTAGGATTTCTTAGATGTTGATGATTGCTAAGGGCTAGAGAATATCAAAACTCATGCTAAAAGGTTTTGATATCAATATTCCAATCCAATTATTCATGAAAAATAGATTAACTTGTCTATGAGTTTTTCTTGAAGTCTTGAGTAAAACCAACATTCTTGGAAACAAGAATGATGTCTTTGCAATGATGCTATTTGACATGATGTATGATTTCTCATTAGAGTCACCTTATAAGGTATGCTAGGAACACCAATCATTTCACCCCTTTGGTAGTCTAATTGTTTTCAATTGTAGTTTAACTTTATGTGGAATGATTTGGTGTGAAACTGGATATCTTATCATTGTGGCCTAATTAGGGTTTTCATGTATTGTGTATACTCATTAGGATGTGTTATAGAGTAGTAAGCTATGGAACATTAGTCACTCCACACCTTTGGTAGAGTAAATGTTTTCAATTATAGTTTAGTCTTTACGTGGAGTAGATAATGTAAATCTAGGTGCTTTATGATTACGTCTTAACTAGAGTGTTTTCACGTTGAGGTTGTCGTAATGGTTGACGCCTATTACGCGCTCATATCAACATGTTAGGAATGTCCATATAGACTTTAAGCATTGCATTGGTGGAGGATTGGATAAGATCAACACCTTAAGTTTTCTTTTAGTTAATTTCATTTCCGCTTTCAATTCTTTACTCACTTGTTGTAGCTTCAATTCTACAACCTTTACTTTTATTTTTGTTTTAAGTTAAGTTAAATACATTTCTTTCCATATCCTATTACGCAAAACAACCAATAATCTCTGTGGTTCGATCACCCTTACTATAGTACAATCGATACGTACTATTGCGAGTGGTAAACTTATAAATTTAAAATCCACGTGTAGCCGGTGAGTTCCGAGCTATCTACCAGTCGGTAAGCAGTTCTCCCTGTGGACGAGGTTAGTGAAGTTGACAAACACTAGGCCATAATCGTCGACTCTGAATCCTCTGTCCATCGTGGGGTCCGCCTAATTGCACTTAAATAGGACGTACGTAGTCCTATCGTAGTACTCGACCTCAACTACATCGGTTAACTGCCCGTAGTAGGTTTCGCCTTCAACAGTTGGCACACAATACGCTGCTGTTCTGAGTCCTCCTTCCCAAATCATGGGCTAGCGTGCGGAATAGTTTTCCATTTACCACGTACCTGTTATACTTCACTGCTGTCTCCTTCAATCCTCTACTGCGCATAACCAATTTATGCCCCAATTCCCCCTACGTTGATCGTCCAGGCCATCAACCTATGTTATCATTTCATATATTAAAAGAATACATCGGTTAATAGCGGCATATTGTTAAACCCTATCTTAAAATGACACTGAACATAGGTAAATATTATATACGAAAATACCACTATTTCTTTACATATGCGCGGTACCACTCGCAGAACTGCTCATGATGTTGGGCTTCAATTAGAGCGTCCGTGATGCAACCCCTAACGCATGATCGCCTAATAGCGTCTTTGTGCATCCTACATTTAGCGGATATAATTAAAAAACTAATTATTATTAATAATTTTATTTGAATCCGGTTCAATATGTAAACATTACTTACATTCGCAAATTGAGAAACTCTTCAGAGTTGAACACAATATAACGATGAATCTGATGCATCGTCAACCGGTTCAAGCTAACTCGCATTCCCGCCCCCTTGGAACCATCAGGATTTCTCAGAGGTCTGTTGTGGAAGGTTGGTGCATTTTCTATATATCTCGAACAGAACGTTACTAGCTCGTTCGTTATGTAACCCTCCGCAATGCACCCCTTAGGAGCCGCTTTGTTGCGCACATTCGACTTGAAACCCCCAAGGCTCCTGGTGCACACACATAAACATTAAGGATTTGACCTCGTTTAAGGAACCAATTACATGAAAAATATATTATATATTCTGCAAAATTTTACTTCTCTGCCGGGTACATCCACCTATATTGAACGGGTCCGCCGAGTCTACACTCGCGCACAAGATGCATGACCAAGTGGACCATGCTAGTAAAAAACCCAGGAGGAAATACCTGTTCCAGCTTGCACAGTGTGATACAGACGTCACCCTGCAGTCGGTCCATCTCATCTTGAGTTAGCTTGGTCGAGCATATGCCTCTGAAAAATGCTGACATCTCAACGATAGGTCTAACCACTTTGTCTGGCAGTGACTGACGCAATGCAATTGGTAGAAGCTGCTGCATCAGTATGTGGCTGTCATGACTTTTTAACCCTGAAATTGTACGGTCATTCATCCGAACACACCGTGAATGTTCGAGGCATATCCGTCTGGAACTCTCACATTTCGAAGAACCTTTAAAAACTATCTTTATCCTACCTGGACATCGTGTGACAAGCCGCGGGTATATATGTTTTACCATTTGCGGCTGTGAACGGATGCAATTTAGGTCTCAACCCCATTTCCTGCAAATCCAGCCGAGCTGTCAGGTTGTCCTTCGTTTTCCCTTTGATGTCCAAAATAGTGCTAAGTATATTGTCCATGACATTTTTCTCTATGTGCATGACATCAAGATTGTGCCGAAGCAAATTGTCTTTCCAGTACGGCAATCTGAAGATAATACTTTTCTTCTTCCACACAACATCATCAGCACCTCGTGCACCCGTCTTCCGCTTCTTCCATCTCGTCTTATCCGCGTTCTCATCCCCAACGCAACTCCGTCCAACTGTTGGAGGATCTTGTCCCCGCAAGGTACATCAGGAGCACATTCTAACTCCTCAGTCCCATCAAACGTTCTTTTGTTCAGCCGCCACAGATGTTCAGTTGGCAAGTACCTCCTGTGTCCCATGTAACAAATTTACAACCGTTCTTCAAATGTTTAGAACGTGTCGAATGCATGCAACAAGGACATGCCTTCACACCATTGTTAGGCCAACCGGATAAATCTGCATACGCCGGGAAGTCATTTATTGTCCACATCAACTGAGCTCGCATATTGAAATTCTCCATCTTCGCAGCATCTAGTGTTCGTACCCCTACATCCCATAGCTCCAACAGCTCATTAATCAGGGGCTGAAGGTAGACGTCGATATCCATACCAGGTGAGCTCGGTCCAGGGATAACCAGTGACAGGATGAACGACATCTGTTTCATGCACATCCAAGGAGGCAAATTGTACGGTACAAGCAATACGGGCCATGTGCTGTGGGATGTGCTCATGTTCCCAAATGGATTGAATCCATCTGCTGTCAGTCCAAGCCGCACGTTCCTAATGTCTGCCATAAAATCCGGATGTAGAGTGTCGAACGATCTCCATGCCTCACCGTCGGCGGGGTGCCTCAATACGCCGTCCCTAGTGCGGCCTTCTGCATGCCATCTCATATTGTGCGCAGTTTGCTCCGACATGAATAACCTCTGTAGCCGTGGGATGAGTGGAAACCATCTTAACACCTTCACTGGACGTTTTTTCCTCGACGATATTACCTCACCATCCCGATCTAAATGTATATCAGCCATCCACTTAGATTCTCCACATACGGTGCAGGTATCTAGGTCTTTATTATCTTTCCAGAATAACATACAGTCATTACGGCACGCCAGAATCTTCTCATACCCAAGACCCATGGAACTGAGGAATTTCTTCGCCTCGTAAGTATTAACCGGCAATGCCTCATCGCAAGGAGGCAATAACTGACTGACAAGCTCCAAAATATCAGAAAAAATCTTGTTACTAATACCTCCAATGCACTTCAAGTTGTAGAAATGTACAGTAGCACTCAATTTACTGTGCTTTGTACCGGGGTGAAGTGGCTTGTCGGCAGTCTTCAACAACTCATGGTACTTCAATGTGTCCCTTGCAGAGGTTCCTTCATTTACTTCTCCCGACTGGCCAACATGATCGGTTTCACCTACTTCGTGCATGCCGAAGGCGTCACGCAACATGACGTGCATGTCACCACCTTGTTCCAGGTCTCCGCCTTAAATAGTGACTTCTACATGTTCAATGCCATGCGCAGCCGTATCTGTGACACTGGGATGGTCGTGACCCCGAACAGGAGCAGCAGGGTTTAGGGTAGTCTCACCGTGCATATACCAGAAACCATATCTCGTGGACATTCCCTTCCCCCCTGTCAGGTGGGCAAGAACGTAATCTGGGGTGTGTCGCTGGTTATTCTGGCAGTACTTACATGGGCAGTAAATTTTGCCATCAGCAGCCCTACAGTTACGAACAGCGAATGCCACGAACGCGCTCTACACTCGTCGTTATACTGTGTCGTACCCCTAGGTGCTGACATCCACGACTTGTCCATATTCCTCTGTATGTGAGTTAACAGTCTGAAACGAAATATGTTATTTGATTACAGCAAATAAAGTGCTTGTTTGTTTAATGTTTGTTTTAAACAGTTAACTCAAAGTATCGGTTTTTTCTATTTTTTTTAGGGTTTAGGGTTTTTTTTTTTAGGGTTTATGGTTTAGGGTTTAGGGTTTTTGTTTTTTCTTTAGGGTTTACGGTTTAGGGTTTAATATTTGTAGGGTTTAGGGTTTTTAGGGTGTAGGGTTTAACTAAAATAAAAGAGTAACAAAAAAAAAAAAGATCTCTCTCTTTTTTCTCTTTTCATTTTTAATATTCTTTTTTTTTTTTAGGGTTTTTGGTTTTTGGTTTTTTTTTTTTTAGGGTTTAGGGTTTAGGGTTTTAGGGTTTAGTTTGTAGGGTTAGGGTTTAGGGTTTAACTAAAATAAAAAAGTAATAAAAAAAAGATCTCTCTCTTTTTTCTTTTTTCTTTTTTAATATTCTTCTTTCTTTTTTTAGGGTTTAGGGTTTAGGGTTTTTGTTTTTTTTTTTTTTAGGGTTTAGTTTTTAGGGTTAGGGTTTAGGGTTTAACTAAAATAAAAAAGTAATAAAAAAAAAGATCTCTCTTTTTTTCTTTTTTCTTTTTAATATATATATATATATATATATATATATATATATATATATATATATATATATATATATATATATTTTAGGGTTTAGGGTTTTTGGATTTATTTTTTTTAGGGTTTAGGGTTTAGGTTTTTAGGGTTTAGTTTGTAGAGTTAGGGTTTTAAGGTTAGGGTTTAGGGTTTAACTAAAATAAAAAAGTAATAAAAAAAAAAGATCTCTCTCTTTTTTCTTTTTTAATATTCTTTTTTTTTTTTTAGGGTTTAGGGTTTTTGGTTTTTTTTTTTTAGGGTTTAGGGATTAGGTTTTTAGGGTTTAGTTTGTAGGGTTAGGGTTTAGGGTTTAACTAAAATAAAAAAGTAATAAAAAAAAAGATCTCTCTCTTTTTTCTTTTTTCTTTTTAATATTCTTCTTTCTTTTTTTAGGGTTTAGGGTTTTTGGTTTTTTTTTTTTTTTTTTTTAGGGTTTAGGGTTTAGGTTTTTAGGGTTTAGTTTTTAGGGTTAGGGTTTTAAGGTTAGGGTTTAGGGTTTAACTAAAATAAAAAAGTAATAAAAAAAAATATCTCTCTTTTTTTTTCTTTTTTCTTTTTTAATATTCTTCTTTCTTTTTTTAGGGTTTTTGGTTTTTTTTTTTTTTTTTTTTTTAGGGTTTAGGGTTTAGGTTTTTAGGGTTAGGGTTTTAAGGTTAGGGTTTAGGGTTTAACTAAAATAAAAAAGTAATAAAAAAAAAGATCTCTCTCTTTTTTCTTTTTTCTTTTTAATATTCTTCTTTCTTTTTTTAGGGTTTAGGTTTTTACGGTTTAGTTTTTAGGGTTAGGGTTTTAAGGTTAGGGTTTAGGGTTTAACTAAAATAAAAAAGTAATAATAATAATAAAAAGATCTCTCTCTTTTTTCTTTTTTCTTTTTAATATTCTTTCTTTTTTTAGGGTTTAGGGTTTTTGGTTTTTTTTTTATTTTTTTTTTATGGTTTAGGGTTTAGGTTTCTAGGGTTTAGTTTGTAGGGTTAGGGTTTAGGTTTTAACTAAAATAAAAAAGTAATAAAAAAAAAGATCTCTCTCTTTTTTCTTTTTTCTTTTTTAATATTCTTCTTTCTTTTTTTAGGGTTTAGGGTTTTTGGTTTTTGGTTTTTTTTTTTTTTTTTAAGGGTTTAGGGTTTAGGTTTTTAGGGTTAGGGTTTTAAGGTTAGGGTTTAGGGTTTAACTAAAATAAAAAAGTAATAAAAAAAAAAGATCTCTCTCTTTTTTCTTTTTTCTTTTTTCTTTTTAATATTCTTCTTCTTTTTTTAGGGTTTAGGTTTTTAGGGTTTAGTTTTTAGGGTTAGGGTTTTAAGGTTAGGGTTTAGGGTTTAACTAAAATAAAAAAGTAATAATAATAATAAAAAGATCTCTCTCTTTTTTTCTTTTTTCTTTTTTCTTTTTAATATTCTTTCTTTTTTTAGGGTTTAGGGTTTTTTTTTTTATGGTTTAGGGTTTAGGGTTTAGGGTTTAGGGTTTAGGGTTTAGGTTTTTAGGGTTTAGTTTGTAGGGTTAGAGTTTTAAGGTTAGGGTTTAGGGTTTAACTAAAATAAAAAAGTAATAAAAAAAAAGATCTCTCTCTTTTTTCTTTTTTCTTTTTTAATATTCTTCTTTCTTTTTTTAGGGTTTAGGGTTTTTGATTTTTTTATTTTTTTTTTTTTTTTTAGGGTTTAGGTTTTTAGGGTTAGGGTTAGGGTTTTAAGGTTAGGGTTTAACTAAAATAAAAAAGTAATAAAAAAAAATATCTCTCTCTTTTTTCTTTTTTCTTTTTAATATTCTTCTTTCTTTTTTTAGGGTTTAGGTTTTTAGGGTTAGGGTTTTAAGGTTAGGGTTTAGGGTTTAACTAAAATAAAAAAGTAATAATAATAATAAAAAGATCTCTCTCTTTTTTCTTTTTAATATTCTTTCTTTTTTTAGGGTTTAAGGTTTTTGGTTTTTTTTTTTTTTTTTTTTTATGGTTTAGGGTTTAGGTTTTTAGGGTTTAGTTTGTAGGGTTAGGGTTTTTAAGGTTAGGGTTTAGGGTTTAACTAAAATAAAAAAGTAATAAAAAAAAAAAGATCTCTCTCTTTTTTCTTTTTTCTTTTTTAATATTCTTCTTTCTTTTTTTAGGGTTTAGGGTTTTTGGTTTTTTTTTTTTTTTTTTTAGGGTTTAGGGTTTAGGTTTTTAGGGTTTCGGTTTGAAGGTTAGGGTTTAGGTTTTTAGGGTTTAGGGTTTTATGGTTTAGGGTTAGGGTTTTAGGCTTTAACTAAAATAAAAAAATAATTAAAAAAGAAAATCTCTCTTTTTTTTCTTATATTATTCTTTCTTCTTTTAGGGTTTAGGGTTTAGGGTTTTTGTTTTTTCTTTAGGGTTTAGGATTTATGTTTTAATGTTTGTAGGGTTTAGGGTTTTTAGGGTGTACGGTTTTAGGGTTAGGGTTTATGGTTTATGGTTTTTGCTTGTTTTTTAGAGTTTAAAGTTTAGGGGTTTAGTTTTGAGATTAGATTATAGGGATTTTTGTTTTAGTTTTGATTTAGGGTTTAGGGTTTATTGTTTAGACCTTTGTTATAAATTGAATAATAAAATAAATTATTGTAAATGGTAGACGGTGGCCAAATTTATTTTTCTGTATCTATCCAATAATTGTTGGATACGATCATTTTATTATAAAATGATGGCGAGTTTACTTTGAAATGTTTTTTTTTTTTTTTTTTTTTTTGTAAAAAAATTACTTGAAAATGAACAATTAAACTTTTTTTTTTTCTTAAAAAAAAAATTGTTGAAATAGTACCGCATACTTATTTATATTTTATTGGTTTGCGTCATTGATTTTATGATGAAGTTAATAAAATAATGGCGAGATTGTTTTTTCTGTTCAAATGTTTTAGCATAAATTGCCAAAAATAATAATCGCAACACAAATTCGTAGTACAGTAAAACATATCACAAAAAAAAGAAAAATAACACAACTGTACGAATATTTTCTATGCATAACGACCAACCACATCAAAACACATAAAATTACACAACAATAGATATACAAACCCAACAAAATCAACAGCATTGCATGAACCACTATTAATTGTTAAATCCACAATTATTATATGAAACTATTAAAACAATTAGGAACAGATTTTAAACAAATTAATTTAAATGCACCAAGTTTATTATAGCCAAAAATAAAGAAAAAAAAATGTCAAAATTACTCACAATTTATGCACAAATATTTTTTGGGTTGTTATTTACGATCCTTAGCCAAATTGTACCTGCATTAAAACAATATTAGTCCCAAAACAATATCCCCCACTGTCGAGGTTTCAGAGAGAGAGAGATAGATGTAGAGAGAGAGAGATGTGTAGAGAGAGATAGAGACAGAGAGATGTAGAGATTACCCCAAAGACTGTGGTTCCGATTGTGGTTCGGTTAGAGAGAGAGAGAGAGAGCTAGAGAGAGAGACAGAGAGATAGATAGAGAGACAGAGAGGGAGACAGAGAGCTAGGTTGGTGCACGCGTGGTACTGTGACGGCCGGAGAGGGAGCTGGCTGGAGAAGACAGCGGAGGGGCGGTGGTCGGTGCGGACGTGCGTGACGTAGACGGAGAGGGAGAGAGAGAGAGAGTGAGAGTGAGAGAGAGAAGGTCTGAGAGAGTGAGAGAGTGATCGAGAGCTGAGGGAGATAAATGGGTAGCTTCCGCATTTATTTATTTATTTATTTGTAATTTTTATAATTAAAAATTGGCCAGGTGGCGCGCGGGAATTAAAATAAAAATAATAAAATAAAAATAAAAATATTTAAAATAAAATAATAATAATAATAATAAAGAAACCAAAATTAAAATAAAATAAAATAAAAACAAAAAGAGAATCAAGTTAAATTCAATCTTTAAAACTTAATAACATAACCGTTTGCAGTCCCCGGCAACGGCGCCAAAAATTGATGTGGTCTTTTGTTTACCAAAATATATCAATAATAAATAACCACTCGCAATAGGACGAATCCTTGTAGGATAAGGCTATAGAGAGGGTGTCGAACCTCAAGGACTGCGTAGGAATTGCTATCAAGTTTTTCAAGATTAAAAATAACTTAATTTAAAATATATTTGATTTTTGTTTTCTTAAAATAAATACATAAAAGTAAAAGACATAAATTTAAAGATAATATGGATGAGATAAAGAATAGGGGATTGATTTCACCACTCACCGCATAACAATGGTCAATCATAAATTAACAAGGGAAATTCATACTATGCATGATATAGGGCTCGTCTCACTCGAGTAGTCAAGAAATTACTTCTAAAGAATAAGTATAATCCATCTTCGGTTGGCACAGACCGTCCACCTAACCACTAAGATGCGGTACGACCGGTCTTCCCTAGGCATGGACTATCTACGTCTTTAATAGGATACACATAATCAATGGAATAGTATAACTCATCTACGGTTGGCACGGACTGTCTACCTAAATTACACTAAACTAGGGTGTAGTACAATCCGTCTTTCCTAGGCATGGTCTATCTAATCCTCTTGATCATATATCAATTAAAACCGTTGTATAACAATCATTCACATAATCACAGAAAATATGAAGGATTGAGTTCAATCAATATAAAAGACTTTCTAAGACAAGATAAGAAATTCATAATGATTGAATATAAACATTAAAATCAATTCTCACAGTTATACAACCATCATGCATAGAGAAAATCCCAAACTAAAATACAATTAAACCATTGTTACTTGGAAATGGCTACATCAACACCCTATTAGGAATTTAACCGCTCATCGTGGTGCTGGGATGGCCTCCTGCCATGGTCTTCTCCTCTTCAACTTGTCAGGCCTCCGAGAAGGATTTTCTGTCTAAATCTAAGTACAAGCCCAAGCACCAAGCACCAAGCACCAAGCACACCTTCTCTTGAAGCTTAGAGGTCTATTTATAGGGAGCACACAAGTCCTAGAAGCCCTTGGAATTCCATAAAAATCGTTTCTTGAGTCTTCTTGTCCAAGTAGGAGATTGAAACTTCAATCCAAGTAGGAAAATGATTCCAAATTCGGCTAGAATTGCGGTCCTTTATTGCGAGGCAATTTTAGCATAGTAAACGTTTGAATTAGAGAAAAGATATTTCTGAAATATTTGTTGGATATGTTATTAGCTTTCCAACGCCACTAATTTCATTGCAATCCGATATCTGACACAAAAGTTATGATCCAAACACAGAGACATATGCAGAATCCAAATTTGAATCCAATCCGATTTTGACTCTTAGTAGAGAAATTTTGATTTAATCCTTCACTTGATTTGATTAAACTTAACCACATCATATAAGTCTTTTATTATGATTGGTTAAGTTTAAACATATCTTTTAGGTCTTTTCAAAGTGTGCTTTAAGCCCAAAATCAATAAAATTAATTGCATATTTATTTAAAACCTGAAAACAATAAAACAACACAAAATCAAACAAATAACAATGCTAAGGAATTAACATATATAAGTTAAGAGGCTTGAATGTGCAACATTCGATGCTTATCAATGATCTAGAAATCAATGGAGGTGGTGTAACCAAATGGCTTGCTAGTATTAGTTTAATCAATTTGAAAGATAGCCGGATCGATTTTGAACAAGATTACAAGAAAGGTGAAGGGATGAGCAGTAGCTAGAATGATTCCAAATCGATAACTATCTATGATAACATGGCAGACTGAGTTTTGGTCGGCCGTTTAATTAATTTAATTATAGTTTCTAATTAAATATTCCCATTGCTCGATGCTATACGCTTTGATTAATTAATTATTAAGTAAAAGTTTGAAAAGCTCTAGCTGTTGATTGGCCTTGCATCGATGACAACAATTGGTGCGACAATCTCAAGCCACTATGATCGAGAGAGTGATCAGAACATGCAGCATTATGTTTTATTCGAAGCTTGAATATGTGCCCTTCACATGGAAGCTAAGTCATATATATATGGGATTTGATTCTTGTACAATATCAATACAACAACTGTACAACAACTCCTCACATGAGGGTGGGCCCCAGTATGTGGGACCCACCCTCATATGAGGGATTGTTGTACAGTTGTTGTATTGATGTTGTAAATCTAACATTTTCCTATATATATATATATATGTGTGTGTGTGTGTGTGTGTGTGTGTGTGTGTGTGTGTGTGTGTGTGTGTGTGTGTGTGTGAGGTGGTCCATGGTCTCTCTTTGGATTAGCTTTACTGAAAATTAATTGTTTATTTGGGTTAATTTAATTATTTGTTTAGTAAAAGGGGAGTACTCCATTAATTGATTAATTAATTAATTAAGATTATAATAAGCATAATATATATATATATATATATATATATATATATATTATCTTTTGCCTTCTCTTCTTTCTTCTTTAGCTAGCTTCAATAACTGTGCAGCTAGCCACTCCATTGATTGAAACATGATCACCAAGCAAACACAGGTGGGATTATTGTAACATAGTAAGTACTTAGCATCCCTAAAAAGGTTTATAGGCCTAAGCTTTCGTTGTGCAAATTAATTAGATACATGCATGCAACAATCTCCCAAAAGCTGGGTAGCTAGCACGATGAGTCTGCATGCCCTTAATCATGCTTATTCCTTTTGGGTTAAGAATGATCAATCCATTCTTGGTAAAGGCCTCCACAAATCTCATCATGAAGTGTGGCGATTTCCAGCTAGGAAACTATTTTGCTTGTTTATCAAGAACATAATCACTTGTTCGATCAGATTAAGCGTCAGTACTTACAGACGTTTCTTCAAAGAAACAAGTTAGACTTGTGTTGAATCTGCATGTCCTAATATTAGAAGTTAATTACCATTGGATTCGTTTATGATGTAAAATATATATTATTAAATAATGCAATTAAACAGTACTCCAAAAATAAAATAATGCATATTGAGTCTTTAGACCTACAAAAATGTTTTTCCATCATGAACACATTTTTCACACCCAAATAGCTCTCAAACACTTATGGTTCACATTTTGCTTTTTTAATATATATCCTTTCAAGGTAACATATTTTTGTGTTTGTGGTGCAACTTCTACCCCGCACATAAGCCTTATTGGTATGTATATCATTATGATCTAGTTCCCATTGGAGTAATTTAAATGTGGTTAAAACAAAATTAAATGTGATAATTATGTCTCACATGAGATAATGATAGCAAAATAAAATGATTTTTTTTTATTGATATAATATTCATAAATCCAAACTTTTGAGTTTAATAATGGGATAAGCATACGATCAATGTTATATGTCATTTTCATTTAGTGGCATGGAAGATGTACACCGATAGTCTGCGGTGGAATATTCATGGGTGCTGCAATTAATAAAACCATTAATTATTTTTTTTTTTTTTTTTTTTAACTTGTCATTGAACCGGGAACCCCAATCAAGAGCAAGGTTGTACATTGTCAAACGTGCAATATATATAGATACAAAATGGATCCCACCCCTATATATATAGAAAATACTCATGTACCGGTTAAAACATACCTCGAGGTTCGTGCATGTTTAAATTAAGAGTTAAATATTTTTTTTGTACTTAGTTTTATTTTTTATTTTTTTATTTTTTATTTTTTATTTTTTTTCATTTAGGTTTCATTTCGTGTTACAGATGGTACCTTAATTATTAATAAAAATGTAAAGTCTATTTATTCTCTCAAACTACCATCAGAATGATAATTACCTACCTAAACTTTCAATCGTGACAATGTCCCTCTTAAACTATCATCAAAATGACAATTACTTTCAAAACTATAAAAAGACATCAATGACCATAACTTTTTTCAATCTAATTTACTTTTTCCTCTTTTTTTTTTCCCGAAAAAAAATATTTTTTTATTGATTTTTTCTTAGTTTTATTCTAAAAAAAAATGTCGAAAATAAATTGTTTTTTTTTATTCAGAAAATTATTATTAATTTTTTTTTATATTTATTATCTTTTTCGATTTATTCTAAAAAAAAAATTAAAACTTAAAAAAAAAAAAAAACTTGAAAAAATCACAAGTGAAAATTTAAATTTTTTTTCTTTTAGTTATAAAAAAATATTTTTTCTTTTTATTTTTGTTAGATTTATTAAAATATTTTTGTCTTATCCCTAACTTTCAATTGTGATAATGTCCCTCCCAAAATATTATCAGAATGATAATTACCCTCAAAAACTATTAAAAAGACAGAAATGAACCTAATTTTTTTCAATCCAATTTGCTTTCTCTTTTTTTTTTTTGGAAAAGAAATATTTTTTTTATTGATTCTTTTTCTTAGATTTATTCTAAAAAAAAAATTAAAATTGTTTTTTTATTCAGAAAATTATTATTTTATGTTTTTTTTCTTAGATTTATTCTAACAAAAAAAAAACTAAAACTTCAAAAAAAAACTTGAAAAAATCACATGTGGAAATTAATTTTTTTTTCTTTGTCATAAAAAATATTTTTCTCTAGTTTTTTTTTGTTAGATTTATTAAAGTATTTTTGTCTTACCCCCCAAACTTTTAATTGTGACAATGTCATTCCCAATTATCAAACACTTTTATTTCCTTCCCTTTCGCAACATCAATCTTTAAATTAAATTTAACTTTATTTTATATTATATCATCAATTCCTTTATTTCTTGTCAAAATCACTTTACCAATTATACATACCCATTTATCATTGAGTCCAACAATTGTTTAGGTATATGTGTTTGGTAAAGCCTTTTCTCTCCTTCATTTTCATTCCTCTTAAAAAAATTAAAGTACTTATTTCATATTACTTAATAAGTTTCTTCACTTTTATCTCAATAAAAATTTTATAATTTTTTATTTATTTATTTTATATCGTATCAATCAATTTTTCTTATTTTTTCACCTTTTATCACATCAATTATAAAATTCTAACTTCTTACTTCAAAAAATATAGTAGACAACTTTTTGATGTAAGTTATTAAAAAATTGTGTAGTAAGAAGATGAACCCTTTTTCACTCTACGTTTCTCCACCACGCTTGTTAGAAAAAAAAAAAAAAAAAAAAAAAAAAAAAAAAAAAATGAATTCTTCTTAATTAGTTCAACATTTTAAGGCTTTTTTAAAGAAAAATACAACATAATGAAGAAAGAAAAAGGAGGTTGGGTGCCGATTGAAAGAGCCTAGGCAAATATAATATCCACCACCACAATCACGACAACGACCACGTTAAATCATAATTTATTTTAAAAGTTTTAAGAATATAAAATTTAGTATTTTAATGTAATTAACAAAAACATGTTGATGTAAAAGTTATTAAAAAATTGTAGCCGACATAAAAGCGTCATAAAAAAGATGCACTTCTTTTCACTGTTTGTCGTTAAGTACGTACAATAATTGTTTGAGAGTAGATTAAGACTAATTTTTTCTTTTAAATTTTTTTTGTGCTAAAGTCATAGTCTATACCAATTCCCTTCTCACTACACTTAAGAAAAACATATACTTCTTATTCCAAGTTTTAAGAAATAAAAAGAGGCAACATAATGAGAAAGGAAAGGAAGGTTGTATTAAACATTTGCCAATAGAAAGAGCCAAAACGAATATGACATCGAAGATACGAAGTCACATTCATCCCAAAAGTTTAAATTTATAAAAATGAATAGATTTAATAATTTGATCAATATTTTAAGATTCACCTTCACGCATGGGTATCAACCTAATTTTATTAAATGAGGTGCAACACGTGAAATATTTAATTGAAATAGTTAGGGGGTCGATGGTAAATATATGGTTTGAATTCATGACTTTTCTTCTGATACTATTTAAAATCATCACTCATCCAAAAAACTTAACTTTATAAAATAAATATGTTGAATCATTTAACTAATTTACTTAATTAAATTTGATTTAATTTAACCCAAGGTCAAAGGTAAGAGAGGAGAACAGGAAGATTCTTTGATCAAAGGTGAAAAGGTAAGACTTATTTGTCTTTATTTTGGGGAATTTGTGCCCAAGGGGAAAAAAATAAGGGTTGATGGAGGAATTTATTATATATATGTATATATGATCGATATTATATTATATTATCTTTTGCCTTCTCTTCTTTCTTCTCTGCTTCGATAGCTATGGTGCTGCAGCTACTCTATTGATTAAAACATGGTCATCAAGCAAACACCGGTTAGATTATTGTAATATAAGTACTTTGCATGTCTAAAAAGGTTTATAGGCCTAAGCTTTTATATATATATATAGTCAATTAATTTTAAAAAATCCTATAATATAATATCAAGTTCATGTCTGAGATAATATTTATCTTGTAGTTATCTTCCTTTTACACTCAATCTGTATTGATTAGATACATATATCATGTTTTTGGAATTCAAATGTAAAGATTAGATAACAGTACCAGCATTCAAGCCTAAAGTATTACTTTCATAATCTTTCATGGTATCAGAGTTATTCTAAAAGTTCAAGCTTTCTCTAACCTGTCTACTACTTCTTACACACATTTCATAATGACTCTCATCTAGTTTATATTAAACAAGATTGTGGTAATTACATCCAGTGGTTAATTAATTCAAATTGTGCCTTCATGTCCTTAGGGCCAATGAGTACGTTGTTGGGTATCGATCGATGATGATAAAGAACCGTGCCCATCGATCCATACCTCTTTTGATTATGAAAGAGTCTGCCCTGGCCTTAATCATGCTTATTCCCTTTGGGTTAAGAAGGATCAATCCATTCTTGGCTTATGGCCTCCACAAATCTCATCATGATGTGTGGCGATTTCCAACTAGGAAACCGTTTTGCTTGTTTATCAAGAACATGATCACTTGCTCAGATTAAGCGTCAGTATTTGCAGACGTTCCATCAACGAAACAAACTAGACTTGTGTTGAATCTGCATGTCCTAATATTAGAAGTTAATTATCATTGGATTCGTTTCTGATGTAAAAAATATGTCATTAAATAATGCAATTAAACAGTACTCCAAAAATAAAATAATGCATTTTGAGTCTTTAGACCTACAAATTTTTTTTTTTCCATCAGGAACACATGGGATGCCTTTTTCACACCCAAATAGCTCTCAAAGACTTATGGGACACATTTTACTTTTTAATATATATATATATATATATATATATATATATATCCTTTCAAGGTATAATCTTTTATATATGTTTGTGTTTCAACTTCTACCCCGCACATAAGCCTTATTGGTATGGATATCATTATGATCTAGTTCCCATGCATTGGAGTAATTTAAATGTGGTTAAAACAAAATTAAACGTGGTAATTAATTAAGTCTCACATGGATAATGATAGCAAAATAAAATGATTTTTTTATTATATAATATTCATAGATCCAAACTTTTGAGTTTAATGGGATAAGCATACGAAGAATGTTATATCTTCTTCTAATATATTTGTTTTTTTTCGTGTCATTTCCATTACAACTAATCGTTCGATCAATTTATAAGATCTTCATGCACTACTAAAAATAAGTAGATTAGCCGCTTTTATTTTAGTCGTGTTTTAAAAAAACGTACCTAACAAACAATTTAGCTATATTTAATTCACAAACGTGACAACCATTAGCCACGTTTTTCAAAACGCGGCTACAAGACCCATTAGCTGCGTTTCTCCTTAAAACGCGGCTAATGGTTAACTGCGTTTAGTTAGAAACGCGGCTAATTTGGACTAAGCATAGGCGCGTTTCTAAAAACACGGCTACACGTCCCAATAGCCGCGTTTGTCTAGAACGCGGCTAACCAGGTCTGTTAGCCGCGTTTTTCCAAAAAAATTTCTTAAAAATTTTCCGATGTCTTATCTAATTAATTATTATTACCAAAATGTTTGGCACTTCCAAATAGGTTGGAACCTACCTTAATTAGCTACTTGATTGTTTTAGGAAACCTAGCTTTCTTTCAGAATTAAGATTTTAAATATATTAAAGTAGATTTTTTTTCTTCTTAAGTAATCATTTTGCTGGCCGGTTTAAAAAGAATTGATCGAATGGGTAGAATCTAGCAATTAAGTCATGCATGCATTGTATACATAACTATGACCTAGAGTTCCAAGCTAATTGAATGATTAAGATAAGATATATATGTAATATAAAACATTTAGCGGTTGCCCTCACAAAGATCCTAAAAGAAATTAAGGAATTCAATGCAAAAAAGGTTAATTAGAAGCCTGCAGGGAAGGAACAATTTAGCTAGCTAGCTAGGGTTTGCATATATATATATATATAGAAAAAAGAAGCTTACATATATGCATGCATGATCTAGAAATCAATGGAGGTGGTGTAACCAAATGGCTTGCTAGTATTAGTTTAATCAATTTGAAAGATAGCCGGATCGATTTTGAACAAGATTACAAGAAAGGTGAAGGGATGAGCAGTAGCTAGAATGATTCCAAATCGATAACTATCTATGATAACATGGCAGACTGAGTTTTGGTCGGCCGTTTAATTAATTTAATTATAGTTTCTAATTAAATATTCCCATTGCTCGATGCTATACGCTTTGATTAATTAATTATTAAGTAAAAGTTTGAAAAGCTCTAGCTGTTGATTGGCCTTGCATCGATGACAACAATTGGTGCAACAATCTCAAGCCACTATGATCGAGAGAGTGATCAGAACATGCAGCATTATGTTTGATTCGAAGCTTGAATATTTGCCCTTCACATGGAAGCTAAGTCATATATATGTGTGTGTGTGTGTGTGTGAGAGGTGGTCCATGGTCTCTCTTTGGATTAGCTTTACTGAAAATTAATTGTTTATTTGGGTTAATTTAATTATTTGTTTAGTAAAAGGGGAGTACTCCATTAATTGATTAATTAATTAATTAAGATTACAATAAGCATAATATATATATATATATATATATATCATATTATCTTTTGCCTTCTCTTCTTTCTTCTTTAGCTAGCTTCAATAATTGTGCAGCTAGCCACTCCATTGATTGAAACATGATCACCAAGCAAACACAGGTGGGATTATTGTAACATAGTAAGTACTTTGCATCACTAAAAAGGTTTATAGGCCTAAGCTTTTGTTGTGCAAATTAATTAGAACATGCATGCAACAATCTCCCAAAAGCTGGGTAGCTAGCCCGATGAGCCTGCATGCCCTTAATCATGCTTATTCCTTTTGGGTTAAGAATGATCAATCCATTCTTGGTAAAGGCCTCCACAAATCTTATCATGAAGTGTGGCGATTTCCAGCTAGGAAACCATTTTGCTTGTTTATCAAGAACATAATCACTTGCTCGAAAACCCTAAACAAGTTAGACTTGCGTTGAATCTGCATGTCCTAATATTAGAAGTTAATTACCATTGGATTTGTTTCTGATGTAAAAAATATATACTTAAATAATGCAATTAAACAGTACTCCAGAAATAAAATAATGCATTTTGAGTCTTAGGACTTACAATTTTTTTTTTTAACTTGTCATTGAACCCCAATCAAGAGCAAGGTTGTACATTGTCAAACGTGCAATATATATATATATATATATATATATATATATATATATATAGATCCAAAATAGATCCCACCCCTATATATAATCGAAAATACTCAAGTACCAGTTAAAATATACCTCGAGTTTCGGGCATGTCCCTAGCATATCCCTTTTGAATCTTCTTTTTGATAAAATAAAATTAAAAAAAAAATCAATTTTTTTAAATTATCAAACACCTTTATTTCCTTCCCTTTCGCAACATCAATCTTTAAATTAAATTTAACTTTATTTTATATTATATCATCAATTCCTTTATTTCTTTTCAAAATCACTTTACCAATTATACATACCCATTTATCATTGAGTCAGACAATTGTTTAGGTATATGTGTTTGGTAAAGCCTTTTCTCTCCTTCATTTTCATTCCTCTTAAAAAATTTAAAATACTTATTTCATATTACTTAATAAGTTTCTTCACTTTTATCTCAATAAAAATTTTATAATTTTATTTATTTATTTTTTTTTATATCGTATCAATCAATTTTTCTTATTTTTTCACCTTTTATCACATCAATTATAAAATTCTAACTTCTTACTTCAAAAAATATAGTAGACAACTTTTTGATGTAAGTTATTAAAAAATTGTGTAGTAAGAAGATGAACCCTTTTTCACTCTACGTTTCTCCACCACGCTTGTTAGATAAAAAAAAAAAAAAAAAAAAAAAACAAACGAATTCTTCTTAATTAGTTCAACATTTTAAGGCTTTTTTAAAGAAAAATGCAAGATAATGAAGAAAGAAAAAGGAGGTTGGGTGCCGATTGAAAGAGCCTAGGCAAATATAATATCCACCACCACAATCACGACAACGACCACGTTAAATCATAATTTATTTTAAAAGTTTTAAGAATATAAAATTTAGTTTTTTAATGTAATTAACAAAAACATATTGATGTAAAAGTTATTAAAAAATTGTAGCCGACACAAAAACGTCATAAAAAAGATGCACTTATTTTCACTGTTTGTCGTTAAGTACGTACAATAATTGTTTGAGAGTAGATTAAGACTAATTTTTTTGTTTTAAAATTTTTTTGTGCTAAAGTCATAGTCTATACCAATTCCCTTCTCACTACACTTAAGAAAAACACATACTTCTTATTCCAAGTTTTAAGAAATAAAAAGAGGCAACATAATGAGAAAGGAAATGAAGGTTGTATTAAACATTTGCCAACAGAAAGTGCCAAAACAAATATGACATCGAAGATACAAAGTCACATTCATCCCAAAAGTTTAAATTTATAAAAATGAATAGATTTAATAATTTGATCAATATTTTAAGATTCTTCCTCACGCAAGAGTATCAACCCAATTTTATTAAATGAGGTTCAACACGTGGAAATTAATTCTTTTTTTCTTTTAGTCATAAAAAAAATATTTTCTCTTGTGTTTTTTTTTCTTAGATTTGTTAAAGTATTTTTGTCTTAAGTGAAAAAAAGTTAGTCATTCTGTCTTTTTGATAGGGGTGTAAACACGGAGCGGGTTCCCGGGTATTGTGTAAAAACCGGGAACCGACTCCGGGACCCCGGGTTTTCTGTTTTAGACACCCGGCCCCGGCCCCGGGTACCCCGGTTACCCGGGATACCCAGGGTACCCGGTTTTACCCGGGTATCCGGTCCGGGTGCCACAGTTTTTGTAGAATTAAAAAGTTGAATGCATCCCCAAGCAACTAAGCTCAGTGAATTAAGCAGTTGAAACTTCCATCTACTACAAGGAAATGTCTAGCAATCCTCATACAGAAAACAAATATAGACAGACAGAAGAACCAGCAAACAACCTGTGGTATATATCAAGAACCAAAATCCTCTCAGCAAAACTGGAAAAACAGAGCTACTCACAGAAGCTACAAACTACAGCAAAGACAGAAAGGTAGGATTTGATGAGGAAAAATTCTTAAAACAAGCAAAAGAGAGCAAACAAGCACAGATCGAACAAAACCCATGAGTTCCCTTTCTTTTTGAACTAAACGTAACCGAGAAAGCTTCAGAATTAAGGCTCACCTACCTGAGATCGGTTGGTTGATCGAGCGGACCCAGTCGAAGCCCTAAAGACAAAAATGGATTTGATGAGGAAAAACTTTCTAATAAGCATGTAGTGACCGTGTCGACTGTCGAGTGAGAAGTGAGATTGTGAGGAGAACGGCGGCTTGGGGGGAAACCAGAAAACGTAAGGCAACAAAAATTTTAAGTAAAAAGACGAAAAAGCCGGATCCTATTTAAGTTCCTAAGCATGTAGTTCAGGGGTAAGTGGGTAAATTTATTTTTTTAATTGCTGAAACTACCCGGATCCGGGTACCCGGGGTTTTTGTAAATAAATACCCGGCTCCGGCTCCGAGTACCCGGGTTCCAACCGGGTTTCCTGGATCCGGTTTCCCGGCCGGTTATATTCGGTCCGGAATTACACCCCTACTTTTTGATAGTCTTTAGGGTAATTGTCATTCAGATGATAATTTGAGGGGGACACTGGCACAATTGAAAGTTTGGATGTGTAATTGTCATTCTGATGATAGTTTGAGGGGAGTAAGTAGACTTTACGTTGATAAAAACATAGATGATACTTCCATTTATCTACCGTCCAAAATTTTAATGAAAATACACGTGGATCAATTAGAATGTTACACTTGTCTCTATCTCATTCGAAATTATAAAAAAATGAAAAAAAAAAAATTAACTTAAAACAAAAAAACTTAAAAAATTAAAATAAAAACTTTAAAATTATAAAATTATTTTTAAAAACAGAACAAAAAATATATAAAACAAAAAATTAAACCCCATTTTGGCCTAAGGGGGTGGTCGGCCACCTCGGCCAAAATGGGGTGGAAAATCCCATAGGGGTGGGCTCTGGTTTTAATTTTTAATTTTTAAATATATATATATATATATATATATATATATTAATTTTAAATGAGTTGGAGACAAATGTTACATTCTAATTGATCTCATTTTCTTTGTCTGAACATATTCACACATGAAGTTAATCTATTTTACAAAAAATGCTAAGAAGAGACACGTTTGTATTGTCAAAAGTTTTCTTTGTTTTAATTGTCTATTTATGTTAGAAACTACCTTAATATTGATGTGATATCAATGGATTTCATATATATATATATATATATATCATACTACGTTTTATAACTCTCATTAAGATTTTATGGATTTGGGGAAAATTATCTATTAATCACAATTTCATGTTTCATGGCTTCATATATATATATATATATATATAACGTGAATGACAGTAGGGGTGGCAAAATGGGTCATGACCCGCGAACTCGACCATAACCCGAAGCATTTAATAGGGTTAAGAACTTAGGTTTTATGTTAATCGGGTTCGGGTCATAATCGGGTCACCCCGTTTATGATCCGTTTATTTTTCGGGTTAGACGGGTCAAACCCGTCGGGTTCACGAGTTGACCCGTCTGACCCTTTTTTTTTTTTTAAATAAAAATAAATTACAATAACCATATTAAAAGTTATTCGGGTTGTAATCGGATCATTCAGGTTACCCCCGATAATAATCGGGTTCGGATTTGAAAATTTATCCGATTATTAATCGGATCGGGTTCGTGTTGATGCTAAATGAGTGACGGGTCATTCGGTTTCAGGTCGGGTCGTCCTGCGAACCCATTTTGCCACCCCTAAATGACAGTATGTATGTATATATATATATATATACATAACATAACAATTATTATTTTTAATTCTTATTTCTTGAGTTTTTCTACAAGTATGAAAATAATATTTTTTGTTGACGGAATGGATTAAATTGCTCTCTGTGCTTATCTCAAGGATTTTTCAGTTTTTTTCTATACCACATGGAGTGAATTGCAATTACAACATACCCTAAGAACTAATTTTACATTTATCCCAAAAAATAATTATGACAAACCAATCACTAGATTTACTAATTTAAATAATTTAATTTTTTTTTTTTATTTCAATAAGAAAAATGTTTATTCTCAGCAATATATACGCAATACATCCGTAAGCTTTTATTATTAGTCAACTTTTGTGTCCGTAATTTATTTTGTTTATATCTTATTTTAAACTTTTGTGTTTTGTAATGTATTGGTATGCGGAAGATCAAGTACGAATAATGTGCCTTACAATTAACATGGTAGCACTACTCTTTCAACAATCAACTTTTTAAAGATACCTACCAATTGGCTCACCCATTTAGCTTTTAATTTTTATTATTTTATTTAAATATTATTTAAATAAGAATTCTTTACTCTTTTTTATTTTTATTTTTTTTATTTAATAATCTTAATTTTGAATATTTATAGTTAAAATTTTTATCTTTTTCTAACGGTCGTATTTTAATTTTTTTTTTAATTTTTATCTTAAACTCATTTTCAGCCCAATCAACAAATAAAGCTCTAAAAAAATTAAAATAAGATCCGTGATAACTATGAATATGTATATATGTACGATCAGTCGATTAATTAGGATAATAGTATATTGATTATAGCACTCCCAATAACAAAAGCAACCCAGTACACCAATTCTGACAAACCAATAGTTTAATGATTTACGCCATGAAAGCGAACGTGACGACAATCATTGTCGTTGCTAATACAAATTAACGATGACTTCATTGACTTGTAGACTTTTTCTTGTAGTAATGGACTCAGAGGTGTAGTAATGGATATCATTATGATCCAGTTCCCATTGGAGTAATTTAAATGTAGTTAAAACAAACTTAAACGTGGTAATTAATTAAGTCAGCTCAGATGGGATAATGACAGTAAAATAAAATGATTTTTTTTATTGATATAATATTCATAGATCCAAACTTTTGAGTTTAATGGGATAAGCATATGAGCAATGCTATATATATATATATATATATATATTTTTCTCATATATATGTTTTTCTTGTGTCATTCTCATTAAAACTAACCATTGGATCGATTTATAAGATTCTCATAGGACTAAAACCTCAATTTATGATCAAATGATTAGTTTTATACGACATCAGTCCTAAAATGACACAAACATAGGATTAAACATTTCTCTAAGCCATATATACTTGATGTATTTTCTGAATCTGTCCAATTAGGCTTGTGCTTTTATTTTCTTTTAAAATAAAAGCGTTTTGCAGAAAAAAAAATTACTATATTCAAAATCAAAAGCTCGGTATTTTCTAAAAATGATATCCTCAAATCAACTTAAACATAGAGTAGCTAGGCATTCCGCAAATCAATCTCATTTCATACGATTTAAATAATAGTTATTTTCATGAAAAATGTTATTCAAGACTATTACATTTAAACTTATTATGTTTTTAATAAAAATTTATTTTTTTAATGAAATAGTTATTCACCGTATCAAACATATTATAAGTAACCATTATATATATTCATGCACTTAAAGAGTCGTGCACACCCATTAATAAGATTTAATTATCTTAGTTAAGTGGATCGATCAAAATAAAATTAACCATTAAATAAATAAATAATTTTAAAATTTTATCTCAAATGACATAATTGGTTTAATGGAGTAGTATTAATTAACAACATAATTAATGAACCAAATTAGTTTGTTAACGTTGGAGATCTTTTTTCATGCGAGATGACTGTTGGATTTAATGATCGATAAAGACAATGACGTACATCATGGTTGTGATAGAAAATAAAGGAATAAGATCCTCTCAATTTTAAATGAAATTGATAATAATTTTTATGATTAAGATTTAAAGGTAATATATATATAAAGTCAATATTGACACATTTTTAATAATATATATCACTTTTTATTATAAATTTTTTCATAACAGTTTGCCATGCATCCTAACTTCATTTGAGATTACCCTGTTGCGAGAATATATCATACAACCCATGATTCCATCACATATTGTGTCATAGAGTAATATTTTATCTTCTTATTGTATTTTTTTAGAGGTGATGTGATATAAAATTAATCATTATATCATAAATTGAGATGTGAGTTCTATGAAAAACTTAATACATTCAATGATTAGTTTAAAGAGAAGAACACGAAATGAAAAAAAAATAGAAGAAAAAGATATAACATTCATTTTGACTCATATATGCCAAGAATCATGGAACCATTACTAACGTGGCGTAGGTATTAGGTATTCAATGTGGAGCTATCTAGATGTATGCACGCGCGCCCAAGAAATTAACCCCAGTGAGAAAAGATCTTTATCCACTCAACAATATTTATAAAACAACAACAGCAATCAGAGACGGAGGAGAGGCCAGGGGGGCCGGTAGGGGCCATGGCCCCCCCCCCCCACTTATTTGAAAAAAAAAAAATTATAAGAATAAAAAAAAATTCTAAAAAAAAAAAATAATAATTAGCCCATTGGCCCCTGCCAGGGCCGGCTCAATACATTTTGGGGCCTTAGGCGAAAAGTTTAAATGATACATTTTTTTGAAAAAAAAATAAATATTAATTAATTTAAAAAATAGAATGGTAAAACTTGATTTGTCAAAAGGAAAGATAAATTAGTGTTAGAATGTTTCCTAAAACCGAATAAAAAAAATTAATGCAATTGATTAATTGAGTTTTGGTAATTAATTTTTTTTTTTTAGTCACTAATCAGATATGGAATGATTTTAAGGACTTGAATGATAAGCTATTGGGAAATAATGAAAATTGAGAAGAGAGAAATTCAAATTCAAATAAGACTTGAATAGGGAAATTGAGATAAAAAAATAAAAACTTATAAAGAATAGGATTTAAAATGAAAACTTAAAGACTTTTCATCTTCTTAGTACTTATTTTTTATTTTGATTCTTGAACGTTGGACTTAACACCTTCAATTTTTTGAACATTGAACATAAAGCCTTCAATTTTTAATGTGAGTAATTAAGACCTTCAATTTAGAAGCTTTCATATCTCATTAATTCTATTTTGAACATCAACGTTCAAAGAAATTGAAGGTCTTTAATGCAGAGACTTTCCATATCTCATAAGTCACAAGTCGTTGGTAATTAGACGTACAAAAAATTAAAAGCCTTTAATTTAGACTTTTCATATCTCAATTATACCGTATCAATCAATTTTTCTTATTTTTTCACCTTTTATCACATCAATTATAAAATTCTAACTTCTTACTTCAAAAAATATAGTAGACAACTTTTTGATGTAAGTTATTAAAAAATTGTGTAGTAAGAAGATGAACCCTTTTTCACTGTACGTTTCTCCACCATGTTTGTTAGAAAAAAAAAAAAAAAAAAAAAAAAAAAAAAAAAAAACGAATTCTTCTTAATTAGTTCAACATTTTAAGGTTTTTTAAAGAAAAATGCAACATAATGAAGAAAGAAAAAGGAGGTTGGGTGCCGATTGAAAGAGCCTAGGCAAATATAATATCCACCACCACAATCACGACAACGACCACGTTAAATCATAATTTATTTTAAAAGTTTTAAGAATATAAAATTTAGTTTTTAATGTAATTAACAAAAACATGTTGATGTAAAAGTTATTAAAAATTGTAGCCGACATAAAAGCGTCATAAAAAAGATGCACTTCTTTTCACTGTTTGTTGTTAAGTACGTACAATAATTGTTTGAGAGTAGATTAAGACTAATTTTTTATTTTAAAAATAAGGGTTGATGGAGGAATTTATTATATATATATATGTATATATGATATTATATTATATTATCTTTTGCCTTCTCTTATTTCTTCTCTGCTTTGATAGCTATGGTGCTGCAACTACTCCATTGATTGAAACATGGTCATCAAGCAAACACTGGTTAGATTATTGTAATATAAGTACTTTGCATGCCTAAAAAGGTTTATAGGCCTAAGCTTTTATATATATATATAGTCAATTAGTTTTAAAAAATCCTATAATATAATATCAAGTTCATGTCTGAGATAATATTTATCTTGTAGTTATCTTCCTTTTACACTCAATCTGTATTGATTAGATACATATATCTTGTTTTTGGAATTCAAATGTAAAGATTAGATAACAGTACCAGCATTCAAGCCTAAAGTATTACTCTCATAATCTTTCATGGTATCAGAGTTATTCTAAAAGTTCAAGCTTTCTCTAACCTGTCTGCTACTTCTTACACACATTTCATAATGACTCTCATCTTGTTTATATTAAACAAGATTGTGGTAATTACATCCAGTGGTTAATTAATTCAAATTGTGCATTCATGTCCTTAGGGCCAATGAGTACGTTGTTGGGTATCGATCGATGATGATAAAGAACTGTGCCCATTGATCCATACCTCCTCTGATTATGAAAGAGTTTGCCTTGGCCTTAATCATGCTTATTCCTTTTGGGTTAAGAAGGATCAATCCATTCTTGGTTTATGGCCTCCACAAATCTCATCATGAAGTGTGGCGATTTCCAATTAGGAAACCGTTTTGCTTGTTTATCAAGAACATGATCACTTGCTCAGATTAAGCGTCAGTATTTGCAGACGTTCCATCAAGGAAACAAACTAGACTTGTGTTGAATCTGCATGTCCTAATATTAGAAGTTAATTATCATTGGATTCGTTTCTGATGTAAAAAATATATCATTAAATAATGCAATTAAACAGTACTCCAAAAATAAAATAATGCATTTTGAGTCTTTGGACCTACAAATTTTTTGTTTTCCATCAGGAACACATGAGATGCCTTTTCACACCCATATAGCTCTCAAAGACTTATGGGACACATTTTACTTTTTTGATATATATATATATATATATATATATATATCCTTTCAAGGTAAAATCTTTTATATATGTTTGTGTTTCAACTTCTACCCCGCACATAAGCCTTATTGGTATGGATATCATTATGATCTAGTTCTCATGCATTGGAGTAATTTAAATGTGGTTAAAACAAAATTAAACGTGGTAATTAATTAAGTCTCACATGGGATAATGATAGCAAAATAAAATGATTTTTTTATCATATAATATTCATAGATCCAAACTTTTGAGTTTAATGGGATAAGCATACGAAGAATGTTATATCTTCTTCTAATATATATGTTTTTTTTTTCGTGTCATTTCCATTACAACTAATCATTCGATCAATTTATAAGATCTTCATGCACTACTAAAAATAAGTAGATTAGCCGCTTTTATTTTAGTCGTGTTTTAAAAAAACGTACCTAACAAACAATTTAGCTATATTTAATTCACAAACGTGACAACCATTAGCCACGTTTTTCAAAACGCGGCTACAAGACCCATTAGCCGCGTTTCTCCTTAAAACGCGGCTAATGGTTAACTGCGTTTAGTTAGAAACGCGGCTAATTTGGACTGTAGCCGCGTTTCTAGAAAAACGCAGCTACAGGGAAGCATAGGCGCGTTTCTGAAAACACGGCTACACGTCCCAATAGCCGCGTTTGTCTAGAACGCGGCTAACCAGGTCTGTTAGCCGCGTTTTTCCAAAAAAATTTCTTAAAAATTTTCCGATGTCTTATCTAATTAATTATTATTACCAAAATGTTTGGCACTTCCAAATAGGTTGGAACCTACCTTAATTAGCTACTTGATTGTTTTAGGAAACCTAGCTTTCTTTCAGAATTAAGATTTTAAATATATTAAAGTAGATTTTTTTTCTTCTTAAGTAATCATTTTGCTGGCCGGTTTAAAAAGAATTGATCGAATGGGTAGAATCTAGCAATTAAGTCATGCATGCATTGTATACATAACTATGACCTAGAGTTCCAAGCTAATTGAATGATTAAGATAAGATATATATGTAATATAAAACATTTAGCGGTTGCCCCCACAAAGACCCTAAAAGAAATTAAGGAATTCAATGCAAAAAAGGTTAATTAGAAGCCTGCAGGGAAGGAACAATTTAGCTAGCTAGCTAGGGTTTGCATATATATATATATATATATATAGAAAAAAGAAGCTTACATATATGCATGCATGATCTAGAAATCAATGGAGGTGGTGTAACCAAATGGCTTGCTAGTATTAGTTTAATCAATTTGAAAGATAGCCGGATCGATTTTGAACAAGATTACAAGAAAGGTGAAGGGATGAGCAGTAGCTAGAATGATTCCAAATCGATAACTATCTATGATAACATGGCAGACTGAGTTTTGGTCGGCCGTTTAATTAATTTAATTATAGTTTCTAATTAAATATTCCCATTGCTCGATGCTATACACTTTGATTAATTAATTATTAAGTAAAAGTTTGAAAAGCTCTAGCTGTTGATTGGCCTTGCATCGATGACAACAATTGGTGCAACAATCTCAAGCCACTATGATCGAGAGAGTGATCAGAACATGCAGCATTATGTTTGATTCGAAGCTTGAATATGTGCCCTTCACATGGAAGCTAAGTCATATATATATATATATATATATATATGTGTGTGTGTGTGTGTGTGTGTGTGTGAGGTGGTCCATGGTCTCTCTTTGGATTAGCTTTACTGAAAATTAATTGTTTATTTGGGTTAATTTAATTATTTGTTTAGTAAAAGGGGAGTACTCCATTAATTGATTAATTAATTAATTAAGATTATAATAAGCATAATATATATATATATATATTATCTTTTGCCTTCTCTTCTTTCTTCTTTAGCTAGCTTCAATAACTGTGCAGCTAGCCACTCCATTGATTGAAACATGATCACCAAGCAAACACAGGTGGGATTATTGTAACATAGTAAGTACTTAGCATCCCTAAAAAGGTTTATAGGCCTAAGCTTTCGTTGTGCAAATTAATTAGATACATGCATGCAACAATCTCCCAAAAGCTGGGTAGCTAGCACGATGAGTCTGCATGCCCTTAATCATGCTTATTCCTTTTGGGTTAAGAATGATCAATCCATTCTTGGTAAAGGCCTCACAAATCTCATCATGAAGTGTGGCGATTTCCAGCTAGGAAACCATTTTGCTTGTTTATCAAGAACATAATCACTTGTTCGATCAGATTAAGCGTCAGTACTTACAGACGTTTCTTCAAAGAAACAAGTTAGACTTGTGTTGAATCTGCATGTCCTAATATTAGAAGTTAATTACCATTGGATTCGTTTATGATGTAAAATATATATTATTAAATAATGCAATTAAACAGTACTCCAAAAATAAATAATGCATATTGAGTCTTTAGACCTACAAAAATGTTTTTCCATCATGAACACATTTTTCACACCCAAATAGCTCTCAAACACTTATGGTTCACATTTTGCTTTTTTAATATATATCCTTTCAAGGTAACATATTTTTGTGTTTGTGGTGCAACTTCTACCCCGCACATAAGCCTTATTGGTATGTATATCATTATGATCTAGTTCCCATTGGAGTAATTTAAATGTGGTTAAAACAAAATTAAATGTGATAATTATGTCTCACATGAGATAATGATAGCAAAATAAAATGATTTTTTTTTATTGATATAATATTCATAAATCCAAACTTTTGAGTTTAATAATGGGATAAGCATACGATCAATGTTATATGTCATTTTCATTTAGTGGCATGGAAGATGTACACCGATAGTCTGCGGTGGAATATTCATGGGTGCTGCAATTAATAAAACCATTAATTATTATTTTTTTATTTTTTTTTAACTTGTCATTGAACCGGGAACCCCAATCAAGAGCAAGGTTGTACATTGTCAAACGTGCAATATATATAGATACAAAATGGATCCCACCCCTATATATATAGAAAATACTCATGTACCGGTTAAAACATACCTCGAGGTTCGTGCATGTTTAAATTAAGAGTTAAATATTTTTTTGGTACTTAGTTTTATTTTTTTATTTTTTATTTTTTTATTTTTTTATTTTTTTTCATTTAGGTTTCATTTCGTATTACAGATGGTACCTTAATTATTAATAAAAATGTAAAGTCTATTTATTCTCTCAAACTACCATCAGAATGATAATTACTACCTAAACTTTCAATCGTGACAATGTCCCTCTTAAACTATCATCAAAATGACAATTACTTTCAAAACTATAAAAAGACATCAATGACCATAACTTTTTTCAATCTAATTTACTTTTTCCTCTTTTTTTTTTCCGAAAAAAAATATTTTTTTATTGATTTTTTTCTTAGTTTTATTCTAAAAAAAAAAATGTCGAAAATAAATTGTTTTTTTTTATTCAGAAAATTATTATTAATTTTTTTTTATATTTATTATCTTTTTCGATTTATTCTAAAAAAAAATTAAAACTTAAAAAAAAAAAAAAAACTTGAAAAAATCACAAGTGAAAATTTAAATTTTTTTTCTTTTAGTTATAAAAAAATATTTTTTCTTTTTTTTTTGTTAGATTTATTAAAATATTTTTGTCTTATCCCTAACTTTCAATTGTGATAATGTCCCTCCCAAAATATTATCAGAATGATAATTACCCTCAAAAACTATTAAAAAGACAGAAATGAACCTAATTTTTTTCAATCCAATTTGCTTTCTCTTTTTTTTTTTTTGGAAAAGAAATATTTTTTTTATTGATTCTTTTTCTTAGATTTATTCTAAAAAAAAAATTAAAATTGTTTTTTTATTCAGAAAATTATTATTTTATGTTTTTTTCTTAGATTTATTCTAAAAAAAAGAAAACTTGAAAAAATCACGTGGAAATTAATTTTTTTTTTCTTTGTCATAAAAAAATATTTTTCTCTAGTTTTTTTGTTAGATTTATTAAAGTATTTTTGTCTTACCCCCCAAACTTTTAATTGTGACAATGTCATTCCCAAACTATCATCAGAATGACAATTACCAACCAAAACTATCAAAAAGATAAAAATGACCCTAACTTTTTTTAATCCAATTTACTTCTTTTTTTTAAAAAAATTTTATTGATTCTTTTTCTTAGATTTATTCTAAAAAAACTGAATGTCCAAAAAAAATTTTAAAATTTTTTTTTTATTCAGAAAAAATATTATTTTATGTTTTTTTCTTAGATTTATTTGCCTTTTAGATTTATTCTTACAAAAAAAAAAAAAACTTTAAAAAAAAACTCTAAAAAATCACGTGGAAATTAAATTTTTTTTTTCTTTTAGTCATAAAATAATATTTTCTCTTGTGTTTTTTTGTTAGATTTATTAAAGTATTTTTGTCTTACCCCCAAACTTTAATTGTGACAATATCCTTTCCAAACTATCATCAGAATGACAATTACCCTAAAAAAACTATCAAAAAACAGAAATTACCCTAAATTTTTTTCTTTCCAATTTACTTTCTCCTTTTTTTTTAAAAAAATAAAAAAAAAAAAAATTGATTCTTTTTCGTAGATTTATTCTTAAAAAACTGAATGTCTGAAAAAAAAATTAATTTTTTTTTATTCAGAAAAATTATTATTTTATATTTTTTTCTTAGATTTATTTGCTTTTTTGATTTATTCTAAAAAAATTGAAAAAATCACATGTGGAAATTAATTCTTTTTTTCTTTTAGTCATAAAAAAATATTTTCTCGTGTTTTTTTTCTTAGATTTGTTAAAGTATTTTTGTCTTAAGTGAAAAAAAGTTAGTCATTCTGTCTTTTTGATAGGGGTGTAAACACAGAGCGGGTTCCGAGTATTGTGTAAAAACCGGGAACCGGCTCCGGGACCCCGGGTTTTCTGTTTTAGACACCCGGCCCCGGGTACCCCGGTTACCCGGATACCCAGGGTACCCGATTTTACTCGGGTATCCGGTCCGGGTGCCACAGTTTTTGTAGAATTAAAAAGTTGAATGCATCCCCAAGAAACTAAGCTCAGTGAATTAAGCAGTTGAAACTTCCATCTGCTACAAGGAAATGTCTAGTAATCCTCATACAGAAAACAAATATAGACAGACAGAAGAACCAGCAAACAACCTGTGGTATATATCAAGAACCAAAATCCTCTCAGCAAAACTGGAAAAACAGAGCTACTCACAGTAGCTACAAACTACAGCAAAGACAGAAAGGTAGGATTTGATGAGGAAAAATTCTTAAAACAAGCAAAAGAGAGCAAACAAGCACAGATCGAACAAAACCCATGAGTTCCCTTTCTTTTTGAACTAAACGTAACCGAGAAAGCTTCAGAATTAAGGCTCACCTACCTGAGATCGGTTGGTTGATCGAGCGGACCCAGTCGAAGCCCTAAAGACAAAAATGGATTTGATGAGGAAAAACTTTCTAATAAGCATGTAGTGACCGTGTCGACTGTTGAGTGAGAAGTGAGATTGTGAGGAGAACAGCGGCTTGGGGGGAAACTAGAAAACGTAGGGCAACAAAAATTTTAAGTAAAAAGACAAAAAAACCGGATCCTATTTAAGTTCCTAAGCATGTAGTTCAGGGGTAAGTGGGTAAATTTATTTTTTTAATTGCTGAAACTACCCGGATTCGGGTACCCGGGGTTTTTGTAAATAAATACCCGGCTCCGGCTCCGAGTACCGGGTTCCAACCGGGTTTCCTGGATCCTGTTTCCCAGCCGGTTATATCCGGTCCGGAATTACACCCCTACTTTTTGATAGTCTTTAGGGTAATTGTCATTCAGATGATAATTTGAGGGGACACTGTCACAATTGAAAGTTTGGATGTGTAATTGTCATTCTGATGATAGTTTGAAGGGAGTAAGTAGACTTTACGTTGATAAAAACATAGATGATACTTCCATTTATCTACCGTCCAAAATTTTAATGAAAATACAAGTGGATCAATTAGAATGTTACACTTGTCTCTATCTCATTCGAAATTATAAAAAAATGAAAAAAAAATTAACTTAAAACAAAAAAAAAACTTAAAAAATTAAAATAAAAACTTAAAAATTATAAAATTATTTTTAAAAACAGAACAAAAAATATATAAAACAAAAAATTAAACCCCATTTTGGCCTAAGGGGGTGGTCGGCCACCTCGGCCAAAATGGGGTGGAAAATCCCATAGGGGTGGGCTCTGGTTTTAATTTTTAATTTTTAAATATATATATTTTTAAGTTTATATATATATATATATATATATATATATATATATATATATATATATTTTTTAATATTAAATGAGTTGGAGACAAATGTTACATTCTAATTGATCTCATTTTCTTTGTCTGAACATATTCACACATGAAGTTAATCTATTTTACAAAAAATGCTAAGAAGAGACACGTTTGTATTGTCAAAAGTTTTCTTTGTTTTAATTGTCTATTTATGTTAGAAACTACCTTAATATTGATGTGATATCAATGGATTTCATATATATATATATATTAAATATCATACTACGTTTTATAACTCTCATTAAGATTTTATGGATTTGGGGAAAATTATCTATTAATCACAAGTTCATGTTTCATGGCTTCATATATATATATATATAAAACGTGAATGACAGTAGGGGTGGCAAAATGGGTCATGACCCGCGAACTCGACCATAACCCGAAGCATTTAATAGGGTTAGGAACTTAGGGTTTAGGTTAATCGGGTTCGGGTCATAATCAGGTCACCCGTTTATGATCTGTTTATTTTTCGGGTTAGACGGGTCAAACCCGTCGGGTTCACGAGTTGACCCGTCTGACCAATTTTTTTTTTAAAATAAAAATAAATTACAATAACCATATTAAAAGTTATTCGGGTTGTAATCGGATCATTCGGGTTACCCCCAATAATAATTGGGTTCGGATTTGAAAATTTATCCGATTATTAATCGGATCGGGTTCGTGTTGATGCTAAATGAGTGACGGGTCATTCGGTTTCAGGTCGGGTCGTCCTGCGAACCCATTTTGCCACCCCTAAATGACAGTATGTATGTATATATATATATATATACATAACATAACAATTATTATTTTTAATTCTTATTTCTTGAGTTTTTCTACAAGTATGAAAATAATATTTTTTGTTGACGGAATGGATTAAATTGCTCTCTGTGCTTATCTCAAGGATTTTTCAGTTTTTTTCTATACCACATGGAATGAATTGCAATTACAACATACCCTAAGAACTAATTTTACATTTATCCCAAAAATAATTATGACAAACCAATCACTAGATTTACTAATTAAAATAATTTTTTTTTTTTTATTTCAATAAGAAAAATGTTTATTCTCAGCAATATATACGCAATACATCCGTAAGCTTTTATTATTAGTCAACTTTTGTGTCCGTAATTTATTTTGTTTATATCTTATTTTAAACTTTTGTGTTTTGTAATGTATTGGTATGCGGAAGATCGAGTACGAATAATGTGCCTTACAATTAACATGGTAGCACTACTCTTTCAACAATCAACTTTTTAAAGATACCTACCAATTGGCTCACCCATTTAGCTTTTAATTTTTATTATTTTATTTAAATATTATTTAAATAAGAATTCTTTACTCTTTTTTATTTTTTATTTTTTTTATTTAATAATCTTAATTTTGAATATTTATAGTTAAAATTTTTATCTTTTTCTAACGGTCGTATTTTAATTTTTTTTTTTTTTTTATCTTAAACTCATTTTCAGCCCAATCAACAAATAAAGCTCTAAAAAAATTAAAATAAGATCCGTGATAACTATGAATATGTATATATGTACGATCAGTCGATTAATTAGGATAATAGTATATTGATTATAGCACTCCCAATAACAAAAGCAACCCAGTACACCAATTCTGACAAACCAATAGTTTAATGATTTACGCCATGAAAGCGAACGTGACGACAATCATTGTCGTTGCTAATACAAATTAACGATGACTTCATTGACTTGTAGACTTTTTCTTGTAGTAATGGACTCAGAGGTGTAGTAATGGATATCATTATGATCCAGTTCCCATTGGAGTAATTTAAATGTAGTTAAAACAAACTTAAACGTGGTAATTAATTAAGTCAGCTCAGATGGGATAATGACAGTAAAATAAAATGATTTTTTTTATTGATATAATATTCATAGATCCAAACTTTTGAGTTTAATGGGATAAGCATATGAGCAATGCTATATATATATATATATATATATATATATATATATATATATATATATATATATTTTTCTCATATATATGTTTTTCTTGTGTCATTCTCATTAAAACTAACCATTGGATCGATTTATAAGATTCTCATAGGACTAAAACCTCAATTTATGATCAAATGATTAGTTTTATACGACATCAGTCCTAAAATGACACAAACATAGGATTAAACATTTCTCTAAGCCATATATACTTGATGTATTTTCTGAATCTGTCCAATTAGGCTTGTGCTTTTATTTTCTTTTAAAATAAAAGCGTTTTGCAGAAAAAAAAATTACTATATTCAAAATCAAAAGCTCGGTATTTTCTAAAAATGATATCCTCAAATCAACTTAAACATAGAGTAGCTAGCATTCCGCAAATCAATCTCATTTCATACGATTTAAATAATAGTTATTTTCATGAAAAATGTTATTCAAGACTATTACATTTAAACTTATTATGTTTTTAATAAAAATTTATTTTTTTTAATGAAATAGTTATTCACCGTATCAAACATATTATAAGTAACCATTATATATATTCATGCACTTAAAGAGTCGTGCACACCCATTAATAAGATTTAATTATCTTAGTTAAGTGGATCGATCAAAATAAAATTAACCATTAAATAAATAAATAATTTTAAAATTTTATCTCAAATGACATAATTGGTTTAATGGAGTAGTATTAATTAACAACATAATTAATGAACCAAATTAGTTTGTTAACGTTGGAGATCTTTTTTCATGCGAGATGACTGTTGGATTTAATGATCGATAAAGACAATGACGTACATCATGGTTGTGATAGAAAATAAAGGAATAAGATCCTCTCAATTTTAAATGAAATTGATAATATTTTTTTATGATTAAGATTTAAAGGTAATATATATATAAAGTCAATATTGACACATTTTTAATAATATATATCGCTTTTTATTATAAAAATTTTCATAACAGTTTGCCATACATCCTAACTTCATTTGAGATTACCCTGTTGCGAATATATCATACAACCCATGATTCCATCACATATTGTGTCATAGAGTAATATTTTATCTTCTTATTGTATTTTTTTAGAGGTGATGTGATATAAAATTAATCATTATATCATAAATTGAGATGTGAGTTCTATGAAAAACTTATACATTCAATGATTAGTTTAAAGAGAAGAACACGAAATGAAAAAAAAATAGAAGAAAAACATATAACATTCATTTGACTCATATATGCCAAGAATCATGGAACCATTACTAACGTGGCGTAGGAATTAGGGATTCAATGTGGAGCTATCTAGGTGTATGCACGCCCAAGAAATTAACCCCAGTGAGGAAAAGAAAAAAGAGTAAGAAAAAGATCTTTATCCACTCAACAATATTTATAAAACAACAACAGCAATCAGAGACGGAGGAGAGGGGGGGCCGGTAGGAGCCATGGCCCCCCCACTTATTTGAAAAAAAAAATATTATAAGGATAAAAAAAAATTTAAAAAAAAAAATAACAAATAATTAGTCCATTGGCCCCTACACATAGATCGAAAAATACTCAAGTGATTGATCAATACTTCACGACTACATACTGTATGCGTAATAGGCTCTGATCGATGCATTATAAAAGGCCAAGAATTGTCGTTGTTTTCATGCATCCAAGTTATTCAAGCTAGAGAGTCCAAAAATGACATCTACCAAATACTGTCTTGTGTTTCTCCTTGGGGTGGTGCTTCTCAGCAGTACTACTGCCTCACTAGCTAACCACCATGTCCACGAGCCTTCCAAACATGATCATGATCAGCACAAATCTTCTCTGGTTTTGGCTGCTGATGATCAAGTGGTGAAAGCCGGATACTGGTATAGCAAGAGCAACTTCCCGGCGGGCAACATAAATTCCAGCCTTTTCACCCATCTTTATGCTGCCTTTGCCGATGTCAACTCTACCACCTACCAAGTCACCTTTAATGCAACCTATCGGTTGGAGTTTTTAGATTTCCCCACAATCGTGCGACAGAAAAACCCTGATGTTAAAGCCATTTTATCCATCGGTGGAAATGACTCTGATCCTTCCATCTTTGCTTCACTGACTAGCAGTGGTACTCACCGTCGAGAATTCATAAGTTCCTCCATTTCTGTAGCCAGGGAGAGCAATTACGATGGCCTTAGCCTCAACTGGCAGTATCCCTCCACGATCCACGAAATGGAATACCTTGGCGTACTCCTCATTGAATGGAGCGATGCCGTGACTGAAGAGGCCGAGCAAACTCAAAGAGCACCCTTGCTTCTAACCGCAGCGGTGTTTTACTCGCCAAATTATTTGTCCCTGGACTATCCCTTTCTGGCTCTCAATGATAGTTTAGATTGGATCGACGTACTGGCCTATGACATTTATACCCCTCTTTCCTCACCCAACTTCATTGAACCGCCTGCTCCATTGTACCGTTCTGAAACAAATAATCTTAGCGTGGACAGCGGCATCTTAGATTGGATCGATGCGGGCGTGTCAGCCAACAAATTAGTCCTCGGCCTACCATTTTATGGCCGCAGTTGGCTGATAGATAATGGTACTGCTAATGGAACGGCTCCTGGATTTGACCCCATAGCTTATCGCATAATCGAGACTTTGCCTTCGCCGCCTTGGGTTAAAGAGGCCGATATCTCCGCAATCTCACAGTCTAGCGAAAATGGGACGACATGGATTGGTTATGATGGTACCTATAGCATCCCTATTAAGGTTTATTATGCCTATAACAAGGGATTGCTTGGTTACTTTGTATGGCATGTGGCTGACGACACCCTTAACTGGACTCTTTCAGAAACAGGTTAGTATAGTACGAATATCTAATTAAGCCATTCTTGAATCTATTCGTCTATATATATATATATATAATATGTATGTTTCTGTTTGGATTTCTAGTTTGTTTTCGATCATTTTACTCTTTGCATGTCGCAGCTTTCCAAGCATGGGACAATTCGACAAGCAGTAGTACGTAATCGTCCAAGCTGTATTATGAAGAATAAGGGCCAGTAATCGGATATGGCGGCCATGTGTGTTTAATTAGAAGCTTTGTATTATCTACGCACGATAATTAAGGCCAAATCAGAAGCGCGTGTATTTGTAAAATAGAAACGCGCTTGTATTGTATTATCAACATTAATAAGCTAGGCCTGTATCAGATAGATATATATATATATATATATATATATATATATATATATATATATATATATATATATATATATATATATATATGCATGTCGTGTTAAGATCGAAGAAGCTTTGTATTATCTACAATAATGCCAATTATCAATTAAGTATATATGTTGTGTTGTCACTTGTTAGTATAGTTTCCGGTCAGGTAAATATTT
This sequence comes from Alnus rubra, assembly GCA_028654335.1. Lineage (NCBI taxonomy): Eukaryota > Viridiplantae > Streptophyta > Magnoliopsida > Fagales > Betulaceae > Alnus > Alnus rubra. The sequence goes on along the minus strand of JAJPGS010000556.1, from coordinate 1,513,039 downwards.
TTTTATAAAAGAAGAAAAAATGAGACAAAGGAGCTTGTCAGAGTAGCCGGCGAAGAATAACTGCGATATCTATGTCAGTTATTCGCTTGAGAAAATAAAAAATTGTATAACAAATATTTAGAGTGTAAGAGTGCGAATCTTCTTTACCTTGACCTAACTTTGTATTTATAGTGATGTAACATAACGGTTATGAGCTTGATATCGTGGAGAATGGGATCAAATGAACCGTTTGATACCTGATCTTGTGGGGCATGATATCATGAGTGGGTTATAATGATTGATTGTGCCCACTTAAATGGATCTTCAAGGATCTCGGGATTGTGGGTCGAGATATCTGGGGTATGACCAGAAAAATGATTGCATGGGTTATACGGTTGAACCCAGGTTAAAATAACTTATGGCCCAGTGTTGCTGTGCCGTTTGAAAAATGTTAGATTTATAACACCAATACAATAACTGTACAACAATCTCTCACATGATGGTGGGTCCCACATACTGGGGCCCACCCTCATGTAAGGATTGTTGTACAATTGTTTATTGGTGTTGTACAAGAATTAAATCCCGTGCCGTTTTGGACTGTACAGCTTGTGAGCCTTGTTGACGTGGACCTTTTTCAACATAAGGGTCTAACATTACTTGTTAGGCCATTAATAATCTGATATCGTACTACTGTGTTATTTGGAACATATATATAGAATTAAGCTTTTATTATCGAGAATAAGGCCAATTAATAATTAATCAGATATGTTGCACGTGCTTTTTGTAAATATTGTACGTACGTAGAAATTTAATTAAACAGTCGTTAATGCCTTGGATATATATATATATATATAATATAGTACTATAGCTACTATTGAATGCACATTTATATACGAACACAATCTTAGGATGAACTCGAATATAATTGACGTTATACTCTTCACAATCTCATTTCAAGGCAAATTAATTAAGATACAAATATTAGAATTAATTAATTAAGCCCTTGGTCATATATATATATATATATGGACTCAGTGGTGTACGTAGACCCAGGGGCGGAGGCAGGGGGGTCGAGAGGGGTCAAATGCCCCCCTCACCTCCTAAAAATTTTCCTACTCTTGGAATTTTTTTTTGGAAAGTCCTAATTGCCCACCTCAAAAACTCATAAGAGACAAATATTTTTCAAGAGGAACGAGTTTCATGAGCCACACTACGTTCTGCCATTTTTTCACTGATTTATAACCTAAAACCAGTCACTAGCAGCTGCCACAGGTTGAAGAAGATAGGTTGAAGACGCATTTTTTTCCTTTTGATAAAACGCGTCGTTTTGTTAAATAAACAAAACGTTCGTTTGGAGGATACCGGACACGTCTATGGACTAAAGATAAGGTAATAAGCTTTTCATAATTTTCTTCTAAAACGATTATAAAGTAACAATTTAACCTTCTTTTTTTCCTTTTCCTTTTTTTAAGCCTTATTATTATTATTGTTATTTTATTTTTTATTTTAAAAAAAAATGCCTTAGGCCTGCCTACTTATTAGGATTGGTTAGATGGGAGTCATGATACTTGTGTCTATGTTGACAAATTAATTTTTTTTAAAAAAATTAAGACTTAACTTTACCAACTTTTTTTATATAGTCGAACGGGAGATCAATGAATAAATGATTGTCTGGTTACGTATATTGAGAATGATATATTTAAGATTATAGCAATGAAAAAAAATTATATAGCGATTTTAAAGTAGGAAGACTCGTCGATGACAACTGAATAAATAAACACTAGGTGTGACAAAATAAATTGTAAGTTACATTTATATATTTTAAGCGATAATTAAATTTTATTGAATTATTTATTTATTGTCTTAGTTATATTTTTTTTAATTTTTTAATTTATTTTTTATTAACTTTAATTTTTTTCTCTATTTATCAAAATGAAAAAAAATAAAAATAAAAATTTATTGACCCCCCTCAACTAAAAGTCTGGCTCCGCCACTGCGTAGACCCAAGGGCCTTAATTATAAGATAGCTCGGTAAAATGGATCAAAGGTCCATAAATAAATTAATATTAATAAAACTTCATTTTCATTTTAGTTTTATTTACTATATATATGTGAACTGAAATCCCATCTAATTATTTATTTTCTATATGTTATGATATTTTTTGAAAGCCTCAATCAACGAAAGCTAAAAGCTAAGTGATCGATGTTACATATGTACTCACGGACCTAATAAGCTAGCTATATCTTTATTAGGTCCCCTAGCATGTCCCTTTTGACTCTTCTTTTTCATAAAAAAAATAAAAAATAAAAATAATAATAATTAATTAATTAATTTTTTTTTTTTACATTATCAAACACCTTTATTTCCTTTTCTTTTGCAACATCGATCTTCAAATTAAACTCAACTTTATTTTATATTACATCAACCAATTCCTTTATTATATATGATACATATCCATTTTATCATTAAATCCAACAATTCTTTAGGGTATATATGTTTGGCAAATCCTTTTCTCCTCTTCTTTTTCATTCCTCTTGAAAAATTCAAAATACCTTTTTCATATTACTTAATAATTTTCTTCACTTTTATCTCAATAAGAATTTTATAATTTTTTTTTATTATTATTATTTTTATTTTTTTACTTTTATATCATATCAATCAATTTTAATTATTTTTTCACCTTTATCACATGAATCATATAGCTCTTATTTTCTTTGCATTAGGCGTGTATGATTGATTCTATTTGATTACTCTTTTTAGTATATCAAAGGAATTTTTAGATTTTTATAAATTAGATCAAAAGAGTAGACCAAAGAGTATTAGACCATGTTTATTTTTATTTATTTTTAAAAAAATTTAAGAAAAAATAATAAAAATAAAAAAGTCAATCTCGATCACCTCCTTACCCTACTAACAATCATTTTTCTTACTCTTTTGGTATATCAAAGGAAAGTTTAAAGTTATTTTATGTGGTTCTGTAATTTTGCAGTGAGGTGAAAATATTATTAGAATTCATATAATATGTAAAATGTGAGTCAAATTCAACTCCAAAAGACGCTTTGAGGAGTGAAGAATGTCACAACTTATAAGGAGCACATGAACTAGTTTCTCTAACAATGTGAGACTTCCAACACATTCCCTCACATGTGGCGGGAGGACATCCAAGCCAATACGTGGAAATGGGTGACGGTGGGTCCATATAAATTAGGAACATATTCTGATACCATATATTAAAAAACAGAAGAAATGGAGAGAAGAAGCTCTTCTATTGATTGAATTGAATGAATGACTCAATCATACATTGTTCTGTATTTATATCTACGCTTAATCAATAACTAACTAACAGATTATGATTTACATCAAATACACGTGTAAAATTAGTGTAACGTGATTTTTCCGCCAATTCTAACTTCTTATTTCAAAAAATATAGCAGACAACTTTTTGATTTAAGTTATTAAAAATTGTGTAGTAAGAAAGATGAACCCCTTTTCATTGTTTCTCCACCACGCTTATTAGAAAAAGAACGAATCCTTCTTAATTAGTTCAACGTTTTAAGGTTTTTTTTAAAAAAAAATTCAACATAATGAAGAAAGAAAAAAGAGGTTGGGTGCCAATCGAAAGAGCCTAGGCAAATATAATATAACCTGCGTTAAATAATCATTCATTTTAAAAGTTTTAATATAACTCAAATATAATATAACTCAAATTGTGTCTGCATGTCCTTAAGGCCAATGAGTGAGTTGTTGGGTATTGTTGGTGGGCACATGTCCTTAAGGCCAATGAGTGAGTTGTTGGGCATTGTTGATGGTAAAGAATCGTGCCCAACCCACCAACATGTACATCTCCCTACCTCCTCTAATAATAAAGAGTCTGCATGCCCTTAATCATGCTTATTCCTTTCGGGTTAAAAGGATCAATCCATTCTTGGTTTATGGCCTCCACAAATCTCATCGTGAAGTGTGGCGATTTCTAGCTAAGAAACCGTCTTATTGGTATGGATATCATTATCTAGTTCCTCTTGGAGTCATTTAAATGTAGTTAAAGCAAAATTAAACGTGAAAATTAAGTCTCACATGGGATAATGATAGCAAAATAAAATGATTTTTTTATTCATAGATCCAAACTTTTTGGTATATCAAAGGAAAGTTAAAAGTTCTTTTATGTGGTTTTGTACTTTTGCAATGAGGTAAAAATATTATTAGAATTCATATAATATGTGAAAAGTAGGTCTAACTCAACTCTAAAAGACGTCTTGAGGAGTGAGAGATACTACAATCTTATAAGAAGCACATGAACTAATTTCTTTAGTAATGTGGAACTTCCAACTTACCCTCTCACGTGTGACGGGAGGACATCTAAGTCAACACGTGAAAACGGGTGATGGTACGTGGGTGCACATAAACTAAAAACCTACTCTGATACCATATTAAGATATAGAGGAAATGGAGATAAGATGCTCTTCTATTGATTGAATTGAATGAATGACTCAATAATACATTATTTTGTATTTATATCTATACTTAATCAATAACTATAACTAACAGATTATGATTTACATCAAATAGCATCAATACAGGTGTAGAATTAGTGTAACGTGACTTTCCTGCCAATTCTAATTTCTTACTTCAAAACATATAGCAGACAACTTTTTGATGTAAGTTATTAAAAAAATTGCCTAATAAGAAAGATGAACCCTTTTTCATTGTTTCTCCACCACGCTTGTCAGAAAAAAAAAAAAAATGAATCCTTCTTACTTAGTTCAACGTTTTAAGGTTTTTTTTTTTTTTTTTAAGAAAAGGCAACGTAATGAAGAAAGAAAAAAAAGGTTGGGTGCCAATCGAAAGAGCCTAGGCAAATATAATATCCACCGCGTTAAATCATCATTCATTTTAAAAGTTTTAAGAATATAAAATTTAGTTTTTTAATGTAATTAGCAAAAACATGTTGATGTGAAAGTTATTAAAAAATTGTAGCTGACGTAAAAGCATCATAAAAAAGACGCACTCATCTTCACTGTTTGTCACCACGTACAATAAATGATTGTTAGTAGATTAAGACTAATTTTTTATTTTAAAATATTTTTGTGCTAAAGGCATAGTCTATACTATAACAATTCCCTTCTCACCACACTTAATTGTTACAAAAACACATACTTCTTCTTCTTCCAAGTTTTAAGAAATAAAAAGAGGCAATATAATGAGAAAGGAAAAAAAGGTTGTGTTAAAAGTTTGCCAACCGAAAGAGCCAGAACAAATATGACATCGAAAATACGAAGTCACATTCATCCCAAAAGTTTAAATTTATAAAAATGAATAGATTTAATAATTGATCAATATTTTAAGATTCTCCTTCACGCATGGGTATCAACTCAATTTTATTAAATGAGGTGCAACACGTGAAATATTTAATTGAAATAGTTAAAAGGTCGATGGTAAATATATGGTTGAATTCATGACTTCTCTTCTGATACTAGTTTAAATCATCACTCATCCAAAAAGCTTAACTTTATAAAAATAAATATGTTTAATCATTTAACTAATTTACTTAATTAAATTTGATTTAATTTAACCCAAGGTCAAAGGTAAGAGAGGAGAACAGGAGGATTCTTTGATCAAAGGTGAAAAGGTAAGACTTATTTGTCTTTATTTTGGGGAATTTGTGCCTAAGCGGAAAAAAATAAGGGTTGATGGAGAATATATATATATATATGATATTATATTATATTATCTTTTGTCTTCTCTTCTTTCTTCTCTGCTTCAATAGCTATGGTGCTGCAGCTACTCCATTGATTGAAACATGATCATCAAGCAAACACAGGTCGAATTATTGTAACATAAGTACTTTGCATTCCTAAAAAGGTTTATAGGCCTAAGCTTTTATATATATATATATATAAATCATTTAAGCAACCGGATGAGAGATGATTGGATGAATAGTTGTTTCACTATGTACATTCCTAATAATATATTCAAGATTGAGCAATGAAGAAATCATGAAGCAATTTTCGAAGAAGACTTCATAAATTAATTCTAGTCGATTGAACAATAATAGCGCATGGTTCATATGTTTTAAAGCTTCATATCTCCCTCTCTCTCTCTCTCTCATTTTTTTTTTAGCAAACTTACTTTCTAATTCACAATTTAATTACTCTAAGTTTGATTATTTTCCTTTTCTTCCCTGACATACCCATAAGCTTTTTTTTTTTTTTCTTTGTAAGAGTGATATTTGAGTTTGTTTAATTTATAAAAGAATTAGATCGAGAGATCAGTTGGAGAAGGAGAAGGAGAAGGAGAAAGAGAAAGAGAAAGATCAATGGGCCAACATATATATATTTCTAAAAACCTAGTTTGTAATTTGATTTCCAAAGCTCAGCCCAACATGCATTTTTATATTGAAGTTTTTGGAAAAGCATATATATATACCTCAAAAGAAAAAATATCCTAATTAATAAAAATATTCATATTTGTTTTTAGGTTTTAAGGGAAGAGATAAGACATTTTTTTCAATTGAAAGTTTGAAGACACATTGCAAAATACATGGAAAATATGTGTATAATTATAAAATTGCCCAAGAAGGATCAGATCTTGTAGTTTTTGTAATATATAATAAGTTACAATAACCTCTATATATATATATATATATAAAGTACTAATACTTTTAATATTTATGTTTTTTTTTTCTCGTAGTGCCCTAGCTTGCTATTTTGGCGACTTCCTGCAGAGATGTAACATTTGCCCTCCGCAATAAGGAAGATTATTGTGATTGGCAAATTCATTTCATAATCTTTTAAGTAGATTTTCAAGATGGATTGTTGACAAATTAAGTTTATGCTGGTCTGCATATAAATAGAATTTGGCTAACAGCAGAATCATCATCAGCCAAATTATGTTTTTGCGACCTCTTCTTGCCAAGAGTACTGTTGGATTATTTAATGATAGATAAAGACAACATCATGGTTGGTGTCCCAGAAAATGAACATGGTAGCTGTAGACTTAATTGTCAAAATGAATTTAATTTAAAAGATTTTTGGCGTTACCTTCGTTTGTTAGAGCTCCTTCAATCATATTGGATATATAGATTATTGATAGCTTCCTGCTATTGGATGCATTCATCATCCATGCATGCATCTATTTAATTAACAATCAAAAGCCCTAACAACTAAAAGCTTATGCATCGTCGTGACGGATGATCTCGATCCTCAAATTCTTAAGAAATATAAAAATCTCAACTTTTAAATCTCAACTGTTCATTTTAGATCTAACGGTCAAAAACATGAACTTCAATAACTTCAATACTTGATTTCTTTATTGGAAACTTCACCATTCTTTATAGGATCAATATTTCTAAGTACTGTTAAATCTAAAATGAATTATTAAGATTTAAAATTTAAAATTCTCAAATTTCTTAAAAGTTTAAAAAGATACTAATCACATCGTGATCAAATGCCTCTTGGACGTACGTCATAATAATATAAACACGTCAAAGGATGAGTACGTCAACCACATGCATGGTTCATACAATTAATCTTTATAATTGACATCTACGGACTCTATCAACAAAGATAATTGGGTAGGTAGGTAGCTAGAAAGCGAGTAAATTAGTCCGTGCCAAGTGGAAAAGGGTAAAAGAAAAACCTATATATACGTTAGCTTGCATTCTCTTCTGAAAGCACAAAGCAGCAATATCTCTCATTCTCATAGCTAGATTTCTCTTAATTGATCATCAATGGCTTCCTCTAATTGCGTGAAAGCCGGATACTAGTATTCCGAGAGTGAGAATTCCCAATCTCGGTGGCCAGCATAGATTCCAAGCTTTTCACCCATCTCTTTGCTGCCTTTGCGGATGTCGACCCCATCACCTATAAAGTCACTATCAAGATCACACGGTATCTACATAAATTGAGTCAGCTGTATTCCAGAAGTTTCTAGATGTCTTGGATTCCAGCAATGATTTTATTGTTACTGGATTGAATATATTCTGTAAATTAGTTATGATGAGCTGGCATGTAAATATTCTGAGTTAGTTTTTCTATTTGTAGATTTTTTTTCCTGTATTCGTTATTTATACCTACAGCACTTAGCTTTTTGCAAATACAAGAGAATCATTTTTTCTTAAACTCTCTCGTATCTTTTCATTTCTTGATATGGTATCAGAGCATATCTGATAATCTTTCACGTCTTTTCTGCTTTCATGTCTTCTTCAACCTTTTCCATTGAAGATTCTTCACCTTATCATCTTCACCATGGAGATAGTCCAAGAACTGTTCTAGTCTCACAGTTGCTGGATGGTGATAATTACCATACTTGGAGTCGGTCCATGGTGATGGCTCTTATAGCTAAAAATAAGCTTGGTTTCCTCAATGGTTCCCTTGGTAAACCTGCTGATGAATCCAGTGCTGAGTCTCATGCCTGGATTCGTTGCAATACAATGGTTACCTCTTGGCTCTTAAACTCGGTTTCTAAGGATATTGCTGCCAGTGTTATTTACATTGATAACGCTGCAAATGTCTGAACAGATTTGAAAGAGCGTTTTTCACAGAAAAATGGACCACGTATTTACCAGATTCAGAAATCCATCTCCTCTCTCTCACAGGATGATCTTTCTGTTGGAGCATATTTTACCAAAATCAAAGCTCTGTGGGATGAGCTCAGTAACTACCGCCCTATCCCTTACTATTCTTGTGGTTCAATGAAGACTATTCATGAATACTTTCATCATGAGTATGTTTTCCAATTTCTTATGGGCTTGAATGACTCATTCTCCCATATTCGAGGTCAGATTTTGTTAATCGATCATCTGCCTCCTATAAATCAAGTCTTTGCTCTAGTTCTTCAAGAAGAACGTCAACGAGAAGCCTCTGCTTCTGTTGGGTATTTCTCTCATAATTCCGCTGCTATGATGAGTAAAGTCTCTTCTTCTTCACCGAACAACCGCTTTGGCAAAACACAGGCTTCATATAAAGTTAAACCAACATGTAGCCACTGTGGAATTGTTGGGCACACGATGGAGAAATGTTATCGGGTTCATGGTTATCCACCCGGTTTCAAATTCACGAAGAACAGAGGACATTCTTCTTCAGCTAACACTGTGCAAGATTCAGAGGGCACTTCGATTCCTCATCTTTCCATCACTCAAGAGCAATGTCAGCAACTTTTGGCTCTTCTTAAACCACCCTCATCTGATTCTTCACCTGCTGTACATCAAGTAGGTACTTCTAATCATCATGATCACCTTTTCTCCAAGGTGACAAGTAATTTCTTTTCCCCACATAAACAACACTCTGTTTTTTATTCATCTAGCATCTTTCTCGCTGCTTTTACTTTTCCTCATAAACACCCTTGGATTATTGACACCGGGGCCACTAACCATATGGTCAGTTCTATCAAATTTTTTACAACCATCACTACGGTTGTTTCTTCACATGTGAAATTACCCAATAGGCAGGTTGCCTTGGTTACACATATCGGAACTGTGAAAATTTCAGATCCTCTGCTCTTGACTAATGTCCTCTGTGTTCCGTCCTTTAACTTCAATCTTGTTTCTGCCAGCAAGCTTCTTAAGAACATTCATTGTTGCCTTATTTTCATTCACAAATTTTGTTTTGTGCAGAATCTGACCAGTTGGGAGACGATTGGAGTGGGTGAAGAGAAGCATGGCCTTTTTTACTTGGTGCAACCAGATTCTGTTTCATCTGTTTCTTCTGCTTTTTCTATCAGCAATGTATCAGAGGATATTTGGCATTATCGTTTAGGCCATTTGTCCTCTTCTAGACTTAATTTATTACATGCTTCTGTTCCGGACATTTCTATTAATTCTAAACATGTTTGCACCATTTGTCCTCTTGCTAAACATAAAAGGCTTCCATTTCCTATCAGCAATTCAGTTTCTGATTTCCCTTTTGAATTGCTTCACTGTGATATATGGGGTCCGTTTTCTGTTAAATCTAATAATGGTTCTTTTTATTTCCTGATCATAGTCGTTTTACTTGGGTTTTTTTAATGAAACAGAAATCACAAACCCGTTCTCATCTTCAGTCATTTATCAATCTTGTTGAAACACAATTTCCACACAAAGTGAAATGCTTACGTACAGATAATGGCCATGAGTTTCTCATGTCTGATTTTTTTGCCTCCAAAGGCATCCTTCATCAACTTAGTTGTGTCGAATCCCCACAACAAAATGCAATAGTTGAGCGTAAACACCAACATTTACTTAATGTGGCTCGGGCCTTACGTTTTCAGGCTCATCTTCCTTTATCTTTTTGGGGGGAATGTGTCCTTACTACTGCCCATATTATAAATAGACTCCCCGCCCCATCTTTATCAAACAAATCTCCATTTGAACTTCTATTTCACAAATCTCCAACCTATTCTCATTTACGGGTTTTTGGGTGTTTGTGTTATGCTTCTACCTTAGCTCGTTCTAGTTATAAATTTGATCCTAGAGCTAAACCATGTATATTCTTAGGTTACCCTTTTGGTGTTAAAGGAATAAAGGCTATACTTTATTTGATCTTTCTACTAAAACTTCCTTCATTTCCCAGGATGTAGTCTTTCATGAATCTATTTTTCCCTATGCGTCTAATCTCTTACGCCCTACTGCAGATGGTTGTTTTGTTTTTCCTTTACCCTCTGCTGATTTTTCACATACATCCACTTTTGATTCGGTTGTTCCTTCTCTTCTTGTTACTCCTGCTCTGTCACCTCCTACTGACAACTCTCAGCCACCTCTACCTCTTCCTCGTCGTTCTACCCGTATCATTCATCCTCCTACATACTTAAAGGATTTTCACTGCCAGGTAGTCACTTCTCCTCATCCACAACTTTCTCTTCCACTGGCAGCGTCTACACCTTCTTCAGGTATTAAATATCCTTTTCTTCTGTTCTTGCTTTTCATAAACTTTCTAATGCTCACTTGCATTTTAGCATGTCTGTCTCTTCTGTTTCTGAACCACAGTTCTATCATCAAGCTGTTTCGAATCCCCTTTAGAGACAAGCAATGCAAGCTGAAATTACTGCCCTCGAAGAGAATAAGACCTGGATTCTTGTTGACTTACCTCCCAACAAGAAACAGATTGGTTGTCGATGGGTTTATAAAGTCAAGTACAAATCCGATGGACAAATTGAACGGTATTAAGCGTGCTTGGTTGCCAAAGGATACACACAGTGTGAAGGTTTTGATTATCATGAAACATTTTCTCCCGTGGCTAAACTTACAACAGTCCGGTTATTGCTTGCTCTTGCTGCTGCCAAAGGTTGGTCTTTACGTCAACTTGATGTCAACAATGCCTTTTTACATGGTACCTTAGATGAAGAGGTATACATGCAGCTTCCACCCGGTTATGCTGCCAAGGGCGAGTCCAAGGTTTGCAAGCTCCTCAAATCCTTATATGGTTTGAAATAGGCTTCACGCCAATGGTTTTCTCGTTTCTCTATGACTCTTTTACAGCATGGTTTCTTGCAATCCAAGTCTGATTATTCTCTGTTTACTCGTTCACAAGGAAGTTCTTTCATTGCCTTCCTCATTTACGTGGATGATGTAATCATCGCCAGTAATAACCTTGCAGCTGTCTCGGATCTTACTCGGCTCCTCAACTCTCAATTTCACCTTAAAGATTTGGGTACTGCCAAATGTTTCTTAGGCTTGGAGATTGCTCGAAATTCCACAGGAATTTCTGTAAGCCAGGTCAAATACACCCTCGATATTCTTGCGGACAGTGGCCTTCTTGCAGCAAAACCTGCTACTTTTCCTATGGAAGCTAATCTGAAGCTTTCCAAGGATACTAGGACTCCTCTTATTGACCCCACTCAGTACCGAGTTTGATCGGTCGTTTAATTTACTTGACGATCACTCATCCGGATATCACTTACCCTGTTCAAGTTCTTAGCCAATACATGGCCAGTCCGCGTCAACCCCATATGGATGCTGCAGTCTGAGTTCTCCGTTACCTCAAGGCTGCCCCAGGCCAGGGCCTTTTTTATCCTTCTACTTCTGATTTCAAGCTAAAAGCTTTTTGTGACAGTGATTGGGCAGGATGTTCTGATACTCAACGTTCTACTACTGGCTTTTGTGTCTTTCTTGGTTCATCTCTCATTTCCTGGAGATCCAAGAAACAACATACTGTATCACGATCTTCTGCCGAGGCTGAGTATAGATCCATGGCTTCATGTTCTTGTGAACTTACTTGACCTTTCCTCAAGCATCTGAGGTGCAGTTCTCAACCTTCACTCTGACCGTGCAACAAAAGACCCTTCAATTAAAATCCTTTTATCCATCGGTGCAGGAGACTCCAAAGCTTCGAGCTTTGCTTCAATGGTTAGCCAACCCAATACCCGTAAATCATTCATAGATTCCTCAATAAGTCTAGCCAGGTCAAACAACTGCCATGGCCTTAGCCTCAACTGGTTGTACCCCTCCACCAAGGACGAAATGACCAACTTTGGCATTCTCCTAGCCTCAACGAATGGCGTGCAGCCGTGAACCAAGAGGCCGAGTGGTCCGGCAATGACCAGTTGTAACGATCCACCCTCAATGACACAATACTGTCCGCTTTTGGCTCCCCATACCAGACTTCCCAGGAGGTCACCCATCCTGAGATTGCTCTCGCAGCGGCTCGCTTAACTGCGGAGTTCTGATAGGTTCATTGCCATCACGGCTTTAAAACGCGTTGTGTCATAAATGTGCATTTATACATATAAGCACATCCTCATTCCCAGGCGATGTGGGACGTCACAATCACCCCCCCTTGGGACCCAGCGTCCTCACTGGCGACCCTCATGGGATCACCCCATTCTTGGGGTCCCAGGAGTGCCCGCCGGCAACCCTCTTGGGCTTGTGCACGCTCCCACCATCTCAGGCTGGGCAATGGCTCTGATACATTTGTAACGACCCACCCCCAATGACACAATATTGTCCGCTTTTGCTCCCCATACCAGACTTCCCAGGAGGTCACCCATCCTGAGATTGCTCTCGCAGCGGCTCGCTTAACTGCGGAGTTCTGATAGGTTCATTGCCATCACGGCTTTAAAACGCGTTATGTCATAAATGGTGCATTTATACATATAACACATCCTCATTCCCAGGCAATGTGGGACGTCACACCAGTTGCTTCTTGTCGCAGCTGTCCATTACCAACCAACTGTAATGCATAATAAGCCGTTGGACTATCCCGCTGATGCTATTTCAAAGAGCTTGGACTGGATCAATGTAGTGGCTTATGACTTCTATAACCCAGCTCTGTCATGGAATAAGACTGGACCTTTGAGTGGATTGCACAGTGGAAATGCCGACAATGAAACCCCACCTTGTGGGGATGCCGGCATCACTGCTTGGCTTACAACAATTGTGCCCGCCCGAAAAATAGTCCTCGGACTTCCATTTTATGGCGCCGCCTGGCTTCTACAAGATGAAAAAAAGACTGAAATATTTGCGCCGGCAAATGGAGCGGCTGACGGAGAGGCGAATGGAGTACATTTTAATATCTCAGATGGGACCATATTGTATAACCAAATCAAGTATTTCATAGAGAAACACTCAAGTGGCAAAGCGAAGCACAGTGAAGACTATGTTGTTGACTATTTCAGTCATGGGACTACTTGGATTGGTTATAATGATACCAAGAGCATCAAAGCTAAGGTTGAATATGCTAAGGAAAAGGCTTTGCTCGGCTACTATGCATGGCATGTCGGCGGCGACAGAAAGTGGATTCTTTCAACGGCAGGTTATAATTATAAGTATATATATATAGTATTTGATGTCCAATTAAGCAGTCTTCATCATAATCATGTATTATCTGTCAACAATAAGGCCTGGATTTAATCATCAGATATATTTAAAATATTAAGAAGTATGTATTTATCTTCATGCAATATGGCCAACAATGAGATGCATGTGCTGTATTCACTACAAAAAATAAGGTGTTTCTGTCATGGGTGTTTAAGTGTAAACGTCAATAAATTTAAGAATTTATTAATTAACGTTTACACTCAAAACATAAGAAATATCAGAAAGTTTCAGAAGTTAGTCATAACCATTTGAATTAATCTTCTCAATGATGATCTAATGGAACAATTAATCTTCTCAGCAACAGTTTTGTTATAATCCCCAACATGAAATCTGTCTTTGGTCAAGATATATAGCCCATATAATCTACAGCACGTCACTTCTTTGTAATTAGCCATAGAATCTTGCAACATCTGAACTGTAGCCTTGTGAACTTCCTCAATCCGAGTAATAAGATCTTCAGCCTTAGCATTCACCCGGTTCAAATTAGGAATTGGTGCTAAATCCAACGGTGCAAGCAGATTAGCCCATAGAGAAAAATGAAAAAAAAAATAAAAACAAGAAGTTAATACATATACAAATAGTCCCTGCTTCATGGGGCAGCGTTGTTATGGCTATGGTGGTGGCGATGGCAATGGGGTGGCCAATCTTGGGAGACTAAAAAGGTAGAAGCCATCAAACCAAGTTGGGCTGGTTGGAACGACAATAGATCGAGTTTCAGTATTTGTGCTTCTTGGGTCTCTTCTAAGCGAGAACGATCAATTATGTCGATTTTTTTTTGGAAAAATATACTTAAGTTTCTTACACTAATAATCATTTTCAAAATAGTCTCAAGAACTACCATTTTATTTGACCAAAATCTTCCGAATATACCTTTCTCCGGCTTTCCCACCGTCAGATCGCTTTCTGAGAAATTACCTATTTTATTCACAAGTTACTTCATTAAATTTTTTTTCTTACAAAATTTTCTGAATAAGAAAAATTACATCAAGTTAATTACTCAGTTCGGTGTTGGGTGGTTCTTATTTTTTATAGGAATTGATGTCTCAAAGTTGAAGTTTTTTGCACTTTCCCACTAGCTTTTTTCAGAGCTACCAACTAGAGGGGAAAATTTTTTCCTTTTGAATAAAAAAAGAAAAACTAGAGGGGAAAAATTCTTCACATTTTCTAGCAAAAATGAAAAAGAAAAAAAATGAATGAAATAGAATAAGACAAAAGTTGAGAAAAAAAAAAAAAAAAAACAGAACACTTTAATTAATAATACCACTTGCAAGCGTATGTCGATATATATAAGTCATTTTTCATTAATTAGCGGTGTGATGTTATATATTAATTATATGTTAATATAATTAAGAGGAGGAAAATCAATCCACATTGAAGCCAGATATTTGTTCTGAAATGATGCAACAATCTCCAAACTGGTAGCACGGTGAGCGTGGAGGCCCTGTGAATATATTTATATATCAATTAATTTTAAAAAAACCTATAATTATCAAGTTCATGTCTAGATAATATATTTATCTTGTAGTTATCTACCTTTACACTCAATCTGTATTGATTAGATTAGATACATATATCTTGTTTTTGGTATTAAAATGTAAAGATTAGATAATGGTACGGCATTCAAGCCTAAAGTACTACTCACATAATCTTTCATAGTATCAGAATTATTCTAAAAGTACTTCAAGCTTGCTCTAACCTGTCTGGTGCTTCTTACACACTAATTTCCTAATGACTCCCATCTGGTTTATATTAAACAAGATTGTGGTAACTACATTCAGTAGTTAATTAACTCAAATTGTATCTGCATGTCTTTAAGGCCAATGAGTGAGTTGGTGGGTATCGTTGATGATAAATAATCGTATCATAACCTTTTAACTTCGTGTCGGGTTTGCGGGTCGCTCAAAAATTACCGGCCATAATTATAATGCAGGCTTTATTACTTTATCCATGTGGGGAGCATTATAATATATAAAGAGTTTCTTACTTTAATTATTGACTGACATATATATATATATATAGAAGCCTTATAAGGTAGGGAATGATAGAGGTCCCAACTCCTTAGATAGATTGCCTGACTTTCAATTCAAAACCATTCCAGACAGTCTTCCTCCATCGAATTCCAATGCCACCCAAGACACTTCTTCTCTTTGTGATTCCATTATGAAAAACTTCTTGGCTCCATTTTTTGACATTCTTTTGAAACTGAAGATTGCAGCTTCAAACAATAATATTCCTTCTGTGACTTGCATTATCTCGGATGGTTTCATGGCTTTCACTCTCACAGCTGCTCAAGAATTCAGAATCCCTATTGTAATGCTCTTCACTATCACTGCTTGCAGCTGAATGGCTACTATGCACTTACGAGCTCTCAGGGACAAAGACCTCACACCACTTAAAGGCAACATTCTACAGAAATCTTCCATTATCTTGTCATGATTAATCACAAATTAAAGTTTCAACCTAGCTTGAAAACATTTTTATTTCTTTTTTGCTTTTTGCAGATGAGTGCTATCTAACAAATGGGTATTTGGACACAGTTATAGACTGGATTCCAGGTATGAGAGACATCCGTCTGAGGGATCTTCCAAGCTATGTTCGAACTACAGATCCAGATGATGTTATCTTCAAGTTTACCATTGACGCGGTAGAGAATGCTTCCAAAGCTTCAGGAGTCGTTATTCTCACATTTGATGACTTAGAGCAAGAGGTTTTGGATGCTCTCTCTCCCATGCATGTTTCCTCGCTTGTATGCCATTGGCCCTCTGCAATTTCTTCTCAATCACTTACCCAATGACCCTCTGAAATCAATTGGGTATAATTTATGGAAAGAAGAAGCTGAATGCCTTTGCTGGCTTAACACTAAGGCACCTAACTCAGTGGTGTATATATGTGAAATTCGACAGTATAATTGTCATGACAAAACCGCAGCTGATTGAGTTTGGTTGGGGACTTGCAGATAGCAAGCACTCGTTTTTGTGGATAATAAGGCTTGATTTAGTTGTGGGAGAATCATCGATTTTGCCACCTGAGTTTATGGTGGAAACAGAAGAAAGAGGTCTAATTGCTGGTTGGTGTTCTCAAGATGAGGTGCTAAACCACCCCTCAATTGGAGGGTTTTTAACACATTGTAGGTGGAATTCAATCACTGAAAGTTTGTGTGCTGGAGTGCCTATGCTTTGTTGGCCATTCTTTGGGGATCAGCAAATGAACTGCAAGTATACTTGCAAGGAATGGGACATTGGCATGGAGATTAACAACAGCGCCAACAGAGAAGAAATGGGAAAGCTTGTGAGAGAGTTGATGGAAGGAGGAGACATGGGTAAACAAATGAAGAAAAAGGTCATGCCTCATGACAGTTCCGGTTTCTCTAGATGATTTATGTCAAATTTAGTAGAAGACAAGTTCTGTATAAGCAGAAGAGCATTAACGAATTCTGTCAACTAATGGCTCGATAGAAGAGATTTGAGGGTCTGTTTGGCAGCTCCTTTTAGAGGGTAATTTTTGCTTTTTGGTTGTGATGTGACATAGCGTTGAAAGTAGTTTGAGTTGGTTGTTAATGTTTTTGTTAAAAAACAAAAAGCTACCCTAAAAAGCATTGCCAAACGAGCCCGAGACTTTAATATCATAGGCATAAGTCACTGGAGATATAAACTCTGGAGCATATTAAACCAACCTGTGACCGGCAGTAACTGAAAATGAAAAGCAAATGCAAAGGTTGTTCATTGTCAACGATGTACAAAATACATACCGAGCTATTTGCAAAAATTTCATTACATCATCAAGAGAGTAAATAAATATCGAGAAATGATATACATGCATCCCTTACACATCTCCATCTAACCAAGTTTGAAATCTACCATTGAACTTGTGTGACCCAATGTACATCAGTTCCTAAGGAAAAGGGATAGTTCACAGTGGAACAAGAACTATTTTTTGGCTTTCATTTTCTGAATGAATCCCATAGCCCACCTAGATCAACATTACCTCCAGAAAGTATAATTCCTATGTTGTTGCAGTTCTTCCAAGCAGGATTTTTCTTGAAACTATCAGATAAAACAGCAGCAAGGCCTATTGCTCCGCTAGGTTCTACTACAACCTTCAAAACCTCATGGCAGAGTTTCATGGCTTCAATTATCTCCTCGTCGTCCACAGTTATGATGTCATCAACAAGATCTCGCACTACGGGCCTAAACCACAAAATATAGAGTCTGAATTATCTGTGGGAATTTAGTACACAAACTGAAACTACATCTTAAATGATGATTTTGATAACATGAGATTTCTCTTTACCAGGTAAAATCTCCTAGAAAAGCTCGAAGCCCGTCAGCTATGGTGTTGGTCTCAGGCAATGTTATGATTCTACCAGCCGCTTTGGATTGAGCTGCATCATTAGCTCCACTAGGTTCGGCAGCCAAAACTCGAATGGCGGGGTTGATGGACTTAGCAGCCAATGCCACCCCTGATACCAAACCACCTCCTACATTTTTTTTTTCCTTTCTGACTTAGAAATATCAGCACAAAGAGAAATCTATAATAGAGATTATGCAGTAACAAAAATGAAGAGATTGACAATTTGGCACTAAAACTGTAATTAAACAAACCACTTATTGGAACTATTAACGTGTCTATATCAGGGGCTTGCTCCAGAAGTTCCAATGATAATGTACCCTGCCCACTGCAAGAGCAGTTAAACTTGTCACACTGCATTCTCATTCAAGTTAGAAGTCTCATTTTCTGCAGGCACACGAATCTCTTATTACTAAAGATATTGCAGTTTTTGGCAAGGAAAAAAATTACAGAGGTTAAAGTAAGTAATGACCAGAATTTCTTTGCATAAAAGTTAAGGCAATTTGCTTTTGTTTTTTCTTCTGACAGAATGTTTCAAAGATTCTAATTTTTAACTTTTTGATTCAATGTCTATTTCCGCATAAAGAATGGAGGAAAAAAAAAATGAGGTAAGAGTATCAGTAGCCAGGAAAATCTTGAATGATTTTCAGCTCGGTCAGCCTCGACTACCACACACTCTCTCACTGAAAAGTAACCTGTTTTATGTTGCCTTTACTCCTAGTGTAAACTATGTAAGACATCCTGGTTTTCGGGGTAATTTATCATGGGTAAAGACACTATTGCTGATATAATAACTTCTATACGCAATGCTGACATGAATAGAAAGAGAACAGTTCGAATACTGTCTACTAACATCACCGAAAACCTTATTAAAATACTGTTAAGAGAAGGTTTTAATGAAAACACGAGGAAACATCAAGAAAACAACAAATATTTTTTGGTTTTAACCCTACGACATAGAAGGTTACCCTTTCTATTGAATTTCAGAGCACTTGTTCGGAAAAAACCGATTGATTTTCAGAAGAGTTGTTTACCCTTCCCTTACCTAGGAACAAATTTTGAAACAGGTCTAGTAAACAAATTAAAAGTCAGCCTTGTACCTTATAATGCGCCCATCATTATATGGATGTACAAGAACTGCACCAGTTTCTTGCACCACCTTGCTTGCAACACTCTCCCTTGACTGCATTGTGGCCTCACTCCAGATAACCTGACCACCGTAACGCATGACATTCTCAACTTTGCATTTTGGAGCACCTTTTGGAATAACAATATAAGCAGGGATTCCCCGTAGTTTTGCAGCCAAAGACAATGCTGCAGCATGGTTACCACTAGTTTTGGAAGGCACAATCAGGGGATATTCAGAAAAACAGGTCAAAGAAATTAACAACTAATGAATCTAGAGCAAACCTGCTGTGAGTTACAACCCCTTTAGCAGCTTGATCATTATCAAGAGAAAAAACAGCATTGCAGGCACCTCTGAATTTGAAAGCTCCACTAAATAGCCAAAAGCAAGGGATAAGGCCCTTAGTTATTGCAGTGTTAAATACAAAAGGGAAGGAGAGAAGACCAGAATATTAATTGAAAGAAATAAAATAAGCCCGAAATTTTTACCATTTCTAAATGTTTAGTATCTCACCCCTTTTGGAAACATTCACATTTAAAGAACAACCGCCTCCCTGAAATAGCATTCAGAGATTCGGATGAAAGGACCGGAGTTTTGTGTATGAATGAATTGATGCGTGCTTGAGCTTCTCTTATGGAGGAAATATCAGCCACATATTTTCCCCTCATTTGGCTCCCCTCTTCCATATTTATACCACCAATAAGAAATACCTGGTTTTAGAAATTGGCTGGAAACATATTAGAAATTGGCTCGTTTTAGAATATCCTCATGTGTATTGCCAATCCTTATCTTTATCCAAGCAACAGCATAACAGCCTGGGATTTCTTAATTTGTTATGACAAGTAACATCTGGGATCTCTTAATGTAGTTCTAGTGTCAAAATCTATTAAAAAGTATAAATAGTTTCACCTTAAGAAAATCCCAACAGAAACCTAAAAAGACATCTAATTTCTTATTCAGTAGTTCACTTTCTTTGTTTTGAGGTGTTTCTCTATCTTAACTGGGAACATATTGATTATCATCATAATTTCTGTCTACATCATTCACATCAGAGCAACATATTTTTTCAAAATGAAATTTATAACATCATGTAAAGACCTATGGAAATACTAATGTCTTATCTTGCCAAATTCAAGTACATCAAGATGCAATGTTCTGGGTTTGGCTGTGAACTTGCAGTGGATTGAGTACATGTGCATGAGTATGCGATTGGCATCAGTGTCTCAATACAAGCAAAATATAAGTCAAAGTCTCAATCTTGTTTGATTAGTGTTGAGGCTACATACAGGCTTTTTTGCAAACACATCATAAGCAAGTATATTGTATCATAAAAACGTGATTTCCGAAAATATTCCTAATGTTTTTCTAGCGTCTTCTAATGGCAATGTCTACATTTACCAGAGTCAACCAAAAAAGCACAAACACCCTTCAGATGAAAGGACCAAGGCATGAGAGGATGTTGCTGTTCCATGTCACCCCTCTCCAGATGGTTATAGATGCATATTTTGAACTCATGCATAAATGGGCACACTAGGGAATCTTATCTGTAAATCCCATAACCTGAATTCCATATAAATTTCATGAACACATCATGGAATCTAAATTAATAAACCAGTAATACTGATTCTCCAATTGAACTAAATTCAACCATGCAAAATTATCAATTGAATAGATTAGGATTTGGAAACCAAATGAGCTCGTATGAGTTTCACCCATTATCAGATTCTTGAAGCTAATCAAGTTTAATAAAATAAATACACCATGAAATGTACCTATTGGTCCAAATCATTGAACCTGTCCCATATGACCAAGTGGGTGTCAAAGATTATGCCCCAGAACCAGCTGTTCAAGCTTATCATTAACAGTTCTCTTTCCTAGTTCATCAGGGTTTTTACATATCAAAGATGATTTCCTTCTCATATTTCAAACGCAAAGTACATAGAGAAATCATGTCCATCAACATGAGGAAATAAATCAAAGATTACAGAGGGTTTCCAAGAACTTACAAGTTACAGCACTGAGCAGAGATTGAACTCAGTTTCTCCCAGTGGAAAATACAACCTTGCCCTGCAGCGAAACGGCAGTTCGAAGTAAAAGAGACCCAAAAACGACAAGTTTTCTTCCTTTTCGGTGGCCTTAGAATGAGTCGTTGGCAGAACTGATTGGGCATTTTACAAACCACATACATAGATAATAGATTGTGGCTTGTGGGGTTTAAGCCTAGCAATACTCTCGTTCTACTCCAACTACAAAATGAGCCCATCATGGATTGATTCATTCCTAAAAAAATGAAACATAAAGTGGTTAGCTTTTTAGGATTTAAAAACCAACTCTAGGTAGTAATTAATAATTATAAATGACAATTAACTTTGCAGTCTAAACTTACGTTTGAAATTTTGACAGAAACCATCGCCAAATTATTCCTATGCCTTTGAGGTGTTTCGGCGAAACATTGCAATTTTTTTTGAATTATGTAGTTTGAGGGGTATGTGTACTTTTTTCAAAATTTCTAAAACCTAGTAGTCTACATAAAAGATAATTCTCACATATATTTTTACACGATCTATTAAAAATATATGTAATTTTTAAAAATACATGTAAAATTTACATGCTCTAAATCAATTTAATAGATTGAGTTCCGGTTTGAAAAAAGAAAAAATATTAAAAAAAAAAAAAAATTCCCTTCGTTTAAGTTACAATCCTAGAGATAATTTTTGCTTATACGAGAATTTCACATTATTTACCCTCGAACCCTCGAGCATAACACATTTTTTCAAGGAAACCTGCTTTTTGAAGTTCAATTTCTTATTACAGAAAATCTCCTGTTTATATATATATATATATATATATATCACCAATTCTTCGCCCTCCACATGAGCTGGGCAGAAAAGGTCCAAAGCCAATTTTAGGGAACAGTGAAGCTTTAATTGGTCTTTCTGTCCAGGTGCAGGTAGTCCGCATCTTCACAGACATGTCTATTTCACCGAGTCTCTGTCAAAGATAATGCATAGATTGTTACACATTTCGTACAAATCGAAACTTACTCGATAAGAAATTTTGTTACCTTAAAACTGTTATAATTACTGTCGCAGTTCACCGGGGCCTTGGTTGCTGGCTTTGCTGTCAGCAGGTCACCAACCTTCTTGACCTCTCAGCACTAGGCAGGCATTAGCTCCCATGCCTATATGGCCTTACAACTTTGCATAAGACTATGTTTTTGGTAAACAATCGCAATCACCCTTTCTCTTAAAGTTACGAAGTCATTATATATATATATATATATATATAATTTTTATTTATTTTTAAAAGCACACAAATTCCTTTACAAAAGCATAAGAAATGAAGCTATCAATGGGTTACAAATTGTGGTGCTGACTAGACGAGAAGTAAGCGCCAGTGAGGGTCGGTTGGCTTCGTGTTCTAGCACTAGTCATCCGACAATCATCATGATCATCCAAACGAGGAATCTAGATTTGGGAACATCCTACTTTGGCCACAACTTTCTTTGTATTGTTATTTCGTTCTAATCGTGTTAATGAATGAATATAAAATTATATATAGTTTAATTTTTATTCAACTTATTTAATTCTCTCAACGTAAACTTACTAATTATGTGTTAAAGTTGTATTAAAAAATTATTAGCTCTAAATGTCAAATGTCGGTTTTGAGTTTGCTAAGTTATAAGAATAAGACTATATAGGTCTATTCTATCTTGACCCATTTAATTAAATGGGTTAGACCCATTTATCTTAACTCGTAAATTTCATATTACGTTCGTGTCAGGTTTATGGGTCGTGTAAAAAATTAATTTACAAAATCATATGAAAGGAAGCTTTCAATGGTTACAAATTGTGTCCTCCGAGTTGCTGCTATGAGCTCTCTCGTCGGTCTTCCTCTACCTCGCCATCTGTTGAAGTCACTGCTTACTGGGCTTTATTTCAACTATTTTTATTTTCACTATATTTTTCTCTTGCTTGTATTTTGTAGCTTTATTTGTTTTTTTTCCTGCTATTGTGCTTTGTGGGTTACTGTCTCCCAGCTCTTTAGTGTTTAGATCTTCAAGTTAAGACTTTTATAACCGAATTTGTATTGGTACATCTCTACTCTTCAGTTTCTGCATCGAACTATAACAATGAATCTTCGACTTCAGCCTCGATCCGGTGGTTGTTGCTGTTTTCAAGTAGGAGTTAAGACAGGTTCGCCTTAATCTATACCAATTTTGCTTTTATAACCACCTTATACAGCATCTTGAGATGACCGAGTCCTTCATTTGATCAATTTCTTAATATTTGTTTATATTTCTTCACTATTGTATTTCGTTGTCGTCGGAGGCCCTACACCTTTTGAGTTTATAAGATTCGTCGTTCTCTCTTTTTTTGAGCAAGAATATGAATGATCCTTTTTTATAACTTTTTTCTTTATTCAATTAAAAAAAAAAAAAAGACGGGTCGCAAATTATGATGCTGACTAGACGACAAGTAAGTGTCAGTGACACATGCGTTCACGCTAGATCGTTCCAGTATGTAAGTTGGATGGGTCAGTTAGGTTCGTTTTCTGTCACCACCAGTCACCCATCATGATCATCCAAATGAGCAATTTACGTCTGGGAACATCCTACTTTGGCCACTGCTTTATAATTTATATACTACAAATTAATAAAAGCAAAGCCTTCAATAAAATATATTGGACAAGTGTCGATTCACGTGACATTTGAAATAGTTGTTGACTTTTAAATGATGTTTAATAGCATTGACTTGGTCTACCGTTAACTTTTAAACGATAATACTATTTCCATCTTTTGCCAAAACTAAAGTACCATATGTGATACGAAATGAACCACGTGAGACAAAAAATAAAAAAATTAAATCACGTGGATCAAAAACATATTTAACCTTTAAATAATTATGCGGGTAGGGAAATGATTTGTGGGTGACAACAAATCGTCCCCACCACCTCCTTTTTTATTTTTTAATAAAAAAAATCAAAAAATGTCATTTGATGATCACATAAAAGGACATATTTTAATATTTGTTGGATTTGACAAATCATGCCTTATTTTGAAATTTGCTATAAGCCACTTATCAAATGCATGAATTAATATTTTCTTATTCATATATTTAAATTTGCTTTACTTGATGCTTACTTACCTCTCTGGATATTATAATTCATGAGGTTTAATTTCATTTTCTTAATCCTTTATTTTTATTTTGTATAAACTTTTGTCCTTCACTTTGTTACTTGTGATCATATGATATTTGAAAAACTTTTGAATTATGTGCATCGAAACAATAGTTTTATTAAGATATATTACAAATATAGTAATATATATGTTAGAACAGTTTCTGGTATGGTAGTTGAAGAGCTGGAAGAGCTTATTTCTGCTGTCCTGCAAAATAGAAGACTACGTCGGGGGGAGTCCGACAATCCCACTCCGATGATTTTGTCAGTATTATCTCAAGTGTATATCACTCTTAATCACGATGAGCAATCTAATCTTTACCTGTTTAGTCGTGAGGTATTTATACATAAAATGTTTAGAGCGATCCGATTCTTCTATTGGACCACGTGTCAGATCCGGAGAGTGTGTCGACTATTTCGATCGTGGGATTGAGGTGTACTTCCCACGACCGTTGCCGAGTCGGTCTTTAGCACGCTTGGGATTGTGGCGTCGTGGTTCAGCCTCCGCAAAGGTTGCGAAGTCAATCCTCAACTGGCATTAGATCGTGGGGCCACCTCCGTTTCTTGCGGATCATGGGGCTGAGAAATATTCTCCACGATTATTGCCAAGTCGGTCCTCAACCGTCTTGACATCGTGGGGTCGCCTTCGTTTCGTGCGGATCATGGGGCTGAGACATATTCTTCACGATCATTGCCAAGTCGGTCTTTAACCGACTTGATATCAGGGAGTCATGGAACTTCCTTCATGGTCACTGTAAGTTACCAAGTCGGTCTTTAACCGACGTGGGACTTCCTTCATGGTCACTTGTAAGATGTTAAGTCGGTCTTCAACCGACGTGGGACTTCCTTCATGGTCACTTGTAAGTAACCAAGTCGGTCTTTAACCGACGTGGGACTTCCTTCATGGTCATCTGTAAGATGTGAAGTCGGTATTTAACCGATGTTGGACTTCCTTTATGGTCGTTGTAAGATGTCAAGTCGGTGTTTAACCGACTTGATATCGATTTTTACCCCTCCTTGATCTTTACGTAGTTACGGCAGATCTCTGAGCCTATTGGTAAGTCTTAATGGGCCACGATCCTGGCTCATTTGGGTAGAATCAGATTTCTTTCCTAACAATATATATAAATTGAAATTAAATTATAGTGAAAAAAATCATGCATAATGCAAGTTATAAGCTATTAGGCTATTCTAACCCCGCGATAGTCCATTCTCACCCTTTTAAGAGCTCTTTCTCACCTCCTTCGTTAATAAAGCGTTACATGAATGATTTCACAAATTGTTAGGTTCTGACAGAATCTAAATCTTAAATTCTAATGAAACTTAAACCTTTTCAAAAATAAGATTTGAAATTAATTCTGCTTCATTTTTATTAATCATTTACGCATATAAATAAGAGAATTACAAATAAATAAGAGGATGGTTGAGATTAATTCTACTTATCTCTTTATTAATTGATCACTAATTAAATAAGTCACTACATGACTATCATTAAGGTTTTTTTTTTTTTCATCATTATCATGCTAGAAATAAAGAAAGAAAGAAAATGTTGCTACAATTGGTTGAAAAGTGGCTTACTCATATTGGTTAACAAAAAAATTTTGTTTTTATTTTCAATAAAGATAGACCCAATATTTGATTGCTCTCTTTAAAGCTTATCTCCAAGTCTTGAATTTGAATTTGTTCAAAAATTAAGTTTATTTGAAATTTGAATTTGTGAGTGTTCACTCTTTTGTGTATATTCATTTTTGGATATAGTGAAATCTGTCTCTGCCATTGCACCGTAAACATAGACAAATTGCCGAATCATGTAAATCTTGCGATCTTATTGTCATTTTTTTTTATTTTTTATTTTAAACACTATATGTATGTCGACAAATTCTGATTACGTAAATCATGCGATCTTATTGTTTATTATTTTTTTTTATTTTTTTAAAACCCTATTATCACGTTTGTTCCGCTTGATCGTTTGTGTGATAAATTCGCGACCTTCCGCACAACACGGTCAAGGGTATGTTGTCCACCGTGTTCCATCCATATTCTCAACCGTAGGCAAAGTCATGGATATCTGACTTCAATATCAAGGAACTTCCACATTATACGAGTGGCAATCTGGGTCAAAGATGGGTTGGTTATTCCAACTTGTGTAATAGAAAGATTGAACAGAGAAGAAAAGAGTCTAGAGCCGTGTCTTACTAACCAACAACTGGCAAAAGAATTTTCCAACACAAGAAAAAGTGTTCGGAGCTAAAATTAAATGGATGGTATTTCTACCATTGACATGTGAATGGTTTGGGGAAACAGATTAGGCTCCAAACTTGGGCACTTTGGCAGTGGAGATTTGAGCAAGGAAATGCTCCGCTACTAACCGCCGTTGAATCTTCCCGGTAGCAGTTCTAGGAAGAGAATCAGTGATGAAAACCTTCTTGGGGACCTTGAAAGCTGCAAGATTCTTCTTGCAAAATTGCAGCACCGCTTCTTCATCTACTATGTGAGACCCTTCTCTGGGAATTATGGCACAATTTATCTGCATAATTTGGACACCAAAATCGTTAATTACTACTAATTATTCACAAATCACAACCAAGAACATTTTACATGCATATAATCATCTTCTTACCTCTTCACCATATTTGTCATCAGGAACCCCAAAGGCAACAGCCTGACCAATGTCCGGATGAGATAAAAGCACTGCATCAACTTCAATTGGTGATATCTTCTCACCTAAATAACAAATGAACAGAAATTAAAACCCAAACGAATTACATGAACTATTTATAATTCGATTTAAAAATAATACAGTTAAATATTTGGTAAATTTACTGAAAATATTGAAATGACTGGAAGTGGGCAAAGCAAAAATACCTCCACGGTTAATGAGCTCCTTGATCCGACCCACAAGATGCAAATACCCATCCGAATCAAAAAACCCGATATCCCCGGTGTGAAACCACCCGAACGAAAAAGCGGCCTTATTGGCCTCCGGATTGTTCTTATAACCCTTGGTCACATTGGGTCCCCTTATACACACCTCGCCGCTCAGACCCTCTCGCTGGGGCACACCGTTCACGTCCAGCACCGCCATTTCCTGGCCCATGGGTTTACCCACCGATCCGGGTTTGTGCCCACCGTCTTCGGGTAACGGGTTCGAAGACATCTGATGAGATGCCTCGGTCATTGCGTAGGCCTCCAGCACCGGCGCGCCGAAAGATTCCTCGAGCCGAGCCATGACCGACGGAGCTAGCGACGCGCTGCAGCTCCGGATGAACCGGAGCTCCGGGTAGGCCGGTTCGGGTCGGGTGAGGTGGCGGTCCAGGATGATCTGGTGGATCGTAGGGACCGCGGTGTACCAGGTGGCGCTGTACGCGCGCATGTCGGACCAGAACGTCGACGCCGAGAATCTTCCGGAGGACGGGAGCGTCACGGCGGCTCCGGCGGACAGAGAGCTCAGCAAGCCGGCGATCAAGCCGTGGACGTGGAACAAGGGCAGGACCATCACGGTCGAGTCCGACTCGGTGAGTCTGTACACCGAGACGATGTTTCGCACCGAGGAGGCTAGGTTGAGCTGCGTGAGCGGCACGCCCTTAGGCCGGCTCGTGGTGCCGGAGGTATGGAGGAAGAGCGCCACGTCCGACGGGTCGTTGACGATTCCGGCGACCGACGTCGACTCGGCGGTCACGTCCGATGTGGAGGAGAGAGAGAGTTCGGATTCGCCATCACGTAGCGTGGCAGTCACGTGAGGGATTCCGAGCTTGGAAGCAGCCGCTTCGGCCGATTTGTTCCCTTCCTTGGGCGTTATCAGAAGCTTGGCTTCTGAGTCCGATATAGAGAATTCGAACTCTTCCGCCGTGTAAGCCGAGTTCAACGGCGCCGCTGTGGCTCGGCATCGAATTACGGCCAAAAACGCCACCACAAACTGCAAAATGACTCATAACAATCAGCCATCACCACAATCTTTGTTGCCGTGTTGGTTGGTAAAAAAATGAGAGAAAAAAAAAAAAATGTACCTCGACGGTGTTGGGGAAGGTGAGGGCGACGACGTCTCCGGGGGAGATGCCGGCAGCAAGCAAGAGAGAGGCGGCGTGATCGACAAGCTCGTGTAACCGCGCGTGGGTCAAATCGAATTTTCCGGAGACTGAGAGGGCTCGCCGGGTTGGGAAATCCGACGCGGCTCTCTTCAACAAACCCGTTAGCGATAGGTTTTCCATTTTTTTCGTGGCACTGATCGAATTTGGTTGGGTAGAAAACGAGGGACAGTTGGGTATTTATAGGTAGAGGCTAGACATCCAGCTGGCAAGGGTGGAGTCTGCCACGTTTCTATTTTGCACGTTGATTTTTTTTTTGGGAGGGGGTCAGTTTGTGTGTGCCAGATCTCGGTATGCGTGGTGTGCGCTTCCTCGTAATTTTGCTTGGTGTCTTATCGTCTGACGCGTGGATTACGTCACTGCTGCTGATTGGTTAATGCTTCGAGGCTGATTCGTGGTCCAATCCAAGCCGTTTATTGAAAAACGATTTAAGATAACAAAACAAGTTTTAAGAGGAGAGAGTCTAATCAGTCTTTCCGGAAGGAGGATGGACAGAAAATTTGTTGAAAAAGATATTGGAATAGTTTGACATTTTGAGGTAAAATTAAACATAAAATAATAATAATAATTTGTTTTTAAAAATTCAAATACTATAATAAATAGAATCAAGATTCTTCTTATTTCCAAACATATCTTTATAATCAATAATTTTATTATAAACTCAATAAATCAGTAATTATCTAAATTGAATTATACGTGCAAAGATAGTGACACAATAATTTTTAATTATTGAGAATGAAAATGCGTTATAATGCCGAAGGCAAGCTATTATATATCTTTAAAACTATCAATAATTTACGTTATAAATGAAGGCGGGCAATTTTTTATTTTATTTTTGAACTGACATAACGAGAATAGGATCTTTAACAATTTCAAAAAAATTGTAAATTCTCAAATTATATGTATTCATGCCATTTTTTTACATTGAACGACGTAAAAAATGTTACATATTAAAGAGATGGCGTGTTCCCAAAAAAAAAAAAAAAATCATTCCAAAATGTTTTCTCTTCATTTTTGAAAAAACGTTTCTTTGTTATTAAACAAATAAATAAAAAAACAATTTTTACTCAAAATTTTTATACAACATAAAATGTAAGAATCGATAAAAATATACGTAATTTTCATTGTGAACCCGTTACATAATTTGTAAATTTATAATTTTAAAAAAATGGATAATTACACTTAACTCTCCTGATTTATCCACGGTGTGGCGATTTACCCCCCAATGTACCAAAA
This sequence comes from Alnus rubra, assembly GCA_028654335.1. Classification (NCBI taxonomy): domain Eukaryota; kingdom Viridiplantae; phylum Streptophyta; class Magnoliopsida; order Fagales; family Betulaceae; genus Alnus; species Alnus rubra. The sequence continues at coordinate 1,483,301 of JAJPGS010000556.1, read as the reverse complement.
TTAGTACATGACTCTCCCGAACTTGCCAACGTGTGGCAAAATCAATCTTCTGTCCAATCGACCGTTCGTTTGGACGGAAAATCGATCACGTGCAAGTCATGTGACCGTTTAAGACAGAGACCCTCCCCAAGTCACGTGACTTGCACGTGACCGATTTTCCGTCCAAACGAACGGTCGATTGGACGGAATGTTGATTTTGCCACAGATTGGCAAGTTCGGGAGGGTCATGTACCAATTTTAGTACATTGAGAGTAATTCACCACACTATGAATAAATAGGAGGGTTAAGTGTAATTATCCCTTAAAAAAATTATAACAGACCTTGATCCGACGTAACGGTGTCAAGTCACTCGCATAAGAATGTTGATTTTTAGGGAAGACGTGTAAGTGCCACGTCAAAAAGTATAAGAAATGAGAATATGCCAAAGTTGTTAGTTCAAAAGCGCGTCGTCTGTCTTTCCACTTTCCAGTACTTTTTGTGCTAATTAAGTAATTAGTCCTTGATGATTTGATTAAGAAATACAATAAAAAAAAAAAAAAAGTTTCTAGTTAAGAGACACCTTGCGAATTTGGGGATTAAAAATACCTTTTAAGAATGGCTTTCTCCTACGTTTCCTAGCGTGGCCCCTTTCAGCATTATCACCCACAAAAAAAATAAAAATAAAAAAGAAGAAAGAAAAAGAAAAAGAAAAAGAAGCATATCTTCTTTTTTGCAGATCTTTTTTAGAAGCATATCTTTTTCTTTTTTTTAAAAAAAAAAAATGTTTTGACGAAATTTCTTTCTTTAATATTTTTAGGAGTGTTTTTTTTATTATTTAAGTTAGTTGGGAATAATCCTACTTTGGCTCGGCCAACATTTCAGATCCATAAGCCTGACGGAGGCTGAACCTGGCCCAAGGCTCGCTTTGTATAAGTCAGCAATGATAGGTATTCAGAAGTCTCAGGCACCATATTGTCCGGGAGAACATAACAGACTGGAAGTCCATTACATGCGACCCCAGGTATCTAGGGAGCACATTCTGCGTCGTCTCGAAGATTCCGAAACTATGCATTACCCCTGCTTTCCACATACCTATGTTTCTTTTGCAGCAAACAGACGACGAGACCACCAACAAAGTTGTTTATTAATATTTTTATTTTAATAATAAAAAATAAAAGACAAAAAGTAAGAATTCTAACCAACATGTCAATGATATTGTTTGTATCTTCTCACCCTTATCCAATCTCCCACTACTCTTCACATCTATTTATCACGAACGTATTAATGTTAAAACGACTGACATATCATGTTTTAAAGAATAGAATCATCTCTGATACGATCCATTTTAAATGAAGTGTCATGATTTAAAGTTGATGCATCTAATAGTGTATATAAAGTCAATGTTGGCACATCTTTCAAAAAATTAAATAATGTGAAATCATGTGTGCTATTAAATGCATCAACTTAAAATTCTGATAATAAAATAGATAGTATCAATTTCATTTAAATTGAAAGGATCTTATTCCATGTTTTAAATGATTTCTCATGGCAGTCACTTAAAAATAAACAAAAGTGTGACCACTTAAAATATATCATATCAACTAGTGTGTAATAAATGAATGTAAAGAATATCATTATAAAACAAAACAAAAAGTCTCTTCTAATTTTTTTAACGGTCTAAATTTCATTTTACTCTTTTTTTTTTCCTTAAAACATTTGAAATTAAATATGTACCATTAAAAATAAAAATAAAAATAAAAAATTATCGTGTAACTATTATTATTATTTTAAAATTTCCTGTCTCTCAGAAATCGAAAAGAAAAGAAAAGAAATTACTGGGTGACGTCCACGTACGCGTTGATAGGTTAGCAGAACTTGGCGTGTAACGCAAGCACTGACGTAAGCAATCAACAATACGATTCAACGCCCAAACTCAAATCCGCCTCTAATTTCCTCAGTAAGAGCCAAAAATTGCCAAAAATCAAGCACTTCTACTAATTCTGTCTAATCATACTACTATTTGTCGGTGATTGTCCCAACATGCTCAAAAGGCACGGCGGCTCGAGCGTCAGGCAATTTAGACAGCCGTCTAAAGTCTCCGATTAAATAAAAATTTCAATTAATAATTATGCAAGAGAAATATTATTGATATTAAATCTTCTACTAAAAATAATACTAAAATGATGTAGAGCTTATCAATGGTATTTTTTTTTTATTAATTATTTTGGTCATCTCCAATAAATAAGCTCTAGCATATCTCATTATATAATAAATATATATATATTTTTTTTTAGAAAAAAAAAAATTAAGGTTTTAATATGGTAAGAAGTTTAAAAAATGCTATTTAATTAAGGCCCTCACATAATAGTTATACAATAAAGGATATTTCCAAAACAAAATTTCAGACACTAATATGGAAAATTTTAATAAATAGTTTCTAATTAAGGCCCTCAATTATGGTAAAATAATTATAAATTGAAAGTCTTATTATTTACATTCAGAAAAAAAACATTCATAAATTATTGGAAAGTCCCACTTATTTACTATTTTTAAAAGCCTAATTTTTAATTCATGAAATTAGTCCAATGTGCATAGTTTTTTTCTCTAATGTTTATTTAAATTGAATATTTAGAAAAATATAAAAAGTCTTCAGAATGTATAAATTTTCATTGTTTGTACCGTGCATAATTGATAGAATTACATACTTGGTGAGTCCCAAATATCTAACAATTTTTTCTGTATTATGTTCTATTACAAATCAATCTTTATATAACTTATTTCCATTTTTCTCTTTATTTTTCTTTAAATCTTATTATTATATGTCTTTTAATCAATTGATAAGTCATTTTGTATCTAATAAGTTATATATATAAAAAAGTTCTAACATACATTTTATAAATAGAAGAAAGTGCTCTAATTGATATATTAAATAAAAAAATAATATAAATATTACAATAAATTTAATTTAATTAATATTTAAATATAAGAAAATCGTCTCACTTAGACTTGTTGACTTAAGCATCAATTTTTATTTTTATTTTTATTTTTTTTATCCGACCCTGCTGAAATGGTACGGTGCAACAAGCTGCTCGTATTACATAATTAACTATTTGTTATTCGCTTAACATGTTCGAAATAGCTAGCTCTTGTTTACAGATTTCGATAAAGTGCAATGAACTGTCTGTACCGCATGAAAAGAGCCCAACGAACCCATTTGTCTAAACAAGTGTGAGTGATATGGTTCCAATTATCCGGTTATCCACTTGATACTTGTTCATTCCTCAGAAAGAGCCTACCCCGGTTGTGAATGAGGGCCAAAAATCAATCACTTCCAAAACCATCCCCACACCAGTGACACCAGTAAAAGCCTACCCGAGCTGTAAATATGGTCCAAGAAAGCAAGCATGCACTTCTAGTTATAATGTCTAATCATATGCCAATGGTGCGCCATTGACCCAACATGCCCAAGAGACCACTCGTTTTGCCAGCAACAAAATATCAAGCATCAAAATGGCGAAGATGTGTAGTAATAACTAATATTAAGAGTTAAGAGTTGGTTGCATTCTTCTTCCCAAACTTGTCGCAAAATTTAGAGATGGAGATGAGATATAGTGGCTTCTTTGCCACACTTGGAGTGCAATTAGAATCTATATTTTGCCGAAATACAATCATCGACATTCGATGGTAGAGACGGAACCAAAGGTGGGAGTTTGGGGGGCGCGGGGGCGGGGTACTTTTAGTTGATTCATTCAAATCATTAATAATTATATATATCCCATGACTTTTCAGGTAGAACGCGGGAGGGGATGGCCTCCCGCGTTTCGTTTTGTCCCTAATTATTGGTGTTAGGGAAGGTGAATGTGATACACCCATTTTTATGTGACATAAAAGACTAATCAAGATTGTTTTATTAGTTCACATTGGTCGGCGCTATCATTCTAAAAGGATCAATAAATTTGGAATTTTTTTAAAATCACTTATAAAGCTCAGATTTACATAATAAAGAATCAATGTGAAACTTAACATTTATGAACACCTTTATAATTTATCAATTATATGTGGGTTATTCATTTTCTCAATATAAGACCAAGGGGCGTTACAATTCATGTGCCATTGATGAACAATTGAGTAATGTAATGCCTAATGGAGCTTTTTATGTCAAAGAAAAGAATGCTATTACACTGACAAAGAATCATTGATGTTGATCAGAGGAGCAAAGACTTACCTCACAGAAGGAATCATGATTTTCCATCATGGGACCAAAGCATAAATAAGAGATCAAGCTTAATTTTAATAGGGACTAAGCCTAATTTTCAGGCTCAAATATAATTATCATGCAATTTGTAATGTCTCTACAAATTTTCAATTGTTTTAATGTTTCTTTCAAACTATTATTGGGGTTGCAATGTAGCACTTCCGTACAAAAAAAATGACAAAAATACCTATGATTATAACTTGAGAAAAAAATGAAAAAAAAAAGATTTTAAAAAAAAAAATCTGAAAAATCCAACTCAGCCCGTTAAATTAACACGTGCCATCAAAGCATGTAATTATCCTTGCATTAAATAGACTATGTCACTTAATTTAATCTGTGATACTCTCACATGCATTAAATAGAAGCACATGCTCTAAGGACAAATCAAGATCCTCTCTATTTCACTTGAAAGAATCATTTCATGGCCAATATTAAATTCCACATATTAATAATAAATATGTCGCCACATCATTTGATTTTTTTTTCACTAATTGAAAGGCCATGATGGAAAACAAGCCAAAGGATAAAAGCTTGTTTAGGGATAGCTATGTCATACCAAACCAATCTCCACCGCTCTAACTTTAGGCTTCCTGTTTCTAATGTCTTTTCTATTTGAACAATTTTAGGGAACATCTGTTGGGGTTTGGCAAACCTGTCCCTCCATCCAAAAATTTTCTTTTAAAAAGTCAATTTCGAAATATTCCAATTATTTTTGCTTTTAATATTACATCAATCACTTTTGATTATTATTCAAATAAAAACCCATTACAAAAAAAAAAAAAAAAAAAAAAAAAAAAAAAAACTTTTTCACTTTCCCATACAAAAATTCAAAACTTCATTCTACTTCATATCACATTAATCACTTCTTATTACTATTAAAATAAAAAAAAATAAAAAATAAAAACCACACAAAAAACCTTTACCAAAGACCTCCGAGAAGCAAACAGAATCCCAAGATACCTTAGCACTAACAGTACCATCACTTCCCCATCACAAAAACCGATTGAATATTTTTTTCAAAATTTAAAATATATTACCATATAATAAAATAAATACATTGTCACATCGTTTAAAATTTTTACAATCCCATTCGAAATTGACAACCTTTGGGTTTGGGCTTTATTGCGAAGCCCTAAGTGAAATAGTGATCTGGACGCAAGCTATGACAACATAACGTGTAGTGGAATAGAGGCTAAGCATAATTATTGAAAAAAAAAAAAAATGTGAAAGGGGCCCTCTCTTGGGCTTTTTCAAAGGCTTATTTCTTTAGGCCCAATGTTGCTTGTGCAGCACGGAAAAAGGTCAATTTATTTTACTTTCTGGGTCACCTGCCAAGGCCCAGAATATAAAATGCAACTGGGCGTAAAATGCGTCAATGGTCAACTAGGGCTTAAGAAATTAGGGATAAATAAAATGGAAAAATGCACAATTGATTTCTTTGATTGACGTAATTTACAAATCACTTTTTGTGGTATTAAAAATAATTTAGAAGTCTATAGTTAGCGAAAAAATGACAATTTACTCACTGAAGTTAATTTTCGTCTGCAGCTTAACATAATCTGTTTGGTAATTGGGCTTGACGTGGCAACCAAACATATCCTATTAAATTTGTGGATGGAAATTGACTCTAGAGAGTAAATTGTCATTTCCACTTACCATATATATACCTTTGAATTATTTTTTATACGATAATGAGCGATTTGTAAATTATGCAAACCACATGACCACCAATTTTGTATTTTTTCCTAAATAAAATCTCGATCATGAAATGGAAATGATCTTATTCCCTTTAGGAACGCTAGTTGATTGACCGGGTTAGACCTTAAAACGAATTTTCTTCAACCTGATTTGAAAGAAAATTTTGTCAAATAAATGAGGTCCTGACCTATTGGATTTTTAAAAAGAAAAGCCTGTGGGCTTACTTATTGGGCCGAAAAACCATTTGTGGGATTAGTATAAACCATTATTTTTTAGACTTCAAAGTCAATCAACACCGGCCAATGACCTAATTATAATAAATATTAAATAGTGGACTGGGCCTGGTGGGCCCATTTGAAATTGTCAACCTGTGGGCTTTATTGTGAAGCCCAAAGTCAATAACGTAGATGTCCTGATCTACACGCAAGCCATGACAACATAACGTGTAGTGGACCTAGTGGTAGAGGCTTTAGAGCATTTACACAAGATTATTTAGGAGGGGTAAAATAGTAAAAAAAATAAAAAAAAATAAATTAAATGACCTTTTTACCCTTCTTAAATATATTAACCGGCTCTCTCCGTATTAAATATGTTTATGCTAGTCAAAGGTTATTTTGGCTAGTCACCGTTGGAACGTAAATTTAGGTGAAAATTTAGCTGCATTTGACTAGTTATTTTAGTCCAAAAATTGCTGAGTTGTTACAGTATTTCAGAAAAAAATAAAATAAAATTTGACACCTGATATGGCATGCACGTGACTTTGAAATGTAAGTGCTTTAAAAATGAAAGAATATTTAAATAGAATAGTAAAAGTGAATAGCTAAAATAGAGAACGAGACATATAAATGTTTTGAAAAATGAGATAGCTATAAATTTGTTTGCTAAACTTTTTGGCACTATTTGTTAATGTGTTTTGGTGAATTTTTTTTATTATTATTAAAAAATAATTTTTTGATGTGACATAAATTTATATATTTTTAGAACTGTTTTTTGTTTAAGTTGTTTGTTAATATTTTTGTTTTGAGAAGAAAAAAACAAAAGATAAAAAAGAAAAATTTGAACAAACAAAGTTGTGTTTTTTTTTTTTTTTTTTTTTTAAAAAAAATTATCTTCGTATTTTGTGTTTTAAAAAGTGAATAATTTGTTAAATATTTTGAGACAAGTATAAAAAAAAAATATTTTTAATAAATTTTTTAAATAAATAATAAAAAAAGAAGCATAAAATCCAACTTGAAATTGACAAAGTGTGGGCCTTTTTGCAAGGCTCAAAGTCCACTTTGCAAAGAAGGTACCTGTCCTTTTAACGCAATCCATGACAACAATGGGTTAATGCCAAAGGGCCATAGCCTAATCATTTCTAAATAAGAAAAAAATAACGTTATTTATTAGACTTTTATACTACTTACACACAATTAAGATAAAAACAATTATTCAATTAATTAAATATTGTCCCATTTCAGTTTTTTCAAGAATTTTGTCAGAGAAATATTACTTAATGGAGATGAGGGTGATTCCTTTGTCGCAATTAAGCATAGCATGTATATTTTAGATTAATTGCTTAGAAACGTGGGGGAAGTAGGTTTTTTTTTTTTTTTTTTTTTTTTTTTTTTTTTTTTATCAATATAAGTTAGATCACATTAATAAAAGAAAAGATAATATGGAATGTGGGAGTTTGGTCGCTCCAACATAGACCTTACTACAAACATTATAGTTCAAGATAAAACCTAACAACATCTGAGAATAGGCTAAATAAATGGTTTGGTCTAATGATTTCTTGACACGTGGACCAAGAAATAGGTTTTTGAAAATGATGATTTTTTTAGTCTTGTGGATGAACTGTTTAGAAAAATGCATACGAAAGCCCTACACCAAGAGCTAAAAAAAGAAAAAAAGAAAAAGAAAAAGGGAAATGAGGAAGGCTAACTAAGGCTTCATTTGGTTCACGAAATAGACTATTGAAATCGAATGACTATTTCATAAGAATAATTATTCTCATTAAAATAACTATTTCTTTTCCAAAAAAAAAAAAATACATATTCTTCTTAAAAATTGAGAGGAATAACTATTCTTAAAAGAATATACAAAATTTTCCAGAGAAAAAAAAAAAAAAAAAAAAACCTCCTTCCAACCAAAATTTTCTCTTACAAAATCTTCAAAAGGTTCAAAGTTTTTTCATTTCTAATATTACATCAATCAATTTTTATTATTATTCAAAAAAAATAAAAAAACCATTACAAAAAAAATAAAAAAATAAAAAATCACTTTTCCATGCAAAAATTCAAAACTTTTGTTTAGTTTGTGTCACATCAATTACTTCTTATTACTATTAAAAAAATAAAAATAAACTCACATAAAAAACCTTTACCAAAAACACCGGGCACGCAAACAGAATCCCAAGATACCTTAGCCCTAGCACGACCATCATTTCATACCTTGCCCTGCGGTTTAACGACTTTATTTTTTGCTCTATATGGTTCATTTCGTATTGTAGATGATACATCGTTTATGGTTAAAGACGGAGATGGTACTTCCGTCTAAAAATTGACGGAAGTTCATATCAACACCTCGAAGAAGTTGACACGTGTCATATACCTAATTAAAAATAATAAATAATAAAAAACTGAAAATAATAAAAACTTAAAAAAAAAAAAAATTTAAGCTTTAACTTTTTTCTTAAAAAAAAACAATTAAAGCTTTTATTTTATTTTTAAATTAGGCATATGACACGTGTCAACTTCAACGAGGTGTTGACGTGGACTTCTATCAATTTTTGGACTGATAACAATTTCCGTCTTTAGCCATAAACGAGATACTATCTACGATACAAAATAAATCACATAAAATAAAAAATAAAATCATTAAACCATAAAATAAATATGTTCTGACATCGTATAAAATAAATATGAAATTGTTTTGCGAAGCCCGAACTGAATTAACGTATAATGTTCTGGTCTGGAGACGCAAGCCATGACAACATAACGGAATAGTGGCTAAGCATAATTATTGGAAAAGACAAAAAAAAAAAAAAAAAAAAAAAAAAAAAAAAAAAAGAAAAAGTGAAAGGGGCCCTCTCTTGGACTTTTTCAAAGACTTATTTTATTAGGCCCAATGTTGCTTGTGCAGCACGGAAAAAGGTCATTTTATTTTGCTTTCTGGGTCACCGGCCAAGGCCCAGAATATAAAATGTAACCGGGCGTCAAATGCGGTAATGTTCAACTAGGGCTTAAGAAATTAGGGATAAATAAAAAGAGAAAAATGCATAATTGCTCCCTCCAATTGACTTAATTTACAACTTAACATAATTCCGTGGAGCCAATTTCTGTCTACAACTTAACATAATTTGTTTGGTTGTCACGTCAGACCCAATTAAATCACGACACGTGTCACTCTTTAATTAAAAAAATATAAATATATAAAAATTTAAAATTTAAAAAAAAAGAAGAAGGAAAAGTACACATAACCCCCCTCAAACTACTACTTCATTGTCAATACACCCCCCAAACTACCAATTGTGGCAATGTCCCCCCCTAAACTACAAAAAAATGTCAATGTCCTCCAAATGACAAAAATACCTTCATAAAATTATTAAAATAAAATAAAAAAACCAAAAAATTTATTAAAAAAAATAACAAAAATTTATACCAAAAAAATAATAAAAAAATTAAAAACTGTTTTTTCTTTTTCTTTTTTGGTTTGTTTATTATTATTATTATTATTTTTTCCTGAATAAAATCTCAATCATCAAATGGAAATGATCCTATTCCCTTCCCTCTAGGAACGCTCGCTGATTGACTCGGTTAGAACTTAAAAAAATTTTCTTCAATCTAATTTGAAAGAAAATTTTGTCAAATAAACGAGGTCCCGAGTTATTGGATTTTTAAAAACAAAAGCCTGTGGGCTTGCTTGTTGGGCTTGCCTTTGTCATATCATGTTGTCATATCTTCTGGGTATTATTATTTTTTAGGCTTTAAAGACAATCAACACCGGCCAATGACCTAATTATAATAAATATTAAATAATGGCGTAGTGATCATCTGGGCCTGGTGGGCCAATTTGAAATTGTCAACCTGTGGGCTTTATTGTGAAGCCCAAAGTCAATACCGTAGATGTCCTGATCTACACGCAAGCCATGACAACATAAAGTGTAGTGGACCTAGTGGTAGAGGCTGAGCATTCACACAGATCCGGTTAGAGTACTTAGGAGGGATAAAATAGTAAAAATAAATAACAATTTTACCCTCTTAAATATACTAATCGGCTCCTCTCCATTTCAAATGAAATGGAGAGAATCCGTTTTAGCTAGTCAAATGTTATTTTGGCTAGTTACCAACGGGACGTAAATTTAGGTGAAAATTTAGCTGCATCTGACTAGTAATTTTAGTTCAAAAATTGGTGAGTTGTTTCAGAAAAAATAAAAAATAAAATTTGACACCTGATATGGCATGCACGTAACTTTGAAATGTAGGTGCTTTAAATAGAATAGTAAAAGTAAATAGTTAAAATAGAAAGTGAGACATAGGTGTTTTGAAAAATGAGATAACTATAAAATTGTTTGGTAAACTTTTTGAAAAGTGTTTTTAACACGGTTTGTTAATGTATTTTGGAGGCTTTTTATTTTATTATTAATTTTTTTTTTAAATGTTCTAATTTGACATAAAGGTTATTTATTATATATTTTTATGAGTGTTTTGTGTTTAAGTTGTTTGTTAATGTTTTTGTTTTGAGAAGAAAAAACAAAAGACAAAAAAGAAAAATTTGAACAAACAAAGTTGTGTTTTATTTTTAAAAAAGTATTTTGTTATTTTTTTTTAAAAAAAAATTATCTTCGTATTTTGTATTTTAAAAAGTGAATAATTTGTTAAATATTTTGACTTTTTGAGACAAGTATAAAAAATATTTTTAATCTTTTTTAATAAAAAAAATAGGGTAAAATCCAACTTGAAATTGTCAAAGTTGGGCCTTTTTGCAAGGCACAAAGTCCACTTTACAAAGAAGGTACCTCTCCTTTAAACGCAATCCACAATGTGTAAATGCCAAAGGCCCATAGCGTAATCATTTCTAATTAAAAAAAAAAAGTAATGTCATTTATTAGACTTTTATATGATTTATATACAATTAAGAATTGTTTAATTAATTAAATATTATTCTATTTCAGTTTTTTCAAGAATTTTCTCAGAGAAATAATACTTAATGCAACTGAGGTAGCTCAATCGGTTGGAGACCATACCTCATGAAGCAGATGTCACTAGTTCGAATTTCCCTCTCCCTCTTGTGTAGTTGTGTGAACATGTTAAAAAAATAAATAAAATAAATAAGCATAGCATGTATATTTTAGATTAATTACTTAGAAACATGCGGGTAATTTTTTTTTTCTTCAATGTAAGTTAGATCACATTAATAAAAGAAAAGATAATACATAATGCGGGAGTTTGGTCGATCCATAATAGACTCTATTACAAACATTACAGTCCAAGAGAAAAGCTAACAACATAAGAGAATAGGCTAAATAAATCATTTCTTGACATACGATCCAAGAAATAGATTTTTGAATACGACAATTTTTAAGTAGTCTAATGGATGAACCGCATGTTTAGAAAAATGCATATGAAAGCCTCTCACCAAGAGCTCGAAAAAAGAAAGAAAGAAAGAAAGAAAGAAAGAAAGAAAGAAAGAAAGGGAGATGAGGAAGGCTTACTAAAAGCTGGAGTGTCTATTAATGGGTTTTGTGCCCTATGGTTTGATCTTGTTATAGAGACTTTAGCCACCGGAGATCAATTTTTCTTTTCGTCAGATTCGTTTCGAATTTCATTAGTGCTAATCCTTTACTGGCTTTCACTTTGTTGTCGTTTCAATTGCTTGCTAATGTGTCCTGTCTCCTTGGTTTTACTTTGGTTATTGATTTATGCGGCTTTTAAAATAGGACCGAGTAATTTTTTGACCTATTTGTTTATACTTTTTGTATTATTATTTTTCGTTTCGAGTATTTTGGTGGAGAAAGTAACCAATTTTTCAGTATTTTGAACCCATAAAAAAACAAAAAAGAAAACTGTAGTTTCTATAGGGGACAGGAAAGAGAAGACATTGGGTTAGTAACAACATGCACTTGGACTGGTTAACGGGTCTAGTACATGCTCTAAAAAGTTTTGCTCACTCTTAAGAGGATGTACTTGGACTACTTAATGGGTTAATTAGCAGCAACATAAAGTTTTGCTCCCTATTAAGAGGATGTACTTGGACTACTTAATGGGTTAATTAGCAGCAACATTCAGTCAACGCTTTTATACCAAACCAAATGCATGTGTTCGGCCTAATAATGCCAAACATGGTCTTTTTATAACTTATACGAATGTGAGTGTTAAATTATTAATTAGGTACGAGCCGCCATGTAATTAGGATATTCCTCTCAAATAAGCTTGGCAATGTCAGCTTGATGCACATCCCGGATTTTGATCGGTTCCAATTAATTAATTGCTCGTATTGCATGTAATATGAGTAGTTAATGTGAGAGAATAAGTAGGCTCTGCATTTGCTTGGATAGTATCCAAGTTTCGGGTGCATGACTTAGGGCTGTCAATTTTTTATACGATATTAAAAGGTTAGGATTTTACATAAATGGGTTTGGTTCATAAACGAGTCGACCTATAAGTTGACCCACTTTGACATGTTTATTAAATTATGTATATATTTTATATATATAATAAATACATGTTGAAATTGGTCGAATAGGTTAAGCATGTCATTTTTTAATCTAAATAGGTCAAACAAATCAACTCTTTGTGACACGTTTATTAAACAGGTCAAACAGATTATTGTAGGGTTGATGAGTTTGAACCGTTTAACCAAACAGATTGTGTTCAAATTGACCCTTAGCGGGTTGTTATGTTTGCTTTACTGATTACTGCTTTTCACAAATTTCAATCCAAGGTTACTGATAATATTTTGTTAAGAAAGTGTCAGCATGGGCTCTAATACAAGAAGTTGAGGCTAAAAACTTCATATTCAATGACATCAATTGTTTTTGTCCTAATATTCTAAGAGTAGCTATGCCGTAGATACCAAATTTGTTGATGTTAAGGTCTTAGTAATGCTATATAAGTCGATCATCTAATTAGTAATTATAACATACTGATCTAGAATATAATACACCATTTAAGATTTTTTCTTTCTTTCATGAACATCATGCTCTAATTAATTTATTATTCCTATGTATCAATCTAAGTATCTTTTTTTTTTTTGGAGAACTTCAATTATCATCTTTGATCTTTCAATATCACTTTTGTAATCATACTCTTAAATTTTAAAAAGTGTCAATTTAGTGTATTCATCTTTTAATTTTTTTTTTTTCAATTTCAACATTCCTTTAGAAGTTTCTGTTAAATCCTAACAGAGGAGTGTCAAAATTCTTAAAATACCATTCATTTTTCAAAGAAAAAAAAGAAAGAAAAAATTGTAAAGATTTAGGCATTGGTCAGGTTTTAACGAATTTTTTTTAAAAAAAAATACCCATAGCTGAATATTTGAATATATATATATATATATATATATATATATATATATATATATATATATATATATATAAACATTGGTGTTTTGAGAATTTTGACAAGATTTAACCGAAAATCCTAACGAACGGTTGAAATTGAAAACAATTTAAAGAAGGATACACTAAAGTGACACTTTGTAAAATTTAAGGGTGTGATTGCAAAAGTGATAAAATATCAGGAGTGATAAGTTTTCTTTCTTTTTTTTTTTTTTTTTTTTTTTTGGGTGATATTATGCAACCATTTTTTTGTGCTTCAGAATCTTTTGACTTTAAGACCCTAGTTTTCGATGATTTTTAGACCCGAGTTTAGAGTGATATTAAATCAAAGACCTTAATTCGTCAAGCTTTTTATCAAATTATTGACAGACAGATGCTCACGTGCATGAACCCTACTTGAGTTATTGCCCCAAATATTGTTTATTAATTTTCTATATTAAATCAATTTATTGTTGCATTCATAGTTGTAACAAATAATTTTTCTCAGTCTCCCAAGACATCAAAATTTACGTACGTAATTCAACTCAACAAACCCACATTATCAACAAGAGGTGTTCCTCCACATACTTTGAAAAGAACAAATATATATCTTGTCCCAAAATTGCACATAGTAACATGCACTAAAGACTATAATCATGAGCTGCATGTACAGCCTGTACTGGACCAATTACTCTAAGGTTACGTGCCGACACATACTCATTATTTACGAGACACAAGTATATATGATATGTCTCTTGAAAGGAGCCACTCCTTAAGTTGACTCTATCGACAAGAAAATACTACTCGACAACTATTTAAGATAATACTTATTTATACATATAATTGTAATTTAATTATCTTATGATTGTGGCGGGGACAGAACCAGAATTTTTTTATCAGGATCAAAACGTACATGAACAAGGGTCAAACCTAATTGTGCGCGGAACCAAAACCTAATATTTTAAAAAACCGTCCAACGTTGGGATCAAATACAAGAAGTTGATGCTAAAAACTTCGTTTTCACTTTCAATGACTTGTTTTTGTCCTTCCAATGTGAGAGTACGTGCATGTCTTTGCTGGAGACACTGTAATGCTATACGAGTGGATGATCTAAAGATGCTATTTTATCGGACAAAAATTAGCTACAAATTAGTCTAATAAAGTAACATGTATTTTTAAAACATGTGAGAAACACATGCTATTAAAAAAATATGTGTCTCACATGTTAAGAAACAGGTGTCACTTTGTTAAACTGATTTGTAGCTAATTTTTGTTCGAGAAATAATAGATTTTGGGCCCAAAAACATATGCTCGGCGGCCACGGTGTGGACATGGCATGCCTATGCCATGTGGATAGAGACGAAGTCAGAAATTTGATATAGAGCTAGGGATCAAAATGTAACAACTCCAAAACATAATGCATTTACTATGTACACAATACAAGGCATCACAATATTCACATGACGTTGTTATATATAACTTATAATGCTATTTATCACAATTTACAACCAAGGGTTTTTGGAGCCTTGTAAACCATCGACATCATGTTCATTGTTAAGGTGTTAGTTGACTCTTTTGTTAAGAAACTGTCCAACATTGGGCTCTAATACAACAAGTTCAGAAATGACATTTGTTGTTGCTTGTTTTTGTCTTTCTAATGTGAGAGTATAGCCTGCCACTACAAAAAAAAACACGGCATTTTGCGTCTGGCACGAGAAAAAAGGAAATTACAACAGGATGAGAGATGAGAATGCTTTCAAAAATTTTATAAGAAGCGGCCCATTTTGCAAGTTGGTGTGCTCTAAAATTAGCACTACGATAAATCTTCAAAGCGGTTCAAGTGTACGTTGAAACATTGGAGTTGCAAGTGAATGTCTTTGATGATTGGAGCAAAAATCCAATTTGAAAAAAAGGGTAGCCCTGTTGATAGCAAAGATAATTGTGAGGGAATCTCCTCCTTTTATTTTATTTTTTTTTACGAAAAATTTTAGTATTTCACTAATCAAATATCACAAGCATAATGGTCTTACATCACAAAGCATAAAGTTCATAGCCATATGCTATGAGGTTACAAAATCATAGATACAAACAAAATTCTTATAATAAAGTGATATCTATGACTTTCATCTTCCGTTGACCCATGTACAAAAATAATTTAAGAGCAGATCTACTCCGAACAGACTAGATCTAAGACAAGGGTAGCCAAATATCCTAGAAAAATTTATTTAAACCGGCCGTGAGAGATAACCTCTCATACCGAACTATCCAGGCAATAAAGGATAACCCCTCACACCTGACTAATCTTCATCCTCTAGATCGTCTATGAGGGCAGATCTATGAAAAATAAAAATCTTATTCAAATAAAAAACACAACCAGTAAATAACAGTAGCTGCCATGGAGAAGATGAACGACACAACACGAAAGTAGATGGACGAATGCATAGCATGTAGACTAAATTATTGATCTAAAATGAAAGTGAATACTAATCTCCTCCTAAGCAAAGCGAGTTGCAGCCAATTAAGGCAAGAAGCAAGCTATACCGCACATGATGTAGTTATGTTAACTTTAATACTATTTGTCACAATTTTCAATCCAAGGTTACTGATGTTAATTAATTAAGGTCGTACTTGGCTCTACTATTTTATTAAGAAAGTGTCAGCATGAGCTCTATTACAAGAAGTTGAGGCTAAAAACTTCATATTCAATGACATCAATTGTTTTTGTCCTAATACTCTAAGGTAGATACCAAATGGTTGGACCAATAGTAAAGATATATAAGTCAATGATCGATCTAAACATACTACTATAGAATGTATCAGATTGAGATGAATTATTTCATGATTTAAAAATGAAAAAATGAAGCATCAATCATAGAAAACTGAGTAGTGTTATAAATAGGACGCGTTTCTTTTTTATCCTCTCAAAAGTACTGTGACTTTTAAAATTATAATTAAAATTAGAATTAATCATTATTAAAATCACCATTTGGCCGGAATGGGAGTGGTTCGACCACCCCAAAGGGCCAAATATTAATGGGGTGGCCGAAACTATCCTATTTTGGCAAGATGGATATTGTCCTTTGAAAGTTTGGTTACGTTTATGGATAATTGGATATCGATTATTAAATTAATAGTCATAAATCTAGTTGTGAATGTGTATGATTGATATAAATATTACTTATAAGATATGAAATTCTATTAATCAGCTTATACCTTGTATTTGCATCAATTTAACCTACTTATATAAACAAGTTGAAACGAGTTCAAATGGGTTGTATTTGGATCGATTCAACACGATTTGTTTATTAAACGTGTTATACAAGTCTGGTTCAAATTTATCCATATATTATATATTATATATTTATGACTCGACACGAACCAAACTCATAAACCTTCTTAATTGCCACCCCTTCGCACACTACTTGGCTCAGTATCACGATTCACAAACATGTAATTTGACTTAAAGGGGGTGACCCAGGGTTAGAAATTCTTTGAGGCTTTTTTTATAAAAATAAAAAAAAGAAACAAAATTGAGAGCATAAATTGTATTTTTACATGTTTGATAGGGGTATAATAAACAATGGAATTTCAATCAGGTGTGGGTACGTGACATTTTTTTTTTATCCAAATTAATAATATATATATATATATATATATATATGGTAACAGAAGCTAGGGGAGGGAACTAAAAATGTTTGAGTAATTTGAAAAGGTCAACTATCAATTTTTAAAACTTTTAGCGGGGCGATTTCAAATTGCGGGTAAGGAATCACATTCCTATTTTTCCACCTTTTTTTTTTAATTTAAATTTAAATTTTTAAAAAATTTATTTTTCCACACTCATTGATGGCTTTTTAAAGTTACAATTAAATTAAAATTAAATAAAAACAATGACAAATTTGATAATAATTTTAAGAGTAAATGTTTCTTGCACAACTTTGTAGAAAAACAAATCCAATAGTTGATTATAAAAAAGAAAGAAAAAAAGAAAGAAGTAGTTAGAGTTGTATAAGAAACATTACTCTAATTTTAAAAGCTACTTAATAATGCAAAAGAATTGGTATAGAAAAGTGAGAGTATGTATAACTAGGGGTGTACATACAAGTGGATATTAACCGCTCGACCGCAATCGCTATCACTATTCGAGCATGCGGATGCGGTTAATAAAAAACTATCATCCTCAAATGCGGATGCATATAACAGTTTTAGACCCTTTATATAAAATATATAAATATGAAAAATGATACAAACATATTATATTTTATACCAAAATGATGTCGTTTTGAATTATGTATAGATTATGTTGACATTATTTTTAAAATCATTTTAAATAGTCTCTTAATAAAGACCCACATAAATGCCCAAAAGACTCATGACCTAATATGCTGATAACAGATAATGATCATATTTACTAACCGCACAGATGTGGTTAGCAAAATCATGATGCGGATGCAAATACCTAAAAGTAATATCCACATTTTACGGATGTGATTACGAATATTATAAATAACCGTATCTTCATCGACATGTACACCTTATAAGGTTGGTTATTTATTTAATTTTTTTTTTTTTTTGAACATAGCTGAAACTCTTCATTGAAAAAGATACTCATCCCAGAAAAATGATATAGGGACAAGAACGTTCCCTAAGTACTACATGCATAATAAAATTAGGTATATCCTTAAGCTAAACCGAGTCTATCACCTTGCTAGATGCCTTATTTGCTAAGCAATGTGCTACATATAAATAACCGCATCTGCATCTACATGTATACCCTATAAAGTTGCTTATTTATTTAATTTTTTTTTTTTTTGGAAAACTTTAATTTACCCCCATGAAATTGTCACCAATTTACAATTCTAACACTGATGTTTCAATTTTGTTAATTGCACCTCATTAAGTTTAAGAAATTTTCAATTTAGGGAATCCGTCCAAATCAACCGTCTAACTTAACGAAATTCTCCTCACGTGTTGTGCAGGTGCGTTTTTTGTCCCCCAAAAGACGAAAAATGCCCTTGTCTACATTGAAACACCGATCATCAACCATCGACCATAAAAAAAAGATGCAAATGCCCTCGTCTTCTACCTTTCTTCACACCGAGCGTATTGCCATAACCCCGTCTCCCAGCCATGATGAACCGCACCACCTTGATCTTGCTTCACTTCGCTCTTCGTCTCCACCAACTTTTTTTTGATCAACTGGGCATCAATAGCCGGGCCAGTGTTCGAGGCTGCCTTCTGCACCAACCTCGGTGAAATGAGGGCATTTTTGGACACTCGAAGGCAACATTAGCGGGAAGTTGGAGGACTTCTTACCTTGCAGGAATAGTTTCTTATCTCAATGAGCTTTCTTTCACCTCCCCTGTTTTCTTTCACCTTTACATGGCCAAGAACAAGGCTTGCAGCCACTCAGGCTTTGGTGCTGGTTGTGGCTGAGGTGGATGTGTGGAGGCTGGAGCCAGAGAGTGGAATTGATAGTTATGTGTAACCATTATGCAGGTGGTGCATGGTCTGCAGCAGTTTACAATGATCGATCATGAACCATTCACTGCTGGGTTGCTCTCAAAGTTGGCCCATACTGCTTGGTTTGTTTATCCTGCAGTTTCTCCAGACTTGTGTGTATTGACCTTTTCTTTCTTTTTCTTTTCTCTTTTTATGGGTTTGCCAACCTTTTTTTTTTTTTTTATCCAGTCATTGTCAAATAGTCATTCCATTTTCAAATTGTGAAGAGCGTAAAAATAAAAATGTATAACTATAAGTAGGGGTCAAAGTTTCATGATGGTCTAGCCTTTTGCCACACAGGGGACTACTTTCTACCTCACCCTCTGTTTCTATTTCTTCATAAAAATCACCACATTACCAGAGAGAGTAAAAAAAAGGTCATCAGCACATTGAAGATCTAGTATGTAGTCCAAAGGAAAATGAGCCACTCCTTGCAAAATTTGATCTCTGAAACTGCATTCTAATAACAAGCAGAGCCTTCTTCATAAATAGCCCCTGTTTTAAGGAAGGATACACACGAAAAAAGCTCAAAGTATCATTCATTTTCACGAATCTTCAACCTCTCTCCATATGGTATCTTCTTTGCCTCAAAAAGCACATAGTGACCCGTTGCTAAAACATTATTTTCTTTGTCTTCCATGAAGAAGACGAGGACGTCATTTTTTTTTTTTTTTTTTTGTGTTTAAAAGAAACGGTGCCGTTTTAAATGAGGGCATTTTTTGTAAGTTTTGAACCAAAAAAGTCACATGCCGCTCACGTGGTCTCAATTCCGTCACTTCAGAAGGCAAAAATTGACGAATTCTCTAAATTGAAAATTTCTGAAATATAATGGGGTGCAATTAACAAAATTAAAACATTGGTGTTAGAATTGCAAATCGGTGACAACTTCGTAAGGGTAAATTGAAGTTTTCCCTTTTTTTTTTTTTTTTTAACATAGTTGAAACTCTTCATTGAAAAAATATACTGATCCCAGAAAAAAGATCTAGCTAGGGACAAGAACGTTCCCTAAGTACTACATGCATACTAAAATTAGGTATATTCTCAAGCCAAACCGAGTCTATCACCTTGCTAGATGCCTCCTTTGCTAAGCAATATTGAAGTACATTATTGGCCTCTCTACGATCTACCCAATGAACCATAGAAGCATACTTGAATCCTTGCAATATTAATTCTACTATAATCCCTTCAATAAATTGGCCAGCAGCTGACAGATTTGGTGCTGCACTATCATTAAAAAAAAAAAATAAAAAAAAAAAAATGATGAAAATAGTGGCAGAGCACTATCGTTTTCTTCATGTTCTTTGCCAAACATACCCATTGAGCGTACGTATAGGAATAAGAGAAATGATTCATACACTATTTCTCACAACAGCTCCATAACAAGTGACGTGACGGGTAATATTTTATTATTTTTTTGTTTTGTTTTTTTTTTTTTTTGTAAAAAAATAATAAATATTACCAGCCACGTCAACTTGTTGTGAACTTTGTGAAAAATGCGTTAGGGATATTTTTAGGAATAAATATTCTGGTGCGGGTCATATCTGCATGGACCCTAAGCATCTAATACTATAATCATGGCGTTAAATTAAAGTCATTGTATTGCGCCACGATCCACTCACCTTTTGTTTTTAAAACAATTGTTTTTGGTCAAACACAACCAACCTTCCTTCACCATTGATTATCATCCTCGAAATCCTTAAAAAAATTGTGTCAGCAATCTACACGCATCTCCTACGGGTGTGTTTGGCAAACATTTGTGGTTGGAAAACTTTTGTAATAAAAAGTTTGAATAATAGTAAAATGTAAATGATATTAAAATTGTTTTGTAGAAAAATGAAAAAAGTTTTATTTTATTATAATTTTTTTTATTTGAATAATAATAAAAATTATTAATGTGATATAAAAAGTAAAAAAATAAAAAATGTTTTAGATTTGACTCTTTTGAAAAAGTGAAAAAAAATAGAAAAAATTTGAAAAGAAAATGATTTAAAAAAGAGAAATGATTCCTGCTCATTTAAAAAATATTTGCCAAACACCCCCTTACGTTTCTCTTTAACCATACCTTGCCTCCCCTCCTATTTAAACCTTCCTTGTTCAATTTGCACAACCAAAACCTTACCTCCGTAAACCTTTTGAAAAACTTGCACACACAGAGAGAGAGAGAGGGTCATGGCAACCAAGCTGTGGGCATTAGCTTGCATTGGCCACGAGAGCCATGGGAACCTGTCGCCGAGGCCGCACTATCCGTCGATGCCCAAGTACCCAAAGGGAGTGTCTGGGGAAGAAAGCAGCGTGGAGCTGGGGCCGGAGGCCAAGGCGGTGTTCTCGGTCATCGGGATGACATGCTCCGCATGCGCCGGATCGGTCGAGAAGGCCGTCAAGCGGCTTCCGGGGATACGCGAGGCCGTCGTCGACGTCTTGAACAACAAGGCACATGTCTTGTTCTATCCTAGCTTCGTCAATGTAAGTAATTGCTCCTCCAACCATTCTTCTGGGTTTTATTTGATTTCTTGTTTGCTTTGAGTACTTTTCCCGTTTGTTTCTCAAGAAAATTAAATTTTTTCTTTCTGGGAAAAAGTTTTACTTTCTATATATGGGTGTAAAGAATTTTTTTCTTGTTGACTCTTTAAGGTAGGCCAAAAGACATGATCTTCATACACGTAAATCCCCTACACATCTCCATACAACCGATTTTGAAATCCACTATTAAATTTGTGGGACAATAGTGGTCCGTAAACTTGAAAATGAGATGGGTAAAAGATATATTTCTATCATTTCTCTTTTTTGTTTAGAGTCTTTTTTGATGCTTTACATGCTTAACGTGGAAGTCATTTTGAATGATATGGCTACGTTTTGATTCATTCTAAAGCTACGCTTCCTTTGAAATTAGTGGATATATATAATTCGTCTGTATTATGTTTGGAATTTTTTTAGCCATTTTAATAGTGAAATGAAATTGTATTTCAACTTTGGAAGACCATTCTTCGAATTGAGGCTATGTATGTTTCGGCCTAAAATCATTTTTAGAAAATATTTTTCACATTTTCGGGTGTTGGAGCAACGGAAAATTTAGGCTAAATCGGGCAAAAAATGGTTTACACTTTTTATTTTTGTAAACCATTTTCCAACTCATTTTCTGGCATGTTACCAAACAGCAAAACATAGCTCATTTTTCTTGAAAATATTTTGGACCGAAAACACTTTCCGACATAAAATATTTTACACCGAAACAAACGTACCCTAAAATGATTTGGTTTGTAATTTGGATTAGAAGGGTATAATGCCAGTACAAGCTTGGCTTGAGTCCGATCCATTTTTTCATGCCTGCTGATAAGATTTATTTACTTACAAATCACAATCAGTAACGTGTAGCCTTCCAAAAAAAATTTCTTCCATTGGGTTAAACCTTGGTACCATTTAGTTTCAAGGGCTAGGTGATTAAATATAACGTGCTTTGTATAACAAATAATCACTCCTATTTCCTTTGATTAACGGTTCCTGTTAAATCACCGGTAATCTAAAAAGTTTAAGCTGATAGGAAATTGCGAATTTAATAATTTAGGGCACGTTTGGTTTGCGAAATAAACCTTTAGAATGCAATGGTTAATCCTTGTTTGGTTATACATCATTCCTTGGAATAGCCGTTTTCATCCCTAAATAAAGGAATAGACTTTACTCTCCAAAAAACAGACATTATTTATTTTTTTTCAACCCAATTTTTTTTTTTTAAAAAATAAAATATGAATGAAGGTTGGCCACCCATAACAGAATACCGGGGGTGGTCCACCGCCCTAGTCCCTAGGTGCCATTGGGGATGACCAAGCCACCTCTGGAGCCCTTTAGAGGTGGTTGCTTCCAACCCCAAGCGTTGTCGGGTCCACCACTGATGTTCTATTTGATGGTCGGCCACTCATATAATTTTCATCTTTAAAAAAAAAAAATCTTGGGTGTTTTAGGAATTTTTGTTCAAATCCAATGAAAGCATATGTGTTGTCACCAAACAAATGAATGTGAATGGTCATTTAATTCCAACCTCTTATATTCCAGTAATACTTGTTTCTATTCCTAAAGGAATGACCATTATGTGTACCAAATGTGCCTTTAATTAAGACTTTAATACTATCCTCACGTGTGAGACCAGACAACATGTGGAATATTTTAATTGCAACGGGATAAATGACAGAGACAATGTCTAAACTCCAGACTTTTGCTTTGATACCATATTAAATTACCAGTTATCCCAAAAGTTTAAGCCGATAGGAAATTGTGAATTTAATAATTTAATTAATACTTTAATAATTCAAAATATAAACTTTTTATTTGATACCCAGCCTAGTTTGGGTTGTTGGGTTTATGCTGATGTAGGGTCTAGTTGGCCCTTAGATTGGATTTTTGGACTGTTAACTCTGCACTGCACTGGACGTTGCTTATTCTGCTCAATGGAGTGAACAGGCCAGTTTAAAACCAGCGAAGTTCAATTTTTGCCAAGTTAAATGGCAAATAGTTGCTATGAAGACTTTGTTTAGTTGTCAAGTTGTAATCCAAAAAGTTAACTACAATTACGAGTCATTTTGTGCTTTATGTCAAAAATCTCCTCTTCATCATGGTAATCCACTACTTGTTTTCACATAACTGTTCTGCTATGGCATGGTTATTGACTGGTAGGCTCAGATTACTACTTGTTTTCACACAACGGTTCTGCTATCATATTGTTGAGGACAGTGAACTTTTAGGTGGTGGCTGAATCATTCAGAATCTATTGTCCAGCTCTCTTGCTGAATGCTAGTGTTATAGTACCTTGTCAATTTTCTCATAACTTAGCTGGGAAGGATGGATTCTTGACAATTTTGCCAAATGTTTCATTTTCTAGTCGAATAATGATTTCTATGTTCTTTCTTCCCCAGCATTCCTTGTTGTTTTAAGTTAAAGATATGCTTCTAGTTGCATCAATAAGCTTTGATATTGCTATTTAACATCATATAGGCAGAGAACATTCGTGAGACTATTGAAGATGTTGGATTTGAAGCCACATTGATTGAAGATGAGGTGAATGATAGATCCACTCAAGTGTGCCGAATACGCATAAATGGAATGACTTGCACATCTTGCTCCTCCACTATAGAATCAGCTTTGCAAGCAATCCATGGTGTACAAAAGGCGCGGGTGGCCTTAGCAACTGAAGAAGCAGAGGTTCATTATGATCCAAAGATTGTGAGCTCCAACCAGCTATTGGAAACCATAGAATACACTGGATTTGAAGCCATACTTATTAGTTCAGGGGAAGACATAAGCAAAATAGAGCTCAAAGTTGATGGTGTACGTACTGATCATTCCATGAGAATAGTCCAAGAATCTCTTCAAGCACTTCCAGGAGTTCAAAATACAAATATATTTCCAGAACTCAACAAAATATCCCTTTCTTACAAACCAGATATGACAGGACCCAGAACTTTCATTAACGTCATTGACTCAACTGGATCAAGACGTTTCAAAGGTAGTATATATCCTGAAGGAGGAAGAAGAGAAACTCATAGAAGTGAGGAAATTAAGCAATACTACAGATCCTTTTTGTGGAGTCTGATTTTTACAATTCCTGTCTTTCTTACCTCCATGGTCTTTATGTATATTCCTGGAATCAAGCATGGATTTGATAGCAAGGTAGTCAATATGCTGAGTGTTGGTATGCTTTTGAGGTGGGTGCTATCAACTCCAGTGCAGTTCATCATAGGCCAGCGATTCTACATTGGATCCTACAAGGCATTACGCCATGGTTCTGCTAATATGGATGTTTTGATTGCCTTAGGAACAAATGCAGCTTACTTCTATTCAGTCTACTCTGTCTTGAGAGCCGCTACCTCTAAAGATTTCAAGGGTACTGATTTCTTTGAGACTAGCGCAATGCTTATCTCCTTTATTCTACTTGGGAAATATTTAGAGGTTTTGGCTAAAGGAAAGACATCAGAGGCCATTGCTAAACTTATGGACTTGGCACCCGAGACAGCAATATTGTTAACCTTGGATGGTGAAGGAAATGTTGTGAGTGAAGAAGAAATTGACAGTCGGTTGATACAAAAGAGTGATGTGATTAAAATTATTCCAGGAGCAAAAGTAGCTTCTGATGGTTTTGTTGTCTGGGGTCAAAGCCACGTAAATGAGAGTATGATAACAGGAGAAGCACGGCCAGTGGCAAAAAGGAAGGGTGATACAGTAATTGGAGGCACTTTGAATGAGAATGGAGTGTTGCACATAAAAGCAACACGAGTAGGATCAGAGAGTGCTCTTTCACAGATTGTACGACTCGTTGAGTCAGCCCAGTTGGCTAAAGCTCCTGTTCAGAAGTTTGCTGACCGCATTTCTAAATACTTTGTGCCCCTGGTGAGTATATACTGATTTATATCATTTCTGCAGTCATGTTGTGGAGTGTTTAAAGTTGTCAATATGATATTTGTGGAGGCTTTTGTTTAGCGAATGGATTATTTTATTCGCAGGTCATTATACTTTCATTTTCAACTTGGCTTGCCTGGTTTTTATCTGGAAAGTTCCATGGGTACCCAGAATCTTGGATTCCATCTTCCATGGATAGCTTTGAGCTTGCACTCCAGTTCGGGATATCTGTCATGGTCATAGCCTGCCCTTGTGCTCTAGGCCTAGCAACACCCACTGCTGTTATGGTTGGTACGGGAGTTGGTGCATCTCAAGGTGTATTGATCAAAGGGGGTCAAGCATTAGAAAGTGCACATAAGGTTTGCATTTACACTCATCTTGTTGTTTGCTTCTTTTTTTTCAAATGATGCAGGTTCCAACAACATTAGTTGGTCTAGAAAATATATATGTACTGTTTCAGGTCTCTTTTTCTTCCATTTGGCTTGAAATCTAATATTTGCTTCTCTTGGACTGATTAACAATATTTCAGGTAAACTGCATTGTATTTGACAAGACAGGAACCCTCACACTTGGGAAGCCTATTGTTGTTAACACAAGACTCTTCAAAAATATGGTACTTGGAGAATTCTATGAACTTATCGCTGCAACTGAGGTATGCCTTCTTCTATGAAAATCCAACCGAACTCAAGAAAATATTGAGGTTACCATGTCTCCATTTTCCAATTTAAAAGGCTATGATGGATGAAGTCAACAAAGTTGGCTGGACAAAAGTATTTTCTATAATACATGATGACAGCTGATAATGTTGGTTTGAAATGTCTGCATCAGGTGAACAGCGAGCACCCATTAGCGAAGGCAATTGTTGAGTATGGCAAGAAATTCAGAGAAGATGAAGAGAACCCTGCTTGGCCAGAAGCACGAGATTTTGTTTCCATTACTGGCCATGGGGTGAAGGCCATAGTCCGGAACAAGGAAATAATCGTGGGAAACAAGAACTTGATGTTGGATCACAACATTGCCATTCCAGTGGATGCTGAAGAAATATTAGTAGAAGCTGAAGGGATGGCCCAAACTGGGATTCTAGTATCCATTGATGGGGAAGTTGCAGGAGTTTTAGCCATATCTGATCCATTAAAACCTGGTGCAGAAGAAGCCATTTCGATTCTGAAGTCGATGAAAATTAAGAGCATCATGGTGACAGGTGACAATTGGGGAACTGCCAAGTCCATTGCCAAGGAAGTTGGAATTGAAACTGTTATTGCAGAAGCGAAACCCGAGCAGAAAGCAGAGAAAGTTAAGGAATTACAGGTACATAGTAGTAGAATATAAATTTAATGATTAAATTCATTTCTTCCTATCAGCCTTAACTTTTGGGATAAGTGATGATTTAACATGAACAGAGGTCCTGAATTCAAACCCTGTTTCCATCATTCACCTCACATTTTAATTAAATATTTCACATATTGGGTCTCACTTATTAAGAGAAAGTTTGAGCTCATACGTGAGGGATAGTGTGAGAATATAAATCAAATGATTAAATTCATTTATTGTTTACTCAATTCTCAAAAGCTTATTAGTCATAACATATATATAAATACATATATGTTCTTCCATTCACAGGCTTCAGGCTACAAGGTTGCAATGGTCGGAGATGGCATAAACGACTCACCGGCACTTGTGGCAGCAGATGTTGGAATGGCAATTGGTGCAGGCACGGACATTGCTATCGAGGCAGCAGACATTGTTCTCATGAAGAGCAACTTGGAGGATGTGATAACTGCCATTGATCTTTCCAGGAGAACCTTCTTTCACATTCGGCTGAACTACATCTGGGCTTTGGGATATAATCTGCTTGGCATCCCAATTGCTGCCGGGGTCCTTTTCCCATCGACTGGATTCCGATTACCACCATGGATTGCTGGAGCTGCAATGGCAGCCTCTTCTGTCAGTGTTGTTTGCTGTTCTCTGCTCTTGAAATATTACAAGAGACCCAAGAAGCTCGAAAACCTTGAGATTCGCGGAATAATGATCGAGTGATTGTTAATGATGGTTTGATCCAGTTTGGTTTGTATCAGTATATGCATGCAGGTATAATCTTTTCTTAGGCAGTGTGTTGGTTGAAGAAGATAAAATGCCATTTGAGCAAGGTTGGTCAGATGGCATTCCATGTACATTAGATTAGTGTTAGAGGAATTTGTAAATGAATGGATCTTTTATGCAGGAAGGATTGTAAAACATATAATAAATATGGATTTTGATCTTTTTTTCTTTTCTTCTTCTAAGAAGCAAATTAAATTATGGTTAATAGAAATAAAAGACTAATGCTACATCTACAACTATTTTACAACTTTTGACACGTGTCAGCGTGTCATTAGAGACAGGTTAGCCATTTATAATTTTCTTAAACTTTTGTGTTTAGATGAATGCTTTGTATCTTGATTTAGCCGGCTCAGTTCCTTCTCTGCTTGGATTTCAGCCCAACCACAGTTTGGGTTTGAAAAGCTTGCAAGTTGCAACAATTTTCAAGGCCTTTTTAGGCCTAAAATCCCTAGGGTTTTATTGGTAGCGTTTCTAAATATTGTGGAATAATTATGAGATAAAAATATAATTTTTAGTATTACTAATATCAAAATGCGGTATCCTTGAAAAGCCCAAAGTTCAGTTTCGTCAAAAGGCCATCCACATAAAATGACAAATTTAAAACAAATTGGATTGAAAGATTTTTTTTTTTTTATTTACTCAGTCTATTAAATTGATATTTATTTTTTGAGCGTGTGATTTTTATACACATTTTTAATAGGATTAACAGATCACATGTGAGAACTGAGAACCATGTGCTTTATAGATAAATTTCAATATAATAAGAGTAATGCTACATACTATACCGTTAGATGCACCAACATTAAATCTTGATCATGAAATAGAGAAGATCATATTCCTCTCACCATCATCCCACTGAGACTAATGTGATAATTTTTGGGTTAAGAGCTCTATTTAAATAAATAAAAAATAAATTTCCTCTTTTTTTTTTCTTTCTTTTTTTTTTTTTTTTTTGGGACTCTTCACAGAAACAAATTAACAAGTGCTTGGCGTACGCGAGCACATTTAAGCAATAAAAAGCAAATAAACAATTTTGTGATTACTTAACGTAAAGCTAGCTTTTGACATATAACTTAATTAATTAATTAAGACCTAATATGATATGATTGCTCCATCTTAATCAAGCAAACGTACGTGGACTGTTTCAGATTTCTTGTAACGTAATTTCTAAATATATAATAATCTTATAGTTTATGATTCGGCTGTTTTCTATTGTACTAAATATGTCATGCCCTTATCCAACTACACAATTTTATTTTATTGTATTTCTTCTAATTGAATAAAGAAAAGAGTTACAACTTACAAGGGAGGATCTTTCTGGCTTCTAATTCAAAAGGGAGAAGAAGTGATGTGGACAATATTATGAAATATAAAAAAGGGGTGGACTCCTCAACAGTAGACTCAAACCAAACTAAAACAGTGCTGAAATAATTACAAAAAGTAGGAAAATAGTTAAACAAGTGATCTAGTCCTCTCAATGGGCCGCACAAGGCGGTTATAAAAGTTAAAGGAGAACATATTAGGGCAAGCCTATCTGTACCCTCACTTGAAAACAGCAACAACTACCAGAAGATGGCTGAAGCAGTCTATTAGAGTCTGAAAATGGGACAGCAGGAAAGAAAGGTACCAACACAAATCTAAAGGGAAACAATAACCAAAGTAACATAAAAAAAAAAAAAAACGGAAGCAAATAAACAGCAAAAAAGCCCAAAAAATAGAAACTCCGGCAACTGGCAATGCATCCGGTTTGTGAGATCCAAGCATCGGCGAATGAGACTCGCAGCCCAGCGCGTGGAAGGCGAAAGAAGACGCGGTCAGTAGCGTCGGGTAGCTGAAACGCCGGTGAGCACTGTGGAGGGGCGCATGAGAGGCAGGGACCATCGAAGGTACATAGATCTAGCTTTTAGAAAACCAGATCTAAAAACTTTGACAAAACCTGCTACCAACGCAGGGATGACGACATGGAACGTGAACGGCGCAGTGGAGAAACCAAAACAATAAGGTTGTAATTTTGGGCGGGATAAGTCGTACAAGACGACGGATAAAACCTCATCAAAGGTGAGGAAGACTAGAGAAACCTCTAGCTAAACAGCATCAAAAGCAATAAAAAACATAGAAGAAAGAAGTGGAGAGGAGAGAAAATATGTGGTCCAACTACACAATTAATGGTTCAAATATAGTGAAAATCATGCCTGCCCACCTCGTCACATTTTATGAAGAGCTCAAGTTTTGGAACGAGTAATGTCAACTTTTTTTTTTTATTTTACAATTATTTTAAAATACTGACATGATAGTTTTAAGATTCTTAACCAGCCATTCAATTAATCATTGTTATAAAAAAAAAAAAAAAAAAAAAAAAAAAAAAGAAGTTAATTGGGACTGGCACATTAGCATTTTGAGATAAAAATGTAGTATATAATATTACTCTTTTGGGATAGATAATGATTTTAACATGGTATCAAATCAAAGATTCTGAGTTCAAATTTTGTTCATATAATGCACCTCTCATTTCAATTGAACATTCTATGTGTTGGCCTCACTTATTCTTAACATGATATAAAAAAAAAAGAAAAAAAAAAGATTATGAGTTTGAATTTTCTCTCCACAATTCATCTTCTATTTCAATTGAATACTCTATGCGTTGGTCTCACTTTTTTAGAAGGAGTTTGTACACACATATATGTGAAAGAATATTAATTAAGATATTAATTAAAGAAAAAACTTCACTTAACACCCCTGATATTTCATCACTTTTGCAATCATACCTATAAAATTTAAAAAGTCTTAATTTAATGTATCTATCTTTCAAAAAAATTTCATCACCCATCCGTTAGAATTTTCCGTTTAAATCCAAACGGATGGGGTCAAAATTTCTAAAATATTTTTTTAAAGGAAAAATAAGAAAAAGAAAAAAGTTGCAAGGATTTAGGTGTTGGTCAAAATTTAATAGAATTTGCAAAAATACTCATGCCTGAATCTTTTATATAGATATTGAAAAAAAAAATGGATATTTTGGAAAATTTGAAATGATTAAATTGAAAATCCTAACAAAGTGGTGAAATTGGGAAAAATTAAAATATGGATACACTAAATTGACATTTTTTAAAGTTCAAGCCTCAAGGGTATGATTATAAAAGTGATGAAAGATCAAAAATGGGAAGTGAAGTTTTTCCTTAATCAAATGATTAAATTCACTTATTTTTATCAGCTTAATAATATTTTTATTGCAAGTGATTTTTTTTGAATGAAAGATCTGACTATTTCATTGATCAAAGATCAAGAGCATAACGCTCTTACATCACAGAGCATAAAGCTCTGCAAAATCATATACATATGCTATGAGGTTATATAGGCATAGATACAAACAAAATTCTTATAATTAAGTGTTATTTATAACTTTCATTTTTTGCTAACCCAAGTACAAAAATAGTTAAAGAACATATCTGTTTTCAGCAGACTAGATCTAAGGCAGTGGTAGCCAAATATCTTAAAAATTTATTTAAACCAGTCATGAAAGATAATCCCTCGTACCGAATTATTCAGGCCGTAAGAGATAACCCGTCACACTTGGCTAACTTTCATTCCATAGATTGTCCATAAGAGCAGATCTAAAGAGAAGAAAACTCTTATTCAAATCAAAAACACAATCAGCAAACAGCAGCAGCGGCCAGGGAGGAGATGAACAGCACAACGCGAAGATAGATGGACGGATGTATAGCGAAAATGTCAAAATTGCTGATCTGGTCAGAAAACACCTACAAACAAAAGAAAAAATCAAAATGGGACGGAAAAGTAAGAGTTGGGAGTAGAGAGAAAAAGGGAGATGAGGGAACTGTTTTCTATGAGGTGAAATTTATGGCCAACTTCTCTCATTTTTTAAAAAAACTTATGAAAATTAAATAGAACAAGTGATGATTTATCAGTAATTTATTTCAATTTGCTTTGTTGCTTGTTTTGACGCATGATAGTTTTGGTCTTCCAAAACAAGTAGTGACACGGTTTTCTCGGGCTTGTATATATATATAAAAGTTGTTGCTGGTTTGAAAAGTACTAAATATATAATAAATATGTCATCCTTGAAGGTAGGACTATCAAAATAAACGTGCT
Source organism: Alnus rubra (assembly GCA_028654335.1). Taxonomy (NCBI): domain Eukaryota; kingdom Viridiplantae; phylum Streptophyta; class Magnoliopsida; order Fagales; family Betulaceae; genus Alnus; species Alnus rubra. The sequence continues at coordinate 1,451,757 of JAJPGS010000556.1, read as the reverse complement.
TGCCGTTAAGCGGTAACCTCCCGGTGAAAAAGGATTGATACGGTTTCTTATTTGACTTTTTTTTTTTTTTTTTTTTTTTTTTTTTAAAAAAGTCAAATATCATAATTTATCTATTTCAAGTTAAACGAAGAGAATCCAATTCATTGCCTAGAATCCAGATTAAGTTTTATAGATCTAATCATTGGCGGCTTGAGCCCTAGGCGTTCCCCCGTGGAATAGGATTCTCTTCATTTTTATTTAATGAAATAGATATTATCCATTTTAAATAAAATATCATGATTTTAAATTGATGCATTTAATGGTTTATATGAAGTTAATGTTAACACGTCTTTTAAAAATTTAAATAATGTGAAATCATGTACATCATAAAATAAATAGTATTCATTTCATTTACAATGAAGAGGATCCTATTCCGTCGCGCGTAAGGCCCCCAACTAAAAATTATACAATAAATATATATATTTTTTTAGAAAAAAAAAATTAAGGTTCTAATATGGTAAAAAGTTAATAAAATACTCATTAATTAAGGTTCTCACTTAATAATTATACAATAAAGATTATTTCCAAAACAAATTTTAAGACTCTAATATGGAAAAATTTAATAAATAGTTTCTAATTAAGTCCTTTTATCTGGTTTGACAGTCAAACCAGACGGAGTGCTTGAATTGAAAAATTTTGAAACTTTAGGGGGGTACATTGCAATTTTTTAAACTTTGGTAGTCAAATTGAAAATGGCCGACTACTTCAGGGGGGGTGAATTGTATTTAACCCTTTTAAAAGCCGAATTTTTTCATTTATGAAATTAGTCAAACATGCATAATTATTTCTCCAATGTTTATTTGAATTGAATGTTTAGAAAAATATAAAAAGTCTTTAAAGTGTATAAATTCTCATTATTTGTGGTGTGCATAATAGATAGAATTACACGCTCGGTTAGTCTTCAATATCCAACAAAAAAAATTTCGCATTATATTCTATTACAAATCAATCTTTATATAACTTATTTCCATTTTTCTCTTTATTTTTCTTTAAATCTTATTATTTCATGTCTTTGAATAAAGTGATAAGTCATTATAGATTTAATAAGTTATATATGAAAAAAAAAATTAAAATACATTTTACAAATAGAAGAAAGTGCTCTAATTTACGTATTAAATAAAAAAACATAATATAAATATTAAAATAAATTTAATTTAGTTAATATTTAAATATAAGAAAATGGCTGCACTTAAACTTGTTGCCTTAGACTTCAAAATTTATCAAGCCGGCCCTGGTTCAAGGGTGTACAAACGGTTATAACTGAGGGTTATTGGTTAAAACCGCTAACCAGCGAGCGGTTATATATTGTGTTTATAACCGGCGGTTTTAAAACCATTTTTTCAATTTGGGTTTTGGGCCGATTTGGACCGGATTTTAATTTTTTCAAAAAAGACTTTAATAATTTTTGGACCTTTTGCCTTTTGGTACAAGACTTTAATAATTTTTGAATGAGAAATTAATCTTAAGTATGAAACCCTAGCAACTTCAGACGTTTATTAAACATCTTCTTTTATGACCAAACGGCGTCATTTTGGTATTTAAAATACAAAATGACACCAGCCTCTCCCAGGTTTTTGTTAATATATATATGGGAAAGCGATTAGCGGTTATTAACCGCTTATCGCAAACCTTATAACTTCAAGCCACCTCCGCCTAGGTGGTTAGCAGTTATAACTGCTCTGTTTATATACCCCTAGATCTAATGGTGTATATGTTGCTACATGATAAGTATGTACACGTTAAATAGAACAAAACTAAACAAAATTAATTTGGACTATAAAATGGACCATCTTCATTTCACTTGAAATTGAAAGGATCATATTCTATTTATGTAAGCTATCTCCAAATTAATCACATTGTATTTTTTTTTTTTAGGAAAAAAATTCCAAAATCAATTCTTGTGGTTGTACTGATTTGCAATAAGTTCCCTAAGATATAAAAAGTGGCTTAAAAACTCTTCGTGGTAAGCAAAAATTATACCCCAAACTTCCATTTGAAATTTTGACGGAAATTGTCAGAGTTCCACATCAACACCAATAATATTACAACACGTGTCCATTAGTAATTGGTTGTGACGTGAATCCACATGTGCATCTAACGTACGTTTATGTCAAAGACTGATGGCAGAGATCTTTAAGATACTTTTAGTACCCTAGGAATCAATTTGGTACAACCCTAAACCCCAGGGACTATATAAATAAGTAATTTTGCCTATTATCTAAATGAAACATCACCAACGCTAATTAATATTGAGTACTACGACTTACAAAAAAGAGTTAGTCATATCTGTGTTATTACTCTAAAAAAACTAGTCAAAGTTACTACTAGAATTCTTTAAAATCACTTATAAAGCTAGGTCATACCCGTATAGTACTAAATAACCAATTTAAAATTTAACACTAGCTCATCTTCACAATATATTTGTAGCGCCCCGACAATATTCACCTACTATATGCAATTGTAAGACTTACTTTCATTGAGAATGTTTGTTTCTTTTCTTTCTTTTTTTTTTTCTTTTTTTTTTATGATTTTTTTTTTTTTTAATGAAAGATCTGAGTATTTTATTGATCAAAGATTACGAGTATAAAGCTTTTACATCACAAAGCATAAAGTTCTGCAAAATCATAGTCACATGCTATGAGGTTACCATGTCATAATTACAAACAAAATTCTTACAATAAAGTGTTACTTATGACTTTCATTTTCCGCTAACCCTTGTACAAAAATAGTTAAAGAGCAGATCTGCCCCGAGCAAACTAGATCTAAGCCAATGGTAGCCAAATATTCTAAAAATTTATTTAAATCGGCTGTGACAGATAACCCCTCACACGGAAACTATCTAGGCAGTGAAAGATAACTCATCACACCTAATTAACCTTCATCCTATAGATCGCCCATGATAGCATATTTAAAGAGAAGAAAATTCTTATTTAAAGCAAAAATACAACCAGCAAACAGCAGCGGCGGCCAGAGAAGAGATGAATGACACATAATGGAGCTAGATGGACGGATGCATAGTGAAGATGCCAAAATTGCTGATCTGGTCGGAGAACACCTATAAACAAAAGAAAAAACCCGAATTGTGAAAATTGTTTCTTGAACAAATAAATTGTGAAAATTAAAAATATTCTAAACTTTTTTTTACTAAAAATTTGTAGTGTGATTGAGAAAAAAGAATGAAGCCAAAGAATGTTATAAAATGCTATAAAAACGTAGTAATTAATGGGAGAAAGGTGACGGGAGATAGAATTAAATGATCAGTAATTATATGGAATACAATTATGTTTTACTATATATATGCTTCATTTTTCATTAAATGTATATGATACATACATTTAATTATAACATTTATTTATAAGGACTAAGGAGTGGTAAAAATCCACCCTTATAAACCTTAATTAATTATCCCATATTTAATTAGAAAAATAAAATTATAACATTTATTTATTTTCAAATGAGAAATGCTAGAACATCTCCTAGTGTTGTCCTGATGTTCTCCTAAAATGACATAGATGTAATTAAAAAATTACATCTATGTCATTTTGGATGGCATAGATGCAATTTTTTAATCAAAAAAATTATATCTATGCTATTCCAGGATAATACCAGGAGAACACAAGGAGATGCTCTAGCATTCATCTTTTCAAAGTGCTTGCGAATCCTAAAATCATGCGCATGATCTAACAAAATACACAAAGAGATGCTCTAACCTTCCTCTTTTCAAAGTGCTTGCGAATCCTAAGATCATGCGCATGACCTAACAAGATATACAATAAAAGATTGAAAGTCGAACAGGACATGATTTAGGATTAAACAACTATATGTTCGTACAATCGTCGTATCTACTTCCACATATTCTACAACATCATCGACCATGCGCAGAACTTTTGTTTTTGTCTTGGATTTATTGTGGGTGAGCTTGTCAGCCCATTTTTTGATATTTGATTTTTTTTTTTTTAAAAGGAAATTTTCATAATTTTGTCTTCCATTCGGATCAATAGTAGAAAGGATCATCCTTTATAATCTTTTTTCTGAATTCACTTTATAAAAGAAGAAGAAAAAAGCATATACAACATATCATTATCTATCAAACAATAACTTTCGAGATACATGAGTAATTTTAGACGTTATATCAATGTCCGTCTTGTATCTCTTTGATAATGATATGGCTTTTAAAATTACGATTGAAGTTGTGATTGATCATTTTTTAATTTTGATCAAATTGTATTATTTTAAAAATCACATCATTATTAGAGGGACGTGAGTATGATGTCTAAAATTACTCAGAGAAACATATCACAACAAGATCGATCTGGTATATTGTTGAACAATTAATATTGATTTACCTTGTACCCAGTTACTTGTTTTCACTTATTAAAAAAAAAAAAAAAAATGCTACTTGTTTTCTTATTTGAAATTGGCTTCGTTTCTTTTAATATCTTTTAGAGGGTGTTTTTTATTTTTTATTTTTTTTTTGTTTGAAAAAGTGTTTTAATGTGATAGGAAGATGAAAGTGATTTTGAGTAAAAGTGTTTAGGTTGTTTGTTAATGTTTTTATTTAGAAAAGATTAAAAAGATTAAATAAATAAGTAGATCAAATTAATAAAGCTTATTCAGGGTCCGTTTGGGTTTGCGATTTTAAAAAGTGCGATTTAAAATCACGATTTTAAAATGTGCGATTTGAAAAAATTGATTTTTAAAAACGCAGTTAAGCGTTTGGCAAAATCGTAGTTTAGCATTTAAAATCGCAAATTAGCCTTTAAAATTCTGTTTTTTTTCAAAAAAGCACCATCTTACCTGCGATTTGAAAAAACAGATTTTCTGCGTTTTCAAATCGCAATTTTTTAAAACGCAGTTCCTAAACGATTTATGTTCTGCGATTTAGTTTAAAATCGCACTTATTGTCTATAAAATCGCAATCCCAAACGCACCCTCAATATTGACCCATATATATGGATTCAACGACGGCAAGGATGGTGATGAAGATTCCCCATTCGATCATACGGCTCCTTGTCCCTTAATCATTTGCTCTTAATTAAGTTATTTATTTATATATACATTGAGTTTAGCCACACAATTTCGCAAGTTAAATGCATATTTTTATATAAAATTGTAAAAAATATTTTGTTGGCAAATACATTAAAAAAAAAAAACAAATAATAATGGTTTGAAAATGAACGATTTTAAAGGTTAAATATATAACTGTATTTTTTAAAATAAACAAAGACAAATGCTTAATTATATTTTTAAAACCGTTTAATTAAACACATAAATGCCTAATATTCAAGAATCATTGGTCATATCATTTTATTTTGAACTTTTAATTTTTTATCAATATTATTAATATTATTATTATTATTATCATTAATTATCAATGTAAACGGCTGTTCAAGTAATCATTTGGAGGAGGGTGTTTAAATTAAGGGATAATGGCACCATTGCTTTTTGGGGTTGACATAAATTACAAATCACTCCCTATGGTACAAAAAGTTTATGGAGAGTCCATGTGATAAACTATAATTACGAATCACTCCCTGAACTCGTTTTTCATCCACCAAATTAACATATTTTATTAGTTTGTCATGTCATACCCAATAAGAAATTGACACGTGTCCATTACAATAAAAAAAATATAAATAAATAAAACTTAAAAATTATTTTATTCTTTTAAAAAAATAGAAAATAGCAAAGGGTGGGTGTCGGGGGTAGCCCGGCCATGTCTGGAGGTGGCGCACGGCCTCCCTTATGCTTGGGGTGGTCATGTGTCAATTTCCTATTAGGTATGATGTGACAAACTAACATAATCTTTTAATTTTGTAGACGGAAAACGGGTTCAGAGGGTAATTCGTAATTATAGTTTACCACATGGATCCTCTATGAACTTTTTGTATCACAGGGAGTGATTTGTAATTTAGGCCAACTCCAATAATCAGTGATGCAATTATCCCTTAAATTAATTAAGCATAGGTGATAAAGGTCGATCTGTGTCAAGTCATGTCTTTTTCATGTAAAATCTTTCTCTCCCTTACTCTTACCCTTCTTTAATTTCTGCCCTAATTTGATTGCCGGATTAATTCATTTCTTTCTTCAACGGAATCTACCAATTGATCGGAGCAATCTTTTATTTTTTTTACTAAGGATACGTTTGGCGTTGCAATTTCGTAGACAAAAAATACGATTTTAAACCAAATTGTAGAACATAAATCTTTGAAATTGCGTTTTCAAAGAAATTACGACAAGAGGGTTTTTTTTAAAAAAATGCACAATGATTTTGCTATACACTTAATTATATACGTACGTTTTTAAAAATCACGTTTTTAAATCGCACATCTTAAAATTGTTATTTTTAAATTACAAACCCAAAACGAATTTGTTAGCACGTACACATGATCAGACTTGCAATACCTTATGGCGTTGCACTTTCTAGACATGGATTCCTCTTTCTTTCCGTCGGTCTCTTTGCAAGACACATCAACAAGTAAAGATATTATTCTTCATTTTCTATAATGGAGAATAAAAAAATGAAGAATATGGTAAGAAAAAGTCCTTTTATATATATCCTTAAATCATAGTTGATGTCCTTTTTAATATAACTAGTGTATTAATACGAGATGTAATTAGAAATGAAAATAAAAAATTCAAGTCACCTGAATAATTAGAAATGTATAATATAAGTGTGAAGATTAGAGTTAAAAATACTCTTTCTTTTTAAGTCTTGGCCCAACATGGTCGAACAAACAAAAAAATATTTGTTGGCCTTCAAGTTTTTGCTTTTTTTTTCTTTTTTTTTTTTTTTTTTTTTTTTTATATAAAATAAGTATTATCTATGACTTTTATCTTCCACTAATTCATGTACAAAAATAGTTAAAGAGAATATCTGCTTCGAGCAAACTAGATCTAAGCCAATGGTAGCCAAATAACCTACAAATTTATTTAAACCGGCCGTGAGAGATAACTCATCACACTGAAACTATCCAGACCGTGAGAGATAACTCCTCACACATGACTAATCTTCATTCCATAGATCGCCCATGATGACAGATCTAAAGAGAAGAAAACTCTTATTTAAAGCAAAAATATAACCAGCAAACAGCAGTAGCGGCCAGAGAGGAGATGAACGGCACAATAAGGAGGTAGATGGACGGATGCATAGTGGAGAGGCCAAAATTAATTGCTAACCTGGTTGGAAAACACCTACAAACAAAAGAAAAGGCCAAAATTGTGAAAATTAAAAATATTCTAAACTTTTTTATTACAAATTTGTAGTGTGATTGAGAGTTGAGAAAAAAGAATGAAGCCAAAGAATGTTATAAAAACATAGTCAATAATGGGAGAAAGGTGAAGGGAGATAGAATTAAATGATCAGTAATTATATGGAATACAATTATGTTTTACTATATGCTTCATTTTTCAATAAATGTATATTATACATACATTTAATTATAACACTTATTCATAACAAGTGGGAAAGATCATAAACCTTATCCCATATTTAATTAGAAAAAAAAAATTATAACATTTATTTATTTTCAAAGTGCTTGCGAATCCTAAGATCATGCGCATGATCTAACAAGATATACAATAAAAGATTGAAAGTCGAACAGGACATGATTTAGGATTAAACAACTATATATATGTTCGTACAATCGTCGTATCTACTTCCACATATTCTGCAACATCATCAACCATGCGCAGAACTTTTGTTTTCGTCTTGGATTTAATGTTGGAGAGCTTGTCAGCCCATTTTTTGATATTTGATTCTTTTTTTCTTTTAAAAAAAATTATAATTTTTTCTTCCATTCGAATCGAGAGGCGAAAGGATCATCCTTTATAATCTTTTTTTCTGAATTCACTTTATAAAAGAAGAAGAAAAAAGCATATACAACATACCATCTATCAAACAATAACTTTGAAGAAATGAGTAATTTTAGACGTTATATACATGTCTCTCTTGTATCTCTTTAATAATGATATGACTTTTAAAATTACAATTAAAGTTGTGATTGATTATTTTTTGAATTTTAATCAAATTGTGTTATTTTAAAAGCCACATCATTATTAGAGGGACATGAGTATGACGTCTAGAATTACTCAGAGAAACATATCACAAGAAGATCGATCTGGTATATTGTTGAACAATTAATATTGATTTACCTTGTACCCAGCTACTTGTTTTCCACTTATCAAAAAAAAAAAAAAAGGCTACTAGTTTTCTCGAGTAATTCTAGAAGTCTCACATATGTCACTTTTGTATTCCTTTAAAAATGAGGTGGCTTTTAAAATCACCATTTGATCAAAATTTAACAGTGATCAATTACAAGCCTAACGGCGATTTTAAAAGCTATTTCATTTTTTGGAAGGACGTAAAATGGACTTCTAGGATTACTCTGTTTTCTTACTCACTAGAAATAGGTATCTTCCGCCATAATTGGCTTCGTTTCCTTAATGCCTTTTAGAGGGTATTTTTAATTTATTTTTTGTTTGAAAAAATGTTTTAATGTGATAGGAAGATGAAAATGGCTTTGAGTGTTTTGTTTTTTAGGTTGTTTGTTAATATTTTTGTTTAGAAAAAATTAAAAAAATCAAATCAAATAAAGCTTATTCAATATTAATTGACCCATATATATGGATTCAACGACGGCAAGGATGATGATGAAGATTCCCCATTCGATCATACGGCTCCTAGCTTGTCCCTGAATCATTTGCTCTTAATTAAGTTATTTATTTATATATAAATTGAGTTTAGCCACACATTTTCGCAAGTCAAACGCATATTTTTAAATAAAATTGTAAAAAAATATTTTGTTTGCAAGTGCATTTAAAAAAAGAAAAAAAATGATGGTTTGAAAATGAACGATTTTAAAGGTCAAATATAACTGTATTTTGTTTAATATAAACAAACACAAATGCTTAATTATATTTTTAAAACCGTTTAATTAAACACATAAATGCCTAAGATTCAAGAATCTTTGGTCATATCGTTTTATTTTTAATTTTTAATTTTTAATTTTTTATCATATGATTATGACAATGGTGATGGTTATTAGTATTATTAATATTATTATTATAATTAATTATCAATGTAAACGGCTGTTCAAGTAATCATTTGGAGGAGGGTGTTTAAATTAATTAAGGATAGGTGATAAGGTCTGTCTCAAGTCATGTCTTTTTCACGTAAAATCTTTCTCTCCCTCTCTCTTTCCCTTCTTTCTGCCCTAATTTGATTGCTGGATTAATTCATTTCAATTCTTTCTTCAATGGAATCTACCAATTGATCGGAGCAATCTTTTTTTTTTTTTTTTTTTCCCGAGTTATTTTCTACTAAGGATATATTTGGCGTTACAATTTCGTAGACAAAAAGTACAATTTTAAACCAAATCGCAGAATATGAATCTTTCAGGATTACGTTTATAAAAAAATTGCGACAAGGGGCCGGGTGATTTTTTTGAAAACGTATACTTTTGCCAAATGCTTAACTATATTTTTAAAAATTATGTTTGTAAATTATATATCTTAAAATCTTTATTTTTAAATCGCAAGCTCAACGATGATTAAGCGTTCATTTGTTAGCACACATGATCAGACTTGCAATACCTTCTGGCGTTGCACTTTCTAGACATGGATTCCTCTTTCTTTCCCTCAGTCTCTTTGCAAGACACATCAACAATTAATTAAAGATATTCTTCATTTTCTATAATGGAGAATAAAAAAAATGAAGAATATGGTAAGAAAAAGTCCTTATATATATATATTATATATATATATATATTTTTATATATATATATTTAAATCATAGTTGATGTCCTTTTTAATATATATAACTAGTGGATTATGAGATCTAAATAAAAATGAAAAATAAAAAATTCAAGTCACCTACTTGATTACCTCTCAAATTAAAATGATAATTTGTTTTTGAGTAATGCTTTTGATACACATTCATTGTGTACACTCATTTCGTACCATCGTCGTGACGTTTTTAAGTGACTTTTATATCAATTACTTTAAAAAAAATTAAAAATCCATTAAAATACGTACGTCACGTTAATTACCGTATAAAATAAGTGTGAATAATATAATTAATTAAGTACTCTTTCTTTTAAGTCTTGGCCCTACATGATCGAACAAACAAAAAAATATTGGTTGACCTTCCTTCAAGTTTCTGCTTCTTCTTCTTTTTCTTTTTCTTTTTTAATTTTATTTTTTCTTTTAAGAAATGAATACTCAAATCTTAATTCATCGACAGCTAAATATCAACTCTTTGGTGGAAACAAGCTGTCTTTCCATTTCTTCTCATATTTGTTGGCCAGAGCAGAGCTTTCATGGCTTCTCGAATCATCCAAACGCTATGACTTGTGTGATCTTTCGTATCAAACACCATAACTTCGACCTTTAAGCGTGAAGAAAGATAAAGCCATTAAAAGAAGCAAAAAACTAAGAGGAAGACACACTCGATCAGTTGATCCCTAGCTAACCACCTTTTTTTCAACTTTATCTTTTTTGAACCGTTAAAGGCAACGTATATAAGACAAATATTTGACGATGATTCTTGTTCTTGTTCGCATGCAGATCTAGATCACACTCAGATTTCCCCGAAAGCCTTTGACATCCTATATCGTCTGGATATGAAAATGAAGATGTGTTTATATCAAGCCGTGATGATTATGAACTCATCAAAACTCTGCAGTTAAGCATGCTTATACGAGAGTAGTACGTACAACGATAGGTGTCATCTTGAAAAGTCTACAGATTCGAAAGAGTCAAAAACAAATAATATTATGTCCTTAAAAGTAAATCATTACAAAGCCTAGTTTCGGTGTTTCGGCATCTATATATATATATATATATATATATATATATGGGGGAATTTAGTTACTTAACTTTTCTTATATATAATATATATTATCCTATTGGGTTTAGTGCGAAGCTTACCCGTAAATTGTATTAACAATAGCATTTATCTCAAGTAATGGTAGGACCCGGAATTTCTCTCACCCTTTTCTTACTGTAAATTATTCCGGCAGACGCACCCATCATGGAGTATAAAGTGGCTACAATTATGGCATAACCACCACCCTCATAATTATTCTTACAGCCTTCAAAATTCAGACCTTTCTGCTTTTTTGGCACAAAAGCACGTCGCCGGCATAACTAAACAAGCTTATACTCATGGCTACTACAAAGTCTCTGGCGCCGGCGCCGTCGAGTTACATTTGCAGTAGATGTTGGGGGCACTTGTCGCCAATTACTCCAGATCAGAATCCAATCTCAATGGCGGCTGAGCACCGGCCAAGAGACATGTCACCCAAAGAAAACAAGGTGGTGGCAAAGGCCCTCTTCTCAGTTGACGGAATGACATGCTCACCCTCCGCCGGAGCGATCGAGAAGGCTGTTGGGCGGCTTCCGGGAATACACAAGGCCGTGGTTGATTTTCTGAATAACAGGGCCCAAGTCCTTTACTACCCGAGTTTTGTCGACGTAAGTTAAATTACAAGTAATATTATTTAGTAGATTGTTATATTATTGCTATTCAATTATATTGGATGATCTTGCATGAAGATTAGCATTTAAATGAGTAAGGGCTTGTAAAAAAAAAAAAAAAAAAAAATTTATCGATTTTCACTATACCACGCTATCTTAATAGTATGAATCATCGAATTACTTAGTAGCATTTTTTGTTTTGATTTGGTGTAATGTTAATTTGTTTTTAATCTTTTCCAGGAAAAATATATACTTTTTTCTTAATATATATGTAAGATAAAAATATTTATCGATTTAATTTATCATATTGTCTTTAAAATTTAAACCCACATAAAATATAGTATTTATTCATTTATTTTTTCATATTATCTTCAAATTTGAAACTCTTTTTTGTTTCAAATTCATACTCATTTCATTTATATATGTTAACTAGAAAAGTAATTATTCAAATTTCTATATTCTTTTCATTATTGAACAATAATTCATTCGAAACTAATTGAGTCCTTATATTTGTTAAAAAATTTATTTTCTTTCTTTTATTTATATTAACAATCAATCCAAACATGAAAACTCAAAACTACTTTTACCCTTAAATATACCACATCAAAATGTAACGTTTTTCAAATTAAAAACATACAAACAAAACATATATATATAATTGCTCTCTTTTTTCAAAGCTCTATCATTTTCAGATCGTTCTCAATAATTAATGGATTCACAATAAGCAGGTAGCTAGAAAATACCTTCTTTTATGACTCATTTTCTATGTCTTTGTTTTGATCAATCAAGTTCTTCAATAATTCAAGATGTGCGTACCCGATTTGTGCTCTCTATTAATTGGCTCGATCTCAGTGCACATGCCAAGCTTTTCCTTTTCTTTCTAGCTTGATTGCTGGAAAAGATGATGGCGGCCATTTAACATCCCTTTTCTTTAGGGGATAATTGTACTGTCAGTTCATGTGATATGTCATAATTATTTTTCACTCCCTATGGTTTAAAAAGTTCATGGGAGGTCCCTGTGCTATGCAATAATTACAAATCGATCCCTAGCGTCAAATTCTGTTAAATTTTTTAACAGATTCCGTCAAATGCCACGTCAGCGACACGTGTCCATCTTAATAAAAAATATAAATTTATTAAAAAATAAATAAATAAACTTATTTTTTTAAAAAAAAATTAAAATTCAAAAAAAAAAGAAAAAAAGAAAAAAAAGAAAGAAGCAAGTGGTGCCTAGCCACCCCCAATTGCTTGGGGGTGGCCGGCTTTAAGATCCAGGGGTGGCCCGATGGCCACCCCCATTGGCTAGGGGCCCTTGCTTCCCCTTTTTCTTTTTTCTTTTTTCTTTTTTTTTTAAAAAAAGAAAATAAGTATTTTTATTTTTTTTAAAATTTTTTTTTTTTTATTAAGATGGACACGTGTTGCCATCTTATTGGCGACACTTGGCGCTGACGTGTAGAGCAAACAGATTCCGTCAAAATGGTGGACGGAAAATCGACCCAGGGAGTAAAACGTAATTATTGCATAGCACAGAGACCTCCCATGAACTTTTTAAACCATAAGGAGTGAAAAATAATTATGGTATACCACAAGGACCAACGGTACAATTATCTATTTCTTTATTTTTACTTCTTTTAAAAAAGGAAAAATTGCACCGTTGGTCCCTGTGGTATGCCATAATTATTTTTTACTCCCTATGGTTTAAAAAGTTCATGGGAGGTCCTCGTGGTATGCAATAATTACAAATCGATCACTGGCGTCAAATTCTGTTAAATTTTTTAACAGATTCCGTCAAATGCCACGTCAGCGACACGTGTCGCCAATAAGATGGCGACACGTGTCCATCTTAATAAAAAAATAAATAAAAATACTTATTTTTTTAAAAAAAAAATTAAAAAAAAAAAAAAAACAAAAAAAAAAGCTGAAAGGGTGGCCTTTGGGCCACCCCATGCCACTGGGGGTGGCCTTTGGGCCACCCCATGCCACTGGGGGTGGCCCGAAAGGCCACCCCTAGAAGATCCTTGGCCACCCGTTCAGTTTTTTTTTTTTTTTTGAATTTTTATTTTATTTTTATTTTAAAAAAATAAGTATTTTTATTTATTTTTTAATAAATTTATATTTTTTTATTAAGATGGACACATGTCGCCATCTTATTGGCGACACGTGTCGCTGACGTGGCATTTGACGGAATCTGTTAAAAAATTTAACAGAATTTGACGCCAGGGATCGATTTGTAATTATTGCATACCACGAGGACCTCCCATGAACTTTTTAAACCATTGGGAGTAAAAAATAATTATGGCATACCATAGGGACCAACGGTGCAATTTTCCCTTTAAAAAATATTAACTTCAAAACATTCTTTAACATTTTTTACTTTTTATATCACATCAATAATTTTTTATTATTATTTAAGTAAAAAAATTCACTACAATACAAATTTCTTTCACTTTTTCATATAAATTATTTCTATTTTATATCACATCAATCACTTTTTACTATCACTCAAAAAAAAATTCCCCCATAAAGTGAGGGGAGAGGTTATTAAACGGGCCAGAGACTAATCATCATGGTGCCATTTATTACGAAATATTCATACAAATAAATCTCATAATACTTTAACCAAAGTAGATATAGGGTTGTAGTTAATTTATTAGGTCAAGCTAGCTATGCATCATCATTATTTCTTTTACTTTGGTGGCCCAAAGGTATGTGCTTTATTTAATTAATTATAAATTCATTTCTTACTTTTTTAAAGGAGCATCCTAATAATAATAAAAAAAAAGTCATGCCAAATATTACTTCAAGTCCATAATAGGATCCCACATAACGTAAACTTAAAGCCTTGCATGTTTAGTCCACTGATCTAACAAATATGTCTCTGTTTTCAAAAAATAAAAACACACTTTTTTCAAAAACATTTAACACACTATTTACTTTTCAAGATATAAAACACAATGCTTTCATTTGTTAATATGTTTTGGAGGGTGTTTTTTCTTAAAAAAAATAAAAAGAAAAGAAAAGAAAAATGTTCTAATGTGTGACATAAAGGTAAAAATGATTTTGAAAAGAGAAAACAAAAGTAAGAAGAAAAAAGCTTTAACAAACAAAGCCAAAAAACTGGTTGGGGTGGCGTCTGAGCTGTTAGGCAATCACCCCTCTTATCTGTTGAATTAGCAAATTACTTAGCTGAATTAGTATCATTATAGTAATAACATAAGCCATAGAAACAAAGGTTATGTTTGTTAAATTAAACGTTTTGAAAGCTGGTTGGGGGTTGCGCCTGAGCTGTTAGACAATCACCATTCTCCTCTGTTGGGGGTAGTCATGCAGACATCTCTCTATTTTGTTATATTATTATTTTGAAAATAATAAATTAGTCTCCATATTTGAAAAAAATTAGCACCCGCTTTCTCAAATGTTCATATAAGAATGTGTGAAAAGTTTTCTAAAAAGTGTAGTTTTTTTTGGGGGGGGGTAAAGTATATGTTTCTATGGCTTACTAATTCAGCCAAGTAATTTGCCAAAAGTCCATGCTACTCATTCTTTACCAACACTTAGCTGGAAAATTTGGATTTCATACAATTGCTTAAGATAATTGAACTATTGTTTTAACATTTTATAGGAGGAAACAATACGTGAGACTATTGAACATGTTGGATTTCAAGCCACATTGATCAATGATGAGAGATCCAATGCAGATCAAGTCTGCAAAATACACATAAATGGAATGACTTGCACTTCTTGCTCCTCCACCATTGAATCGGCTCTTCAAGCAATTCCTGGCGTGCAAAAGGCCCAAGTGGCCTTGGCAACAGAAGAAGCAGAAGTTCATCATAATCCCAATACTGTGAGCTATAATCAACTACTGCAAACCATAGAAGATGTTGGTTTTGAAGCCATACTTATCAGTACTGGGGATGATAATATAAGTAAGATAGAGCTCAAAGTTGATGGCTTAGACACTGATCATGATCATACTGTGAGAATGATTGAAAAGTCTCTCCAATCACTCCCAGGAGTTCAAGAGATAGTCATATATCCTGAACTCAGCAAAGTTTCCATTTCTTACATGCAAGATATGACAGGACCCAGAATTTTCATCAGTGTTATTGAGTCAACTGGGAATCTCAAAGCAATGTTATATCCCAAAGGCAAAGGAGGAGGAAGAGAAGCTCGCAGACAGGAGGAAGTTAAGCAATACTACAAATTCTTTTTATGGAGTATGGTTTTTACAGTTCCTGTGTTCTTAATATCTATGGTTCTGATGTATATCCCTGGAATCAAACATGTTTTAGACATAAAAGTAGTAAACATGTTGAGTGTTGGCATGGTTTTGAAATGGGAGTTGTCTACTCCAGTGCAGTTCATTATAGGCAGGAGATTCTACATGGGAGCCTATAAATCTTTACGCCATGGTTCTGCTAACATGGATGTGTTGATTGTCTTGGGAACAAATGCAGCCTACTTCTATTCTGTCTACTCATGCTTAAGGGCTGCTTACTCTAAAGCTTTCAACGGCACAGATTTCTTTGAGACTAGCTCAATGCTTATTTCATTTATTCTGCTCGGTAAGTATTTAGAGGTTTTGGCTAAGAGAAAGACATCAGACGCCATTGCCAAGCTTATGGACTTGACACCTGATACAGCAACATTGTTAGCTCTGGACGATGGAGGAAATGTGGTAAGTGAGCAAGAAATTGATAGCCGGTTAATACAAAAGAATGACACCATTAAAGTTATCCCTGGTGCAAAAGTAGCTGCAGATGGTTATGTTCTATGGGGAGAAAGCCATGTGAATGAAAGCATGATTACAGGGGAAGCCCGGCCAGTGGGAAAAAGGAAGGGAGACATGGTGATTGGAGGAACTGTGAATGAGAATGGCGTGTTGTATATTCGAGCAACACGAGTAGGATCAGAGAGTGCTCTTTCACAGATTGTTCGACTCGTTGAGTCTGCACAGATGGCTAAAGCTCCAGTGCAGAAGTTTGCTGACAACATTTCCAAATACTTTGTGCCTATTGTAAGTACTAAGAGTAATTTTAAACCAAATCGTAAGAAATGTATCGTTTGGGAGTTTGCTTTTAAAAATTGCGATTTGTAAATGTAAAAGGAAAACGCACGATTTTAAAGGCTAAACTGCGATCTTGTCAAATGATTAACTATGTTTTTAAAAGTCGTGTTTTCAAATAGTACATTTTAAAAATTACTATTTTTAAATCGCAAGTTTTGAAATCCCAAACCCAAATGGGTCATAGTATACACAGAAAATGCTTTTATCCTTTTTTCTGGATTTATTTTCTAATTAAAGTTTCTTCTAATTATTGTTTTGTTATTTGTAGAGGCATTTGTCAAAAGAAATAGCTTTGTTTTGCAGGTCATTATGCTTTCAGTTTCAACTTGGTTTGCTTGGTTTTTGGCTGGGAAGTTGCATAGCTACCCAAATTCTTGGATACCATCTTCCATGAGCAGCTTTGAGCTTGCACTTCAGTTTGGGATCTCAGTCATGGTCATAGCATGTCCTTGTGCTCTAGGCCTAGCAACTCCAACTGCTGTCATGGTTGGTACTGGAGTTGGTGCATCTCAAGGTGTACTGATTAAAGGCGGGCAAGCTTTAGAAAGTGCACATAAGGTAACATGAGAAATTCATCTTTAAGAGTTTGCTACTTTATATGAAAAATGGTCAAAATGGGATTCTATTACCAACTCAAATGCTTGTAGGGTTCCCAAATTCCTTCTCTTTTTATGCTTTATATATTGCAACTACTTGACTTGGAAGCAGTCTTAGTTTTACTTCCTGTGTGTCTGTTTATCTTGTAGGTGAACCGCATTATATTTGACAAGACAGGGACTCTCACTGCTGGGAAACCAGTGGTGGTGAACACACAAATTTTGAAAAATATGGTACTTAGAGAATTCTATGTGCTCATTGCTGCAGCCGAGGTATGCCTTCTCTGTTTTTTTGTTGAACACTCACTTTTTAAGAGAACTTACATGTCCATTTGGGTTTGTAATTTCAAAACATGCGATTTGAAAACGCAATATTTAAAATTTAGCGTTTGGTAAAATTGCATTTTAATCGTTAAAGTTGTGTGTCTTTAAAAACGAATCATCCTACATTCAATTTGAAAATGCAGATTGTTTTACGTTTTCAAATCGTCAGTTTTGTAAAACGCAGTCCCAAATGGTACATTTTTTACGACTTTATTTAAAATCGCAAATGCCAAACGCACTCGTGTATCTCGCATTGATGATGTTTGCTTGATATATATATGTTTGTATTAGGCAAACAGTGAGCACCCATTAGCCAAGGCCATAGTGGAGCACGCCAAGGGATTCATAGAAGATAAAGAGAGCCCTGCCTGGCCAGAAGCAAGAGACTTCATCTCCATCACTGGCCATGGAGTGAAAGCCATTGTTGAAAACAAGGAAATAATTGTGGGAAACAAAAGCTTGATGTTGGACCAGAGCATTGCCATTCCACTGGAAGCTGAAGATATGCTTGCAAAAGCTGAAGGGATGGCTCAAACTGGCATACTAATATCTATAGATAGGGAATTGGCAGGAGTTGTTGCCATATCTGATCCACTTAAACCAGGTGCTCAAGAAGTCATTTCCATTCTCAAGTCTATGAAAATTACGAGCATAGTGGTGACAGGTGATAATTGGGGAACTGCCAATTCTATTGCCAGGGAAGTTGGAATTGAAACTGTTATTGCAGAAGCCAAACCAGAGGATAAAGCACAAAAAGTGAAGGACCTTCAGGTATGTAAAGAACATAGCTTCAAGGAAAAACTTTTCACTGAATTCAAGCTTATGGGCTTGCAATTTTTGACATGACACACGAATCCGATATGAATCCAATAAGAAATTATTAGGATAGGGTTGGTGGATCTAACCCGTTTAATTAAATGGGTCTGGGTTAAGATTGACCTACATAGTTTTATACTCATATCTCGACACGTGACATAAGTGTTGGCAATTTTTTATACGATCTATGAACCTAACACAAAATTAACGAGTTAGAGTTGAAGAGTCTAACCCATTTAATTAAATAGACAGGGTTAAGGTTGATCTATATAGTGTTATACCTATGTTTCGACAGAACCCAAATCCAACAGGCCAACACGAATAGCCACTCCTGGAAGCATGGTGGACACATGCCATAGTCGGATATCTTGGGGGACCAACCCAGGATTTCTCCAAGTGTTGACTCATCCAAATATAGGTCTTGTCTTCTTTAAAATGAACTTGATAAAGGCCATATCTCTTCATCCATGAATATCTTTTTGTTGCTTATATCCTCTAAGTTCCATTTTTTTCATTCACAGGCTCAAGGCTACATAGTGGCAATGGTAGGAGATGGCATAAATGACTCACCAGCACTTGTGGCAGCAGATGTTGGAATGGCAATTGGTGCTGGCACAGACATTGCTATTGAGGCAGCTGACATTGTTCTGATGAAGAACAACTTGGAGGATGTGATAACAGCCATTGATCTTTCTAGGAAAACCTTCACACGAATACGTTTGAACTACTTTTGGGCTTTGGGGTACAATCTACTTGGCATCCCAGTAGCTGCCGGAGTCCTTTTCCCATTAACCGGTTTTCGTTTACCACCGTGGATTGCTGGAGCTGCAATGGCAGCCTCTTCTGTCAGTGTTGTTTGCAGCTCCCTCTTGTTGAAGAATTACAAGAGACCCCGGAAGCTGGATAACCTAGAGATACATGGAATAAGGATCGAGTAATCACTAATCCTAGTTTTGATCCATTTTTTGTCTATATACTTCTATCTATTCTGTCTGTTTTATTTTTGGATTCTGAGGATGAGCCGAACAATCTTAACATCATTTATTAGGAGCTGGACGACGACGCCTCCTCCTTAGATACAGATGTCTCCGACACTACTCTCCCGGCAAGAACAACTTTTTCCCAGTTCTGCTGGTTCCCATTTCTGGAGTGAAGGTTCTGTTCTCCAAGGAATCTATTTAGCAGTGTCATGATTGATGAAAAAAATTGTAAATAGAGTGATTGGCTGATTGGTATTCCGTGTACATAAACTATTGTGAGAAATTATAAATAGATGAACAGCTTGTTCATGCAGTGAAGATTAATGAAGCCACCAAGAACATCAGAAAAGCAATTGATGAACGGCATGATTGGTATTCCATTTTTGTCTTTGTTTAATGAATGATTTAGTCCATTAAACCCCTTTCACCCACCACCTCCGCCATCGCCGCCACCGGTTCCCTACATCATAAGACTCCGACCACCCTCTCCCTCCTCTAGTTTGATTTATGGTGAACTATCCACTACCTAAAAACCATCTACAAACCCACATACATGAACAAACCTACCTCCACGGACTGTCACATCAATTTATACAGAACTTGTATTAAAAGCTGTAAAACCTCTAGCAGCACTCGCTTCAAAGGCACTAACGTGGACAGAACATGAAATGGTTCGACATACATGAGAAACCAAGTATAAATCTAAACAATTTGGAAATGGTAGAATCAATCTCACATTTATTTCATTCGAAACCTACCCACCACATGACAAATCTGAAGAGTTTTATTACACAATCTAGCAACAAAGCTCAACATTGTAAACAGTGACATTTACAATGCCCGATGAAACAGAAGCATGTTTTTCACATCTTTGAAGGCAACACCTTTTTTATGCTAGACTCCCTTTCGCCGTTTGCCGCCACTGACCTCTGCACTTGGAATTTCGTTTTGGCTTTGTAGAGGACATTATGTACTTCATCAAAATGAGGTCTTGTTGCATTTCTTGTATCCTCGATCCACTGCTGAACTTTCTTGTGAGGGCCTAGTATACGACTGCGATCCTTCTCATCCAAAAGCTAATTCAAAGAGTAATAATAATGAGATCAATAATGTCTCCTAGATAACTTTTAATTTGTAATAAACTCTAGCTACACATAGACTAGGGCCAGAATAATTCCCTCTGCACAACCATAGATAAGAACTCCAACATATACGGCTGTATTTTTTTCTTAAAAAGGAAACTAACTTACATTTTCCCTCCCAGTAATCTAAAAAAAAAAGTGTGAAATCTCCTTAGAATAATCAGCTTCTTGTTTAACATCTATATTTTTCCATCCAGTGATATCAACAAACAACAATTTCCATGGCACCACATAGAAATTAATCGAAGTAAAGAGCAAAATTCCCTTTTAGCTCAAATTAAAAATATTCCAAAAATACAAGCAATATTACCTCACATGTTTGCCATTCTTTAACGAAAAATTAAACAAAAAGAAGAAGAAGAAGAGAGCACATACATATTTTCAGTCACACTAAATTAAAGGTATAAGGACAATCATCTTTTATGGTAATTAGGCCAAGATTTCATGAAAAAGTACCATAAAAATGCATGCATATGATAATTTTTCTTGTGTAAATAGATTTTATTCCCCCCATTAGCAAATGTAATGCTAGCCAAAAGGAAAGCTCCGACTCAAAAGGACCACTATAAAGAAATTGTGCCATCATTGCAATATTTTATTTCTTCAATACCTTTCTATTCTTTTTCTTTTTTTTTGGGATCTCTTTGTTTTTGTATACAAACTAAAGAACTACTTCCCATCCACCTTTCTCCCATAATATTTCTCTCGGTATATATTGCCAATTCAAAAACCAGTAACAACAACAACAATAAAGCATTAAGTCACATCTATATACCTCTAGTTGCAGGATCTCACAAACCAGGCTGAGATCAGCTATGGATGGTAGAAAGCCACCCAGCAGGAAGCGCCCATTCCCCTTTAGCCAGATAGACTCTATTTTTGACAGGGACAAGGATAAAAGTTTCTCACTTACAGCAGCTGCTTGTGGGTTCAGGGGAAGGCCAAATACAGGTGCTAGTAGGCTATTGAGAATCAATCCGGCTGAAACGATAATAGTCAAGTAAAAAGCTATAGCCCATCAGAAAAGAGAAAACTTTGGTAAAGTGAATTGAAATATCAAACATATGTATATGTGTAGCCACAATTAAAAAAAAAAAAACTAGAATTATAAATAAATGCGCATCTCAGAAGATTTGCCATCCCCAAAAACAGCATGATTAACATGTCCTATTATGGTGGCATCTAAAGCTGCAGAGAGGGAAGGAGATAACTGATTATGGACACTACTGACAATAAAATGGAAAATCTGGTTTTAGATTTATCGCTTAAACTATTAACATTACCTGAGGTATGGTCTAAAGCATCTACAACAAATGGATGTGCTCAAATGCAAATCATTCACCTACTCCCTATCCAAGGGCCATCATTTTGAAAGGGGGTTTGAATTGGCTATGTGATAGTTGGCATGCAAAAATCAAGTTTTAACCATTCTGAATACCAAATCTATCTTAATGTAAAAAACGATAACTTTCTCTGATACTAAATATTATTATATTAAGGTTATCACATTGTGAATGGGAGAAAATATGTCTCTGAGTGAAACATGTGGCACATGGCAAAACATGTATCGTGTGTGTGTGTGTCTATCTTCAATGTAAAAAATGATAATTTTCTCTGATGCTAAGGATTATTATGTCTATGAGTGAAACATATGGCACTTGGCAAATGTGTGTGTGTGTGTGTAACATGTGGCACTTGACAAAAAGTGTACCGTGTGTGTGTTAGATACCTACATCACTAGATACCAAGGTACCGCAAAAGTTACATTGAAGTCACTTCACGTAGGTTCTTTTTTTCAAAGATATGGAAACACAAAATTGTAAAGAAAATATGGGGGAACTAGTACACGTTATTGGAAGAATTCAAATATCAATCTTAAGTCAACCGTGACTTCCCTATCATATTCTATGTAACAAAGAAAATTTGATTGTTCCTAGCAAATATGACCAACAAGAAGCAAGGTTATATTTGATGTTACTAAAAAAGTATGAACATCATTTGGAGTTGAGTATGAAGCACCTGCACCCTGGCGTAGATTAGAGTGATGCCAATCCAACACTGAATGAATTTTAGCTTTCCTAGAAACATCAGCTGGATACCTGACAGTATGGACAGAAAAAGAAGTTGAAACTGGCTGCAGAATGTATGTATCGAAGCTATGGAACACAACAAGCCACTGAGATATAATCACATTTCTGCAACTGGAAGCACATAGGTTTGAACAACATTTTAATCTAAATTATATACACACCAGTGCACATGTTTGAGTGCCAAGCTGTCAAATCCACACATCCTCCAAATTTAGGGCACTGACATTGTCTTACCAATTAATGTTTTTCAGTTTTCTTCCTTTACACCCTAAGGTGAAGTTTGCATATAGACTGTGAATCTAGATTTAAGGAAGAAAACATAGTACAGGTAGTCAAGGAACTCCTGGCGAACAAGGCTTCTGTTCCTCAGTTGTGTTGGATGAGAGTGAAGGGTGAATGAGACCAACACACTACCCATATCCATGTACACACCCAAAACTTGCATCTTCCTTTGTCTAAATCAGGTATATCCCACATTTTCAATGTTAATAAAGTATAATGAGGAAAATAACTCAAACAAGGAGCAACTGTACTTACCAATGATCTGCAACTCCAGGGAATGAACAAGCAAGATAGATAAGAATTGCATGACTGCAGAGAAAAGAAGGGCACGGGGGGGGGGGGGGGGGGAAGGGGGGTTGTTTCAAGGATTTAATTAGACAGATGAATGGATAAAATGAGAAATAACTAAACGAAGCTTAAAGTGGTCAATGTAGTTTTTGAATCAGGTATATGGTTAGATTGGATTGCAAGCAGCAGTTCTTCTGGTCTACAATTGTGGAGATTAGACAAGTAAAACAACACAAAAGATGATAAGCATCACATGCCAAAAGCATAGAATAATCAACCACAAGTAGTCATTAATAAATCAGCTCCATATATGAAGCAAATTTTAATTTAGGGTTAAATACCATACTCGAGGTTTGTATATTTTTCAAAAAGCTACTAGGTTTTGAAAAGTGACAATTGTGCTATGTAGGTTTGATAAAATTTTATTTTCAGTCTTCCGTTAGTGTTCCATCAACAAAATTGTTTGGCCGTCTGTACACGTGGCCACATCACCACCAATAAAATCATGCCATGTGTCCATCTAATTTAATAAGACTTTCCATATCTCACATCTGTCCATATTAGCTCCACAACAGAGCCAGCTTAAATGTAACACGTATGCGAAGTTAGAGACAAAAAACAAAACCCCCAAAACAAAAGGCAACTTAGAGCATCAATCTAAACCGTGTGTCGGTCACCGGTAGTGCCTCCCACACCATTGCTTCAGCCACAGATTGATTTTCACCATATTTCAGCCACCGACGAACTGAAATTCTCATGCATCTCCTAAGGCACCAAGCTCAGATACACCACACTGGATAGCGCCAAGATCGGAAACCGAGATACAAATAGTCAAAATTGCATGAATCCTTAGCCTCAGAACAAGGGAAAGAAGAAAGAACAAACTAAACAAAGAATCAAAAGAAAAGAAACTAAGTCAAGAAACTGATATTAATAAGAGCTGTTTTGTGACTAAAATACAGTAAAAATTAACCATCTCCTACATGTTCTAAGCAAATAACCAGACTTCAGCAGCAAATTATGGCAACAAAATCGAAATGCAAACATACACGTCTTTGGATAAGAACTATTCATTGATTTTAAGAATCAAGCAACCCCAAATAACCAAATGTCCAGATTTCCATTGACAAAACGAAGACAACGACGCTAACAGATCTATGACAACCGACAAGAGAAAATGGAAATGCCCTATGTGGGATGCTCAGAAAATGTAAGAAAAAAGAGAATAGCAGATGTTAAGGGAAAATGGTGTAGGATGCACCGTCAGTGGCTGACACAAGGTGTGGGGAGGCGCACGATCTGAGTCAGGTTTTTTTTTTTTGGTCTCTAACTTTGCCGCATGTGACGTGTAAGCTAGCTTTGACGTAGGTTGATATGTACTCACGTGGCAAGTGCAACTGATATGACAATTCTCATTAAATTAGATGTACACGTGGTGTGATTTTATAGGCAGTGACGTGGCACCTGTATAGGTGGCCAAACAACCGTCAATTTATTCTTACGAAACACTAACTTAGGTACTGAAAATAAAATATTGTCAAACCCAGGTAGCATAATTGTCACTTTTCAAAACCTGGTAGCTATTTGAAAAACTTGCAAACCCCTGTACCAAAATGGTATTTAACCCTTCAATTTATTAACTACTCTAGATAATGAAATAGGCAGTGATGTGGCACCTGTATAGGTGGCCAAACAACCGTCAATTTATTCTTACGAAACACTTAGGTACTGAAAATAAAATATTGTCAAACCCAGGTAGCATAATTGTCACTTTTCAAAACCTGGTAGCTATTTGAAAAACTTGCAAACCCCTGTACCAAAATGGTATTTAACCCTTCAGTTTATTAACTACTCTAGAGAATGAATAAAATAAAAGTATAAATCAATTGTAGGACAACAACAAATGCAAAATTAAACATTAGTCTAAAGTATGACCATTAAAAAGCCATAATGCATGTACTCCAGAACTGACTAAGAAAACAAAGAAAATTAGAAAGGAGACTGGCATTATTGATGATAACAATCATGACCATTTCAGATGGCAGTTTTCATCATATATTAGTAGTGAAAATATTTGTATACACAATTTATGTAAGATATTGTAAAAATCTGTAATCCATAAGAGATATGCAAAGAAATCCATCCAGCTATGAAAATAATATCCTGGAGAAGAACTCAGACGAGGGAAAAATATAAGAACCTAGTCCCAGCTATCAAGAAAACATATCTACGAATTGGTGGATTGCAAAGCCAATATAATCTTCTTGTCTCCACAAGAACAGAATATCTAAATAAAAAGGAAAATTACCAGAATGCTTCTGTAACCACCTCTTTCAAAATTCCTCCCCATAATAGTTCAATTGCCCTATTCTACTCCAACCACTGAGAAAATCCACTTCCAATTCCTCAAGACATATACTTATTTCATGAAATTAACTTATATGTGAAGGCCGTACCAAATTATGATGAAACAGGGAACTAAAAAACCTTTGATCACCTCTCAAACAGCTTAAATCTTCCATCAACTATAGCTGGAACTCTCTGAATAGGGTTTATTTCTGGCAATACATCAAATGGAAGAAAAAAAATAAAAAATAAAAAATTAGTTCAATATTAAGAAACAAACCCAATAGCTCATTACTTTCTTCATTTAACTGTAACAACTGTGTTATTGATGTTTTCACTCAACAGTACTTCATTATAAACCAACATGTGTTATGATTTCTAGCCAGCCCCCACTACTCTGCAACTTTTTCTATGGTCATCTACTTCTTTCAAATGAAGTTATGAGTGTACAATCACCTAAGAAATTAATTTTCAATTTACACATAAAGATGTACCTTTGAACTCAGGAGACAGTTGCTGGCGTTTGGACAGGTCCACTCTGATTTCCTCGAAGTCTATTCCATTAACCCTGATAACACCAGAAAAACAAAATCCCAGATCCCAATTACAGTAGATAATGATAGAACTATCCCAGAAATTGAAGAGAAAACCGAAAGATGATGATCAAGGAATCAATAGAATTACTTGCAGAAGATAATAACTGCACGAGATGGCTGTGACATCCGGTCAGCGTATACTTTCAGCTTCATTTTTTGCTTCTTTTCCCTCAATTCTCTTTCTCTTTATCTCTCTCACAGTGTGATTATCAGAGATTCAGAGTAAACAACGTTTCTTCGTTTTATTTGGTTTTCAAGCTTTCAACTGAGCTGTGGAGGAGGGAGAAGACCGTTTGTTCGCCCTTTTGGGTAAGATCAAGTGGATGGACGGCAAAGATTGTATACAGTTCCTAACCGTGCAGTTGGTTTGGTTAATTCACGTTATCAAATGTAACTCCTCCCATTATTTTTGAAAAAAGATATTTAATTTTTTTTTAAAAGTTAATTTATGATATTTATTTTTTAATTTCAATATTTTGTTAATTTTTTTTTCATTAATGCTCCGTTTGTTTCGACGTAAAATGGTTTCCGTCGTAAAATAATTTCGACGAAATCAATTTCAAAAGAAATTATTTTCTCGAAAATATTTTTCGGTGTTTGGTTCGCACGAAAAAATTACGAAAAGTGAAAATGCAAATGTCGCCGGAATCCGGTGACGACCGGTCACCGTCGCCGGAAATCCGGCGAGCATGTTTGGCCGGATCCGGCGAAAATTGCCGGATTCCGGTAGGACACCTCCGGGCCGGGTCAGATCCGGCCGGATTCCGGCCATTCTGGCCAGATCCGGCAGATCAGTAGCCGGATCCGGTCATATCCGGCCGGATTCCGGTCATGTTGGCCAGATCCGGGATCAGTGTCCGGCCAGATCCGGCCGGATCAGTGTCCGGATCCGGTCAAATCAGGCCGGATTCCGGCCGGTTTCTGTCCATGACCGGATTCCGGCCAGATTCCGCCGGCATTCGGCGCAGTTGCCGGATGTTGCCGGAATCCGGCGGCTAGATTCCGGCGGTCGGCAGTATTCCGGTAGTCGGATTCCGACGCCGGCATTATTCCAGTGACTTGATGATGCCGGACTCCAGTGCTGCCTATTTTCGAACGACCGACTATTGCCGGATTCGACCGGTCAAATATCAAACGTGCGTGTAAAGGCGAAGAATATAATTTTGGAAAACGATTTACGGTTTTTAAAACCGTAAATCGTTTTCCAAAAATTAAAGAAGGTTTTATGGTCAAACTAAAAATGGTTTTCGTTGACCGTTATTTTCGCCCCTACCAAACACCGTAAATTACCGAAATCATTTTCCGGAAATCATTTTACGCCGAAACAAACGGAGCATAAATTCTGTTAAAATTCTCAAACTCAGTGTTCTTGTCAATTTCCAAACAACCCATTCTGCTACCCAGCAACCCAAACACACCGTTAACCACTAACATCGCTTTTGCATTAACAATTCTTTCAAATATGTCACAAGCTACTGCGCCGCTACTCCCTTCAGCCGCATATCACTGCACCGCTACCTTCTCACGCCGCAGATCTCACAAACCCTTTTGCAAGTCGTGTCATTTGGGTCCTCTCTGCATATCAGGTCACTAGAATTATGGCTTACGAGAAATAAGAAAAATAAATATTTTTCCTTTGTTTGGTACAAAAAAAAAAAAAAGGAAGAAAGAAAGAAAGTTTTGGTTTTACAAGTGATCACTTTCATGTATGTATTGCAAATTACAATATAGAATGAGGATTTCATGTATGTGGCATTGGTAATAAGAACTCTATGGTTCGGGTCTTTAGCAGATCTATTGATAGAGATCAATTGTCTCTTTTTTATACTTTTTTAATTCCAATTCTAGTTTTTGACATGAAAATGGGCGAAGAAAATTAGAGATATAATCCAATACTTGTGACTATTCAAGGACGGGAAGGGCCCCTTGAGTTTGGTTTATATTTTGATGTAATATAAATGTGGAAAATGTTTTTTTCTTAATGGGGTTTATATTTAAAATGTGTTTTATGTTTTAAAATTTATTTTGTATTTTGATTTTAAAAAGGAGTATTTTGTATTTTACATTATTCATTAATGATTTTGAGAAAAAAAAAAAAACAGTACTTTTTTTTTTAAAAATAAAAAATTGTTTTAAAAACAGTTACCCAACGAGTCTGCCCAAAGGCCTCGCAACTATAAAGGACTTTCTAGCTTCTACACTTTTAAACAAGACATGTATAAAAGAAAGTGATATCCAATGACTTTATTTGGTTACCTTTTGAATTGGAGGAAAGGTTGGTATGATTTTTAATAGCACATGCTTTTAACATGTTTTTTTAATAGCATTGATACAAAAATATGTTATTTTATGTTATGATCTTAAGTGTTTTATATAGGTTAAGTACAATCTTAATCATGTATATATAAGTTATTAAGCATCATAACCGGTTTTAAAGATTGAGTCATACACAAAGTTTGTATTTTTTGATATCAAAGCTAGCAATCACGTTGAGTATAGGATCTAAGGGGTTGCAGCTTTGTAATCGAGTCACGAAGGTAGACAACTTATAGACCGAATTAAAATGTCTTGATAATATGTATGCAGAGCGTACTACTTTTTTTTTTTTTTTGACATTTTACACAAGAGGAAGAGAGAAGATTCGAACTATTGACCTCCGCTTCATGAGGCATGATCTCCAGCCTATTGAGCTATCATTAGAGACTATAATAATAACAATTCAAAACATAAAATATTTATATATATATATATATATAAAACATTTGCTTTTATGCCATCTCATTTCAAAAATACCGAATTACCCCAACCCCCAAAGCTTACAAAATTAACCGCAGGGGGGATTGTAGATCAACGGATCAGGGACTTCTTGGGACCCCTAGTATGCGGAGATCAAGCGTAGACGCTGACGTTTACTAACCTGAGACCGCTCCCACTGAATCATTTCTCCTGAAAAGGGTTAAAAAAAAAAACCGGGAAAACGGATGGGGGGAGTACAGACTACAGAGTACTGGAAGGACTGAAAAAGACTTTTGCTTTGCCCTCAGCTCCGGAGACAGCACTGTACTCGTAGCTCTGTACATTTTCTCTCTCTCTCTCTCTCTCTCTCTCTCTCTTTGAGTTTGGTGGTGAATGCAGTTCAGAGCTGATAGATCTTTTCGATCTCTTGAATATGGCGAAAGTTCTTCAGCCTTTTAGCTTAAAAGGAGGTAAATTGTCTCCAGAAAGCTAGCTTCTGCTTGTTTTTTTTTTTTTGGATGAATTCCTGCTTGTTTCTTTCGCCACCACCTTTTCAAACCATTCATTTTCTTAACGTTTGGATTTGCTTTGGAACACTTTCGTATATTCGTATAGTATTCGTGTGTGTGTGTGTGTGTTTTTTTTTTTTTTTTGTGTATGTATGGAGTATTTCTTTGTTGTGTACGATCTGTGATGGAGAAAGTTTACGCTTTATTTTTGTTTTGTTTTTGCTACATTTTCTCGGGAACCAAACAGGAACGAAGAGATGCGTCAGGGTTTGCTTTTTGTGATTTAGTTAGTTACCGTGAATCTTTATTTTCTGTGTGCGTTCACTGTTCAGTGAATCTGCAGTAGTGTAAAGCTCGTGTGTGTGAACTGTGAAGCGAGCTTTAAGGATCTTTTAGCTTTGAAGCGTGGCTTACTAAATATAATAAGCTTTCTATTTCTAAGATCCTTCTACGACGGGGTGTTGCACATGTTTATCATAAAAAAATGATTAAAAAGTCTAAAAGCTTGTTTGCTTTCGCAGTCTAATATACTAGAAATTGTTTAGTTCCAAGGCTCGCTTTTAGTGTCATTCAAGTTAGTAGATTGGCTTTTGGTTTCCCTGGTAATTTTCTACTAATCATTGTAAAAATAATCCCAAATAACAATATTGGAAGAAGATAGAAAAGAAAAGATCTTCTGGATTCCGTTGGTATTTGTCCTTTTCCTCCCATTCTGCTCTTGAAGAAGGTGAAAATTGTAGTTTATATGGTTTGGTGTTTATACATTATATTTCTTTTGTCTCTATTGGGTACAAGAGTTGGTTGCTGGTGTTTTGTTTTGTTTATTTTTTATTTTATCGCTGTCTTTTTCAACCAAAATTTCAGTAGACAATGTGTGCAAAACGAAAAACAAAAATTATTGGGTTTGGATCTTTCTCTGTGGCTGTATTTTCTTCTTCGGGCATTTGGAAAAGAGGCTTATAAATCACTCTCTGCATGGTATGAATATTCGAAACACATTTTTTTTGGTGCACCGTCACTGATTTGTCTACTATGTAATTGAAGAGCAGATCTTTGAACTAGGTATAATTATTTTTTCATGATTTGAATTTGAGTAGAAGTTGATAATCATTAGTTTTGTCAATGTTGGAAGCTTGGTTTTTTCCTAGCGAATGTGAAATGTGCCTGACACCTCAAGTTCTGGCCTTATGCATCTTGTTTAAGGCATGCACCTTCAATTGTTTTATTCAGTGTTTGCAAGTTGAGGAGTATGTTTGAAGTGACACTCTGGCCCTCAGTTTGCTCTGTAAATGGTTCCATTTTCCGGACCTCTCTTACTAGATTAAGAATGACTTCAATTGAACTATTTACAAGGGCTATGCTCATGATAAACAACATCCTCAAAGATTTCAGTAGGCATTCTGTAGTGCTTTCTTAGCCATTTAATTTTTAGCCTCCCTTAAGTAGCCAGAAAGATTAAAAGAAAGGCCAATTCACATGAGTGGAAGCTATAAGGAAAGACATGGTTGTTAGGGAGGAAAATGTGGACATAATCTTTAATAGGCGAGTGGCAGAAAAAGGAATCATGGGACCAACCCTAATTAGTTCAGGTTAAGGCTTAGTTGAGTTGAAGTGAGTGTTATATAGTTCAATTTTAGATTGCTCTTTTAGGGGCCAATTTGACGGCAGACAATTATAAATCTAGCTTATCGTATATTCACATAATTTTTATTTTATAAATATTTGCTTTTCTCCTTTCATAGCGTGTCTCCTGATTTAAGGTCTACTGCCCAGTTCTTAAGTAAGTTGTAGTGTCTAAACTATCTGTGACTTTAATTCATTTCAAGGAATTTTGTTCAGTTCATTTCAATGGCACTGCATTTAATTTACCAAAATATGATGGGTATCTCTATCCATTAATGAAGTTTCTGAGAACTTTTCCATTGCATGATAGATTCTTGAGGTTCACTTGTATTTCAGGACCATTAGAAGGTCATTTGTAGAAAGTCTGTCCATGTCTTTGGTTGGAATAAACCAAGTATCCCCCGCCTACTGCAACTATGAAGTGCTCTATTCCTTTGCAAAAAGTCACTGCCAAAGTTTTTCTTTCTTTCATTGTTTTTGAATTATTCAATTTCAGATACATCTACTGTTTCCATAGTAGGATGTTTTATTTCATATGTATGTTTCTTCTACTACTTTAATAATTAGATGTTTTATTTCATAGGCACGTTCCTTCTCTTAACTATTCAAATGAATTTTCACTTCTTTATTGTAGTTTAATACTAACATGTATTGATAGTTCTCTTCTTTGCAGGTACCAGTAGCTGTCTTCCATCTCTCCACTAGTTCACTTTCTTTTCAACAAATCCCACCTGCCTATTCATCATGATGAACAACCTTAAGTTAGGGGTGGATGTAATAAGTGCTCACAATCTCTTGCCTAAAGATGGGCTAGGTTCATCTAGTGCATTCGTGGAGCTCTACTTCGATGGTCAAAAGTTCCGTACCACCATCAAGGAGAAGGATCTCAACCCTGTTTGGAATGAGAGTTTTTACTTCAACATTTCTGATCCTTCCAACCTCCACTATCTCACTCTTGATGCCTTTGTGTACAATAATGTAAAAGCTAAACTCCAGGTCCTTCCTTGGGAAGATTAGCCTCACAGGAACTTCTTTTGTTCCCTACTCTGATGCTGTTGTCTTGCACTACCCTTTGGAAAAGCGTGGCATCTTCTCACGCGTAAGAGGAGAGCTCGGCTTAAAAGTTTATATTACTGACGAGCCATCCATAAAGTCCTCTATTCCGATGTCTGCTGTCGAATCATTGCAAAATAAGGATCCAAACTTAACTCATGCACATGCCCAAACAGTTCCAAGTGCAGCCCCAAACACTCACTCTTACAACAAAGTTGAGACAAGACACACCTTCCATCATCTCCCTAACCCAAATCACAACCAAAGTCATCATCAATCTTCTGCTCCTGAAGTTTCCCTTCATTCAACCAAGTATTTGACCGAGGAAATGAAAACAGAACCACAGCCTTCAAAGCTAGTCCGCATGTACTCTGCATCATCATCACAACCTGTTGAGTATGCGCTGAAAGAGACAAGCCCTTTCCTTGGTGGTGGAAGAGTTGTTGGGGGTCGTGTCATTCATGGAGACAAGACTGCAAGTACTTATGATCTTGTTGAAACGATGCATTTTCTCTATGTAAGGGTTGTTAAGGCTCGTGATCTTCCTGATATGGATGTTACCGGGAGTCTTGATCCATTTGTTGAAGTGAGAATTGGAAACTATAGAGGGATTACAAAACACTTTGAGAAGCAGCAAAATCCTGTGTGGAATCAGGTCTTTGCCTTTTCAAAGGATCGGATGCAAGCATCTGTAATGGAAGTTGTAGTTAAGGACAAGGATCTCATCAAAGATGACTTTGTAGGCATTGTAAGGTTTGACATCAATGAGCTTCCATTACGAGTACCACCGGATAGCCCTCTGGCTCCAGAGTGGCGCCGGCTTGAGGATAAGAAGGGAGAGAAGATTAAGGGTGAGCTGATGCTTGCAGTCTGGATAGGCACCCAAGCAGATGAGGCTTTTTCTGATGCATGGCATTCTGATGCAGCTACACCCTTTGATAGCACACCGGCTGCTTCTGCAGTGATACGTTCAAAAGTCTATCATGCACCACGGTTGTGGTATGTGCGTGTTAATGTCATCGAGGCACAAGACTTGGTTGCAACAGAGAAGAATCGTTTCCCGGATGTGTATGCTAAGGCACAGATAGGTAACCAGGTCTTGAAAACCAAAACTGTTCAGGCTCGGACTATCAGTTCTCTTTGGAATGAGGATCTTTTGTTTATTACTGCTGAACCCTTTGAGGATCATCTGGTCCTATCAGTTGAGGATCGTGTAGGTCCTGGAAAAGATGAAATCATTGGAAGGGTCATCATTCCGTTGAGCTCTGTAGACAAGCGTGCTGATGATCGCATGATCCATTCCCGTTGGTTCAACCTAGAAAAGCCAGTTGCTGTGGATGTAGATCAGTTGAAAAAAGAAAAGTTCTCCAGCCGGATCCATCTCCGAGTCTGTCTAGATGGAGGATACCATGTTCTCGATGAGTCAACTCATTACAGCAGTGATCTCCGTCCTACAGCAAAGCAGCTCTGGAAGCCACCAATAGGAGTTTTAGAACTCGGAATATTGAATGCTGTAGGGCTTCACCCCATGAAAACACGAGATGGAAGGGGCACATCGGATACATATTGTGTAGCAAAGTATGGTCACAAATGGGTCAGGACACGCACTATTGTTGACAACCTTTGTCCAAAATACAATGAGCAGTACACTTGGGAGGTGTTTGATCCAGCTACAGTTCTCACTATAGGAGTATTTGACAACAGCCAACTTGGTGAAAAGGGTTCAAATGGTAACAAGGACCTGAAGATTGGGAAAGTTCGCATCCGTATCTCGACACTTGAAGCTGGCCGTATTTATACACACTCTTATCCGTTGCTGGTTCTTCACCCGAACGGTGTTAAGAAGATGGGGGAATTGCATTTGGCAATACGGTTTTCATGCACCTCATTTGTGAACATGCTTTACCTATACTCTCGACCTCTACTGCCGAAAATGCACTATATAAGGCCTTTTAGCATAATGCAGCTTGACATGTTACGCCATCAAGCTGTCAACATTGTGGCAGCAAGGTTAGGCCGAGCAGAACCTCCACTTAGGAAGGAAGTGGTGGAATACATGTCCGATGTGGACTCACACCTTTGGAGCATGCGAAGAAGCAAGGCAACTTTCTTTCGGCTAATGTCGGTTTTCTCAGGATTATTTGCTGTTGGGAACTGGTTTTGGGATATCTGCATGTGGAGGAATCCTATAACCACAGTGCTTGTTCATGTACTCTTTCTTATGCTTGTTTGTTTCCCAGAACTGATTTTGCCCACAGCTTTCCTCTACATGTTTCTAATCGGGGTGTGGAACTTTCGGTACCGGCCAAGGTATCCTCCCCACATGAACACAAAGCTCTCTTGTGCTGAGGCAGTGCACCCTGATGAGCTAGATGAAGAATTTGACACATTCCCTACAAGCCGGAACCCGGAGCTGGTGAGAATGAGGTATGATCGACTGAGGAGTGTGGCTGGTAAAATTCAGACTGTGGTTGGCGATGTGGCAACCCAAGGGGAGCGAATTCTGAATCTGTTAAGTTGGCGAGATCCCCGTGCCACAGCCATCTATGTTACATTCTGCCTTGTAGCTGCACTAGTGTTGTATGTCACACCATTCCAGGCTTTGGCTGCTTTGGCAGGGTTCTACCTGATGAGGCATCCGAGATTTCGCCACAGGTCACCTTCGGTGCCTATCAACTTCTTCCGCCGATTGCCTGCTAGAACGGATAGTATGCTGTAAATTAGAGATTGGTATGTTTTCTGGCCTGGGTTTGTAATAATGTAACTGCTTCACCCACGTTGCCGATCATTGTTGTTGTTGTGCTCTTCTGCATGCCGTTTGTTCTTGTTGTCCAGTTTCACCCAGTGAATAATTTGTACCTTGCCAATCTGGCTATAAAAATTAACGAAGAAGACAATAATCCCTATTTATTTATTCCTGTACTGATCCTATCCTTCGATTGTATATACACGTTTAAAAAAGTGCCCCGTTTGAGAAACAAAAAATCAGTTTGAAAACGGGAAAAAATTCACGTTTTCAAATCGGAAGAGATGGAGTGTTGTTAAACACGCACGTTTTTACATGTTAAATTGCAATTTTACCAAATGCATAGTTGCATTTTGAAATGGCATGTTTTGAAACTGCCAAAAAAAAAAAACCCCCCTTTAATGTCTGCATTAAATAATCTAGATCTTATATTTAGGCCTCAAAAATATAAAATAAAATAAATGCGAAAGTCAGCATGCAGGTTGCCTGTTGTTGTGTGTTAGTTTAATTGGTAAGCTGATGATAGTCAGCAGGCCAGAAAAAAGAAGCTTTTTTAGTAGTACATTTTCAGCCAGATTTGTGTTAATATTTGGATTTTTCTCCATGGAGATAATTTAGAGGTTCAATGTACAGCATGTCAACCAACACCAAAGTCAAGCTATACATATATTTTTATGCTCAGACACGACCTTCAAACAGAAGATTTTCCCGGACGTGCGCACCGACTGTGTCTTGACGTGCGCATGCCAGCGGCTAACATAATATACGTGCTTCCATGTTCAAAATCATTCCGGGGGACAACGCAACCGCCAACTCCCACTAGAAAAGCAGAAGCAAAGCCAGGAACAATCATTGCTAGCTCCTGCCAAAGATGGCCGTCTCTGTTTCCAAAAAGAGATCAAAGCCATCCAAAAAGGTAGAAGCAGCAAGAGAATGTTGCTTCTGGTATTCTATTTTCATCAACTTTCTCTATCGAATCCCTGCTGCTATCCTCCTCCTAATCCTTATCTTCCTTTGGTCTTCCTCCACCACCATCATATCCGGCAAAATCGTTCATGTTTGCGTCTCGTCCCGGAAGCTCAACAACCTCTATTGCCTCTCTGCAGGTACCCATGCCAACGTTAACATCCCAATTCCGGTAATCAACGATACTGCCATTTCTAGCGTCAATGTTGGTGTCGAAGAGATTGTCAACTATGTCCGGGAGGACCGGGATAACCCGAATCCTATTACTGAGCAAAACAGAGTTGATAAAGACGGTAAGGAGGAGGCTGCAGATGCTGTGAAGGTTCTGGACATTACTCATCAGTATGATCGTAATCCTGTTGTTATACAAGAAGTAGACCAAGCCGGAGATGAGGGGACTGCATATGCTTGGAAGGCCGTCGAGGAGCAGTTGCACCTGCATCGATCATGGAGGTCGGATAAGAATCACCCGGTGTGTGATGGGCGGGGAATATATGTTTATGATCTGCCGTCAAAGTTCAATAAGGACTTGGTGGGTCAGTGCCATGATATGGTGCCATGGCTGGATTTCTGCGAGTATTTCGATAATGAGGCATTGGGGCAGCCAATACCAAAGCTTGGGGACGGATGGTATCAGACTCATCAGTACTCTCTGGAGCCAATATTTCATTCGAGGGTCTTGAAGCATCCATGCAGGGTTTATAATGAGAATGAAGCCAAGCTCTTTTATGTCCCTTTTTATGGTGGTCTAGATATACTAAGATGGCATTTCAAGAATGTTTCCAATGATGTCAGGGATACCTTGTCATCAGAACTCATCAAGTGGCTGGAAAACCAGGGGCCGTGGGCTTGGAATTCAGGTAAGGATCATGTCTTTGTGTTGGGGAAGATTTCATGGGATTTTAGGAGAAATGATGGTTCTCCATGGGGACTAGATTTTTAGAGCTTGATCAAATGCAGAACCCTGTGAAGCTCTTGATCGAACGCCAGCCATGGCACGTAAATGACATTGGAATTCCACACCCGACCTTCTTCCACCCTCATTCAGATGATGACATTATCGCATGGCAGCAGAAAATAATCAGCTCAAACAGGAGAAACCTCGTGAGCTTTGCCGGGGCGCCACGGCCTGATCAACCGGACAACATGAGATCGATATTAATCGGCCAGTGCAAGTCCGCAGACAATGGAGTATGCCGTTTCTTGAATTGCAGTTCAGGAGCGTGTAATGATCAGCCTGAGTCAGTCATCGAGCTCTTCATGGAGTCTGAGTTCTGCTTGCAGCCTCCAGGGGATAGCCCCACAAGAAAATCAGTGTTTGATTCTTTAGTTTCTGGTTGCATTCCGGTATTTTTCTGTCCTTTCACAGCTTATTACCAGTATCCATGGCATTTGTCTGCAGATCATGGTAAATATTCTGTGTTCATAGACCAAGTAGAGGTGAGGCAAAGGAAGGTAAATGCAGTAGAGAGGCTGATGAAGATTTCTCAGAGGGAGAGGGAGGATATGAGGAGCTTTATAGTATATGAATTACTACCTGGTTTATTATATGGGGATTCAAATTCACATCTTGAGAAGTTTCAAGATGCATTTTCCATAGCTATGAATAGTCTGCTTGAGAGGGTAAACAGAAAGGAATGAATTGTACCAAAGGGGTTGCTATTGTTCTTTATTTGTTTATTGATTTCTTCCCATTATACATGCAAAGCATAGTCAGGGGATAGTTTCATATTTGATTCGTTTCAAACTCTTTAACTTTTTTCTCTGCAAAAAAATTTCAATATAACACGTTCGGTAATTCATGTGACACTTATTACGCCAGTCACTAAATAATTAAATTTATCTGTCAAATTTGTTGCTTAATTTTTTCACCCATATTGTGTCACGTGACACTCATATGAACTATTATGTCAATTTGTAAGAAGGTTTAGTAAAATCTGTAGTATTTTAAGCATTTTCCTTTCAAATGGTT
Source organism: Alnus rubra (assembly GCA_028654335.1). NCBI lineage: Eukaryota > Viridiplantae > Streptophyta > Magnoliopsida > Fagales > Betulaceae > Alnus > Alnus rubra. The sequence continues at coordinate 1,414,104 of JAJPGS010000556.1, read as the reverse complement.
TTGAACATTTCTTATCCAACCGATTATCTTATGATCATCAAATCTATCCAAGCCTAGTAAAGTCGTTGTTATGCTCCTAAATTACAAGAGAAATGCTATATGTACCAAATCTTTTACGAAGAGATTAATACCAAAATGATGTACGTGGAGCTTATTCATTCGTACCCGTAGCATTTCTCTTAATTAATTCTTTTAATCAATTCCAATAAATAAGTTCCACATCATTTTGGTATTCATCTCTTCGTAAAAATTTGGTATCCCTAATATTTCTCAAATTACATATTGGTCACAGTTTTGAACCTCATACAACACTACTACAAGCGAGTTTAATGTCACATGTTTACAAATTGAGAACTACTATGGTATGAATTATAGAATTATTAGGGCTTCGTTTGTTAATGTGTTTTGGAATATATTTTTTATTTTTGGTTTGAAAAATTATTTTAATGTGACATAAATGTGAAAATTATTTTTATATTTTCAGAAGTGTTTGTATTTTGCTTCATTTTTTTTTAATATTTTTGTTTTGAGAAAAAAAAAAAAAAACAATGAGTTTAACGAATAGAGCCTAAGTTTAAAATACAAGGAGTCAACATGCACCATAATCTGTTGGACACGTACAAAAGTGATTTTATTTATTTTTTTTTTATTTTTATTTTCATGGGAGAAAATCCAAACATATTCTTCTTTATCATGTGTGGAGGCCTAACTATATTCCTTTTGTTTTTGGGAAAATAATATAATATTTCTTTAATAAATTTAGTCCAACTTAAAAGGCTAGAAATTTGGGGTTTCCAACTTAAAACAACCGCTCAAATTCTTTTCTAACTACATGTGGAAGGGTAAATATTTTTTTTGTGGCCTCAATTGTCACTCTAGCAACATGAGTTTTTACAAGAGTTAAAAGGTAAATTTTTTTTTTTCAAAATAATAGATCACATAAATTGTGACAGATTATTCGATAATCAAATTTTGGATGTGTAGCATTGCGCTTCAGATAAAAGCATTCCCATTTGCCTCAAATTAACCTTGTTAGCTATTTTGGGTAATTTCTTTGCAAAAAATACCTAAATTGTTCCTACATCTGGCTTTGCATTCGGGTTTTTGGCAAAATGCTACATTACTTAGCAAATTTGTTGACTTATATAGCACTCAATAAAGAGTTATAGTACACACACTTCCACTTCTTCACACTCATTTTCACACACCCTTAAGTGACTTTTAAAACCACCATTGGATTACAAATTCAATAAAGATCAATATCAAAGCCAATGGTAATTTAAAAACCACCTAAGGGTGTGTGGAAATGGATGTGAAGAAGTAGGAGTATGTGTAACATTACTCCTCAAGAAAAGCCAATTTTTATTTATTTATTTTGTCTTTGTATCTCTCCCTCCTATGCAACATGACAAACAAGGATGAGAACAACACGTGGTGGCAGCGAGCACGGCGAGAGAGTGACGGAGCTTCACGGTGGCAGTGAGAAACTCACAAATAAAAATGGATATAATATTTTTTAAAAAAATATTATAATAAATTAGAGATAGTAATTTTTTTTTTAACTAGTATATGAGACTTTGAAAAATAAATGTACCTAAAATAAAAGTTGTTAAAGCATATATAGTAATAAGAGTTATTTTAGCTGTTCAAAAAACATTCTCTTCTATTTTAGCTACTTATATTCTTTAACTTTTACATTCTTTAAATATTATTTTTCAATTATTTTTTTACCTTCCACTTTTCTCTTTCCCTTCCTTTAAATATTATTATATTAGTCCAAATTTCTAGAGTAGACTCTCGATAGCAAATTGGATGGGAAGCTGTATGTTTGGTAAAGGTTGTTGAGTTTAATTTTTTTTTGAGTAGAAGGAAAAGTGGATTGATGTGATATAAATATAAAGAATTGTATGAAAAGTAAAAAAAAAATTGTATTATAGTAAATATTTCTTAATTATTTGAATAGTAATAAAAAAATTATTTATGTGATAGAATTTGTTGAAATCGATTATTTTTGAAAAAAAAATGAAAATAAACTAGGGAAATGATATGTTGCTTACCAAACACGCCCTTAAATTGTGGCTTCCAAAATTCCCAATTCGCCACGTCTCAAACTTTATCCCGTCGATGGAGAACCACAAGTTCCAGCGGCATCTTCAGAGTTCACACCAGTCAAAGCCGTAAAATTCACCACCCAAATTTTTTTTGAGAAATAATTCACCACCCAATTAATACACCATGACGTCTTCTCTGATGCAATGATCCTCCGTTTCAAAAGCCAACACTTGTTAGAAAATAAAGAAAATAAATTTTTAAAAATTAAAATTAATAAAACTTTATAAAATAAATAAAAAATAAAAAACTAAAAACTGAAAATAAAAATAAAAATTGAGCCACCCTTTAGCCAATAAATATATATATATATATAGAGAGAGGGGGAAGGTTTTGGCCCTTGAGAGCGACCGAACTATCTTGGTGGCCTTTGGGGTCAAGGACCAAAACCCTTCCAATTTTTTTTTATTCTTATTTTTTCTCTCTTTGGCCTTATGGGTGGCCAAACCACTTCCAGGCCGGCCAAGGGGGTGGCTGGGCCACCTTTTTTTAATTTAATTTAATTTTTTTATATTGTGCCACGTGTCAATCCTTAGGGTTTGACATGTGGCAGACTGTTAAATATTGAACGAAAAAATAGATGAAAGTACCAAGTCTATCTTTTTTCAAAACCTATATACCATTTGTAATGCGAATTGAAACTGAAATACCAAAAAAAAAAGTTTTTAAACTACAGGTATCAAATATATTATTAACCCTTAATAGTAAGCAGGGGCGGAGCCAATCCCCCCAAGTTGGGGGGCTCAAATTGAAAAGAAAAAGTTTTGGGGAAGGCTAAAATTAAAAAAAAAATAAAAAAATTTGAGATAAAATTTTAATTTTAAAATTTTTTTTTTTTTTTTTTGGGAGAACCTTGGGCTTTGGAGGGGAGAAGCAAGGACTCGTTTGGCAACCCATTGCCAGTTAATTCTCATTGCCTTTTTGCCCATCACCAACAGTGACACACGTGAGAGTTGGAGACAAAACACTGCCAATCTTTGGTATCTTGGGTTCTGCTTAGCACTCAAGGCAGATTGTAGTTGTGGATTTTGAACCAGTTTGCAACTCTACAAAACAATTGCTCAAATTCTTCTCTTACTACATGTGGAAGGGTAAAGATTTTTTTTTTTGGCCTCAATTGTCACTCTAGCAACATAAATTTTACTAGAGTTAAAAGGTAAAAGGTTTCCAAAATAATAAATTATATAAAATTGTGACAAATCATTTAAAAATTAAATTTTGAGATGTGTAGTATTGTTGTTCATATAAAAGTATGCAAATTTGTTGACTTTTATATAGCACTCAACAAAAGCCAATTTTTTTTTTATTAATATTATAAAAAAATAGAGATAGTGAGTTTTTTTTTTTTTTTAACTAATATATGAGACTTGTAAAAAAACATATACCTAAAATAAAAGTTGTTAGAGCATCTCTAACATAAGAATTATTTTAGCTGCTTAAAAAATTCCCTCTTCTATTTTAGCTACTTGTTATTCAATACAAACTCCAGTAAGACCATCTATTTTACTTTTTACTTTCTTTAAATATTATTTTCTAATTGTTTTTTATTATTTATTTCACCTTTCACTTCTCTCTCTCTATTTTTTAAATATTATTATATTAGTCTAAGTTGCTAGAATAGACTTTCTATAGTAAATTTGATGAGAAGCTTAGGTCTATTTGGTAAAGATTATTGAGTTTAATTTTTTTGAGTAATAATAAGAAGTGATTGATGTGATATAAAGTAAAAAAAATTTGTATTATAGTGATTTTGTTTTATGATTTAAATAGTAATAAAAAATTATTTATATGATATAAAAATTAAAAAGTAAAAAAAATTAAATATTTTAAAGTTAATTATTTTCTTAAAAAAGTAAAAATAAACTATAAGAATGAGACGTTGCTTACCAAACACGCCCTTAAATTGTGGCGTCCAAAATTCCCACTTCGCCACGTCTCAAATTTTATCCCGTCAATGTAGAACCACAAGTTCCAGCGGCATCTTCACAGTTCACACCAGTCAAAGCTGTAAAATTCACCAGCCAATTAATACACCATGACGTCTTCTCTGATGCAATGATCCTCAGAATCTCTGTTTGGGGCCTCAAACGTGTACAAGTGGAGGACTCTCCACGCGTAAGCGATGGATAAACATGTTCATATATAACCCCCATGCATGATGAGTCATGACTCAGTCCAATCACCAAAGAAAGGGTTTTTTATATGCATCCTCGTTTCTCCTCCGTAAAAATCAAATCTTGGGACCCATAACTGCGTCCTTTTTGTTCGCTAAGCAAATATCATACAATTCCAAGCAAACCCATTTGCGTTTTTCGCAGTTTTTGCCCCTTTCTTTCTTCTCTCCCCCAACCAAGACAGGGTTCTCGAGGCCTTTGTTCTGCAATTTGCAATCGGTTCGTGCAATGGCTAGCCAATCCCAGAGCGCATCCGTCCATGACTTCACCGTTAAGGTTAGTTTAATCCTTGGTGGATATGGTTTCCCTTTGAAAACTTTGGGAGATACTTCTCTTGTTTCTTTTGGTATTCTTTTTGCAGAATTTCATTGATGGGTCTGTGATATTTTGTTTGGTAAGAAATGGGTTCGATTCTATGCGGGTGTTGAGTAGAATAAGGTATTTGAATGGTGGGAAATTACTGGTATTGATAACGATTAATGGAATTCAGTTAATGCTCGAAAAGGTTGTGTAACAGTACCGATTAGCTGTTACTAATTTCTAGGGTTTTGATTTAGGAGATCGGTAATGAATGAAAATGGAAGAAAATGATGATTTGATGAAAGGAATGGAAAACAGTAAATCGAAGAACGAAATTGTATTAAGATGGCCAATCTCCTAGAGCATTCGAGGTGCTCAAAAATTACAAAAGTCCAAAGACGTTACAATCCAATTCGATAATCCTAGCATTAGACTATTGGGCCTATATACACATACCCCTGTAAAGACTAATTGGAATGGGCCAAGCCCATTCAGCCCACTACTAATAACCCAGCCATCCACTACTAATGAGACCATTACAGGTTGTGTTTTAATTGGTGTATTGATAATGATTAGGGTTTCGTATGTGTTTGCTTGATAATTGTTATAGCTATCCATAGGGTCCATTTTGACTTGCGATTTTAAAATATATGTACTTGAAAAATGATTTTTAAAAACGCAGTTAAGCTTTGGCAAAATCACAGTTAACCTTTAAAATCGCAGGTTGGCCTTAAAATTTGCGTTTTAAAAAAAAATCCTCTTGCGTGAGATTGGAAAACGCAGTTTTTGCGTTTTCAAATTGCAATTTTAAAAAAATGCAATTTTCAAACGGTTATTTTTTCCGATTTGGTTTAAAATTGCACTTTTTATCTATGAAATCGCAATCCCAAAGAAACCCATTCACAACTATATATCATAGTCAGCAAACTCGTAACCAAAATCTGCATAACTGAGAAAGTTAAGGAGTCTTAGGTTTAAAGGAGCACTCAATTCGTTTTTCCTTGAATTAGAGTCTTTTTTTTAATGATTGAGATCAGTTTGTTTCTTTGGTACATAATGATGTAATCTTCATAATTTCCCATGACCCAACTAAGCTCTTCATTTATCTGAGTTATCCTTCGTGCTTGCAGGATGCTAGGGGAAAAGATGTTGATCTCGGCCAGTATAAGGGGAAGCCCTCTTGATCGTCAATGTTGCATCACAATGGTATGCTATAGCTTCTGTCTCTCTCTTTACCTTTTTTAACCTGTAGTGTCTTTTTGTCATATTCAGGGTCTCTTCACTAAGCATTGGATGATAATATTGGGTTTGTTTGATAACGCTCTTTGGGTTTGCTTTTTAGCCAAAAAAAAAAAAAAGTATTAACAAAATCACAAACACTCTAAACCACTGTCACTCTATATCACATAAGAACATCTTTTCAATAGAAAGCAAAAAGCAGCCTTTAAAATTTTTTATCAAACGATCCCAATATCCCGATTTGAATAAAATCAGCCCTCACATGAATTATGCTCGTCAACTTCCTCATATTACAATGTTTTTGTCGAAATGGTATTTATATGTTCCCTTAGAAACATCCAGTAGGATGGAGCAAAACTGTTCTTAGACCAGAACCATTGACCAAAGAGGAGCTTGATCTTTGTTACTCAAGCTAGGATAGTGATTAAAAGATGGTGGCTCTCTCTGCTACCCCCCTCATGCTGTTTATCTGGGACGCTTTATCTATAGTTTTAACGTTCAGCTTTTGATGCAGTGGCTTGACTAATTCTAACTACACTGAGCTGAGTGAATTGTATGGGAAGTACAAAGATCAAGGTCTGCTTTCATTACCTTTTCTTTTTCTTTTCATTTTTATACGCATTTGTTTTGATCTGTTTTAGCCATTTTATTGAATTATTTATTTGAATTTTTCTTTTAGTGGCATCATATTACACCCGTGCTAATAAACAAGCACATGAGAAATCCTTCTTATGTCTTATGAATCTTGCTCCGGAATCATGTTCAGCATATCTAGCTGTGATTTTTCTTCTTCCCCTCATCCTTTTGGATGCTTGAGAACTTATTATCCTGCTTTCTGCCTTGGTTCAGGATTGGAGATTCTGGCATTCCCATGCAATCAGTTTGGAGCTCAGGAGCCAGGGAACAATGAGCAGATTTTAGAGTTTGCTTGCACTCGCTTTAAGGCTGAGTATCCTATATTTGATAAGGTATGATGATATATCAGTGTTTTCCTACTTATATTCTTGAGATTCTCAAAACTTAAAAGACAGCTTTAGAGAGAGTGTTTATCTATGAACTCTTGAGAAGAATAAAACAAGAGCTAAATGAAGCTGCATTAAAGTGATAGTCAACCTTTCGGTCTAAATTATTAAATGTTAGGGAACCAGATGCAAACAGAACAGTTTCTGAAACTTTGACTGATAGGTAGTTTCTCTGTTGTGTAACCATTAAATTTTTGCAAGCTTGCAAAAGAGGACTAGATTCTGTAAATCGATCCTTAAGGCATTTATTTGAGCCGACTTTTAAGTTAATGACTTATTCCTTCGGATAATTAATCCTAAGAGCTGGTATTGGTTTCTGACAGCTCAGTTGGGGGCAGGACAAAGTGAATGCAAATCTTATTATGCCTGTGCTTTTGTTTTGGTTGAAGGAGAAAGAAAAGGGGTTCGTTTATTGTATGCCTTGGTGCATTAGTACCTGTGGCTGTTAGTAGATTGGTGGTGGAGTGTTTGTTAGGGGTGACAATTTGTATTTGCGTGTTGAGTTCGGGTTGTGTATAAGTATAAGATTATATAGGTTAATCTTAACTCAATCTATTTAATTAAACGGGTCAGATCTCTTAATTCTAAACCGTTAATTTAATTTGGGTTGGGTTCGTGTTGGGGTCGGGTTATATTGAGGTATGAGTATAAGTCTATATAAGGCTCGTGTTGGGTTTGTGTTTTTCATCTGAGTTGGAGATAATGCCTAATGAAACTTTATGTTTTGAAGGTTGATGTGAATGGTAATAATGCTGCCCCTTTGTACAAGTTCTTGAAGTCAAGCAAAGGTGGCCTATTTGGAGATAATATCAAGTGGAATTTTTCGAAATTCCTGGTTGATAAAGAGGGAAAGGTTATTGAACGATATGCTCCCACAACTTCCCCTCTGAGCATCGAGGTAAATCCCATCCCTGCTAATACATTCATTTCTCATTCTACTAAATGCCTCATCTGATTAACTAATTCCCCTTTCCATACTCTGCAGAAGGATATAAAGAAGCTATTGGGGACTGCTTGAGTGCTTCAAACTGCTTCTCTTCAGCTGTTAGTAAATAAATGCTACTTTTACCATGAATAAGCATACAATCATGTGGATCTTATCTTTTCTAATGTGTTTTTCTCCTAGACTCCTGGATGTGTACTAAAGCTGCACTTCTTTATGTATTAATGGAGCAATAACTTGTTCAAATTAAACTGAGATTTTACCCAAGTATTATGAATAACTCATGCAGAGTGGATGAAATATAAAGGTACTCAGGGTGTAAAATCTACTAGGTGAGATTGTGTTACATAAGCGATTCTAGGAAGTTCTAATTGTAATTTGAGTAATACTTTTCGAGTGATAACACAAATGGAATTAACTTTTTTTTCTAAGTCGTATCATATATACCTATGCTTTTTTCTTTTATTTTTAATAAAAATTACTCAATATTTTTTAGCTATTTCGCGTATCAAACATAAATGAAATGAATTAGAGCTGCACTTACATCAATATCAAAGCCTAGTACTAAGTTGCATTCTTCTATAACATGTCAATTCAAGGGTTTGAGGCCTGTCCAAGAATGGAGGTATATACATTTTGTAACCAGTTCCTCTGCGTAAAAGATTTACAGAATTTGTATTAACTCAGTTCAAATGTGAGTTAACTATGAACAGTAAAATCAAATAAGGCTACAGATTTGCTTTGTATGTACATGTGGTGTTTGTTCTTACATTTAACGCATCATATATATATATATATATATAAAAGCCGAGTTTTTCCTTAGAATGGCATAGAATAGTGACACGTGGCATGAACCCATACTTTTTAGTGAATGAATCGGTCATTTAAATACTGAACCGGTCATTTAAATAAAATTGAACCGGTCTTTTTAATCTCTCTCTCTCTCTCTCTATTAATGATACAAATAGTCTCTCTCTCAATTAATGATATAAGTATGACATTTTGGTATTTTTATATTTTTGGTTGAAATCTAAATATAACCGGTCTATTTAATCTCTATCTCTCTCTATTAATGATACAAGTAGCATCTCTCTCTCAATTAATGATATAAGTATGACTCTTTGGTATTTTTATATTTTTGGTTGAAATCTAAATATGTTTCCATTTTGTTTGTGAATGTTTATGAGATTTTTTTTTTGTTCATTTGTTTTTTTCGAATGTTCAGAATTATATAGGATTGAAATATAATAGGTATCACACCAACATTAAAAAAAATTCCTACTAATTTTCTATTTTATATTTTGATAATCAAAATCGTGATTTTCTTCTTGCTATTTTTCTTCTTCATACTTATTTTCATTCTAAACTACACCTATGAGAACAAATATTTTAACATATTTTAATTTATATGAATTAAACTAAAAATAAGAGTCTTATGTATTAATTCATTTAAATGTTTTATATACCATATATATATAAAAGCCGAGTTCCAACTTAAAGTTGGCCTAGAATTAGGACACGTGACATGAATCCATACTTTTTAAATATTGAACCGGCCATTTGAGTAAAAAACTGGTAATTTAAGTAAAACTAAACCGATCTGTGTATTTCAAGTAAAATAAATTGTGCATTTAATATCACTAATTAACTGTCTTATATTGAATAAAAAATGAATAGAAACGTCAATTTTTTTTGTCATTAAATCCTCACTAATTTCTACCTATTTCTCTTCCTTTAAGTAAAATCTTTTACTCTAACACCGCTTCCCCTCCCACTAAATGTCCGTTACAAACTAAACCTCAAAGAGTCAAATGTCAGTTTTTTTTTTTTCTTTGGGAAATGTCAAAAGTCACTCAAATATCTCTCACTTTCTCAAATAAATATATGGAGAAGTAATGGTTTGTGGTTATGCAAAACTGCAATATTGTTTACATTACTGGAGAGTGATGCTCAAAGCAAAGAGAGCGAAGTTTTTGCTATTGTTGGAACCTTTTTATTTGTAATATTGCTATAGCTTTTTTTCTTTTCTTTTTTTTTTTAATTTGCCTTTCAAGTTTGTTAAGGTTGTGTTCAATAGAATTGTAAATAATATGTTTGTATTTATTTTATGTGCTTCTGTTTTTCTGATTTGATTTTCTATCCTTATTTTTGCATTGATAATTTATATTATTATTATTTTTTTTTTTTTTGTTTTGAGTACACGGTATGATGATTTTTTAATTTACGTTGTTCACTGATTTTTTTTTCCTATATAATGCACATTGTTAACGTGCTTAATTGATAGACAATATTGATTTTCAAGGTTTCATATGAACCGGAAAAGTATATGGAAAATAAAACTCTAATTTATTCTTTATTTTTTATGTAATTAATATATTATTTTTCATTCAAATTGCTTATTTTATCTTTTGTAAATTTTACACTAAATTCAAGAAAATGATGGTGAGAGAGAGTTTCCTATGGCTGTTTTTTGTACGGGGTATGATGATTTTTTAGCGTATTATGTTTATTGAGTAGTTTTTTATTACTTTGTGTAATACAAAAAAGATAATACTATTATATGGACAGAAATTTCCTACAAACTGGTTTGTAGGAAATTTCTTACAATCCACATATAAGATTGACATATGTCATTTGGCATGTGAGAATCATATGTTATTTAAATAGCATGTACGAACATAGCATTAATAAAAAAACATGTGCTTCTCATTTAAAGGATACGTGTCTTTTTTAATTGTGAGTCGTAGAAAATTTCTTATAAACCAGCTTATAAGAAATTTTTGTCCCTATTATATTATATTAGTGTTTTTCAATTTTCAATTTTTATCTATATTTTCTATGCTTCTCTTCTTCCATTTTTTTATTATTATTATTTTGAAACTAAATTATAAGGAAGAATCCCGCGCATAGCACGGGTTACAAGCTAGTTCTCTTAAAGAGAAAGTTATTGCTTTGGATGTGTAGGAGTGTTTGAAAAAAGGATAAACCATAATGGAATTTGATGGATTTTCACTTATTTTTGCAAACATTAAGGGAACCTCAAAAGAAAAGAAAAGAAAAGAGCCCTATTACTAGTCATCGTCTTTCATATTATTTCATTGATCCTTGTTTTAGAGAGCACTCTACGCCATACCAAACAAATACTTATGGGTGTGATCTATACGCCCGTTATGGCTATTATTGGAGCTATTTGTCACGGTCGAGGAAAAAACGTTAGTCATATATATATATAGATATATAAAGATTAGTTGAAATTACTGATAACATGTTTTAAGGGATGATCACATCATAACAAGTGTGCTCGTCCTTACACTCATTCATCTCCACATAAGGTGATAACTTTCTCGGAGGTTAGAGAAAAAATTGCATGATGGTCTATATGTTAGGAGGTTGGAGGATGAATTTGATTCATTCTCTCTTACATTTATTCTCTTGGATGGGAGTTGGAAGAATAGAAGGTTTTTTTTTTTTTTTTTTTTTTTTTTTTTTTTTTTAATCTATCATTGAATCTATAAGACCCACATGTAAGTTCTACAGATTTAATGGTAGATTTGAAAAAGAGTTAAACAAGAATTAGATAGAAGTTGGAAGAATAGCAGACGTATCAAAAATTCGAAGAAGCAGAATAAAAGAAATTTAAGCTATAAACAGAAACAATTACGGAGGAGCTGATTAAATTAACTTGAGAATAAAAAGAAAAGAAGCACTTAGTGGTTCACAGGGGTCCATTCTACATTCATTTATCTGCAGCCAGCAAGCTTTGCATAAGTGAAGGATGTTAAAAGAGTTTTCAAAATTAGCATAATTATGTGTATATATAAATGGTTTATGAATATTTAAAAGGGAAGGTATTTAAAGAGACTTGAAAGATGAAAGTTTCACATAAAAAGAAAAAAAGTAAAAGGAAATTAAAGTAGGCATTAATAACATCCAACTCACATCAAGTTATTGCTTTAATTAAAGCAAGCAATATTGGGGTGTATGTACCTTTATATGTTCTAGTATGGTTCAAAGCACCGAACACATGCGCGTACATATGTGCATGGCACTTAGCACTAAGCATTGGAGCTCGGAGCGATCAAATGATGACTATTAATTTTTGGACAGTCATGATCATACGATTTGGTGATTTAATTTGGATCGTATGAAGCTTTTAAGGTAGATTCAATTGTTAGATATATTTGACCGTTAGTAAAGTCAACTATATGATTAAATTAAGTTTAATCTAACGGTTAAGATTAAGTGATCGTTACTAACAATTATGTTCTAATATTTATATTTAAATAATCGTTAATTATAAATTTATTCTAACAGTAAAGATTAAGTGTTTGCTAATATCGAATATATGGTCAGATTTTAATGAATATTAAATTAGCAGATAGTTTCTATTAATTGTGAAATTACATGTCTGTTTGTGAGCAAACATTGAAACTGCTAAATTGACACATATAGTCCACTGCATACTAGTTTATGTCACAATTTTTTTTTTTTGTTTCTGTCTCTCAAAATCCTTCTGAAGTTTTAAAATTCGTGTCTCTCTTAACTTGCTAGAATAGAAGTTTTGAGGGTGTTTTAATTTGGTTTCGTTTTGTTCAAAACACAACTAAACTTTAGAGGTTTTTTTGAGCTATATTGTATCCTGGAGAAGTGTTTGATATGACCAAGTGCATACCAATATTTATCAGAATTGGTGGGGGCAAGTAACTTCTTAAGAAAAGCAACTCTATAACGCGCCTTAAGAGCATTTAATTTTCTGTTTTGAATTTATGCACTAACAAAGGATTACTTCTTTATTCAATTATTTTATTTGTACAAGCTTCTTTAATTGTCATCTAGAAGCTGGCTTTCATGATAGAGCAAAAAGTGGAGGATTCTCTTGATATCTCTGAAAACGACATGGAATGTCTAAACTTGGTGTCTCCCTGTCAATCAACCCAGCTAAGAGGGCAAGCTAGCTTTGCTTCAGATATGAAGGATGTGCCTTCTATTTATATAACTCAATTTTGTTATTAGTTCTACAAATTTGTGGAACTAATTAACAAGAGATATATTGAATAATATCTAATGTTCTTATTAATGGCATTTAGTGATTTGAGGTTTTTTTTTTTAACATGTCCACATAAGAGGGGGAGGGAGGATTCGAATTAGTGACCTCTGCTTCATGAGGCGTGGTCCCCAGCCGATTGAGCTACCCCTTGGGGACTTAGTGATTTGAGGTTTGAATTTGTAGAACTATTAACAGAAATTAAATTATATATATATATATATATATATTCTTCTCACAGCTGGTCGCATACACTACCACTAAAATTGTTTAGAATTTTATTATGAGCAATACTATTCTTTACACCTATTTTATATTGGCTGACGTAATGTGTTTTACGTGGCCTTCTTTAAGTTTTTTTAAGCGACCGACATGAGAAGCTAGTTAAAACACGTCACATCAACCAGTATAAAATGAGTGTGATAAATAGGCATGAAGAGTAGCATTACTATTTTACTACACGTGCATTTACATGTGTACGTAGCATCACTACAAAAAATCTGCTCATTAGCGGCCAACAAATTTGGCCGCTAATAATGTCATTTTGGCTACTATTGATCAATAGCAGCCAAACTTGGCCGCTAAAGAGTGGCCGCTAATAGTCCGACGCTAAAGACTATTAGCGGCCACATTTTTGACTGGCCGCTAATAATTGTTTTATAGCGGCCAACTTTGTGGCCGCTAAAAATAATTATACCCGCCGCTATTTTTTCTTAACTGACTCCAAGGTGGCCGCTAATACTAAACTATTAGCGGCCACATACGTGTGGCCGCTAATAATAGATTATTAGCGGCCACATAATAATTAAAATAGTCTAGTATTATTAGCGGCCACATACGTGTGGCCGCTAATAGTCTATTATTAGCGGCCACATATGTGTGGCCGCTAATAGTTAAAATAGTCTACTATTATTAGCGGCCACATACGTGTGGCCGCTAATAGTCTATTATTAGCGGCCACATATGTGTGGCCGCTAATAATACTAGACTATTTTAACTATTAGCGGCCACATATGTGTGGCCGCTAATACTATTAAAAAATAGAAAAAATAAAATAAAATTAAAAATTAAAAAATTAAAAAAAGATTCAAATCCATCCATCCTCAATGCATTAATTAAATCTCTATATGCAACTAATACTATTAAAAAATGAACCATTATAAAGTCGCATCTAATAATGTTTTATTTTTTAAAAAAACAAATATATATATAATACCAAAAAATTAATTTTCAATAATTCATTTATCATTAAGACTAATAACCTAGAAGTCAAGTAGGTTAAAAAATTGAAAATTGGTATAAAACTGTCACTATATTGAGGATACCAAGCACATGGCTTCTTTGTTAGATAAATAGAAAAAATATGGAAGTTACTTACGAAAATATATATATCACTTTCTTGCACTAAAATCATCCGTTCCAGGAATATGAATCTGGGTCAGAAAACTCTAATCTTCATGTCAGGAAATATGTATAAACCAAATTATCAAAAGCTACAATATACGCTGCTAATCTAAGTACTCAACTAATAGTAATGACTACGAGGTTAACTAGCACAATCGAGACGAATCTTAGTGGAACAAACAAAGAAATGAAACCTTTTTTTTTCATTAATGCTAGAACCAGAAAACAGAGGACTAAGCAAAGGATTAAAAACAGTCATTGTTGGCTAAAGCTGAAAAACAGCTCAATGGCATAAGATGGAGTAAAGGAAAAGCAATTCCCAAAAAGAGGTAATAAACAAGAGCAGTTCAGAGATATAAGACAAAAACATCAAACAAAATATACCAAAATAAGAAAATTGTCATTGAGTTGACAACCTACACAGTCATCATATATTCATATCACAAGTAATAACATAATTGTGAATGCAACAAACCAAAAGTGAGATAGAAGAATAGGTCTCACATTTTCCTCTCCTTCAACCAGACCCCTTTCCAGTCGATTCTGTGTCTTATGAGCATAAAGTTGCTTTAGCATCGCTGACCCTGCACAATTAAAGGCAGTTTTGATGTAATCACCAATCCCGAATAACCAAGAATCAGATAGTAAGCAATAGCAACTGTCCAACAGAATCTATCAAAAAATAAACTACAAATTGCAGATTGCAGATTGTAAAATTCTGTAATCCAAGCAAGTTATAAGGGAAAATATCACTAATCAGCAGAAGAACTGTCAGCGAAAGTAGTGGTAGAAAATTGTAATTAAGAATGTCCAAAGAGTGTCTAACAGGACAGCAACCTATGCAAGGTTGACACGAATGTTCATTACCCAAATGTAGTGCCCTGGGGACCCTATATAAATTAAAAACATTCGGAAGAACTTGTTCTATTCGAGAAGGATATAAGGTTTGTTTTTAAATGTCATAATTTATAATAATTTATCATATCCCAGAGCAGTTTGTAATGTCAGGATCCGAAGCAGTGGATATGTTCATCCATAGAAAGAGAGATGGTGAGCAATCACATAACCTATGCATCTGAAATCACACCCAAAAGCAAGAACTTCATAAGATAAAATTCAAGTGGAGTTACATTGATATGATACAAGTCAAGAATAATGCAAAAATATTGCTAGAGAGAGAGAGAGAGAGAGAGAGAGGAAAAAAGAGCATTAGATAAAGATTAATGTCCATATCAATTTTTTCTTTTTTCTTTTTTTTTTCTTTTTTTTTTTTTGCTTTTCCATTTGAGCAAAAGTCCACTCTACAGGTTGTAACTTTATGATTGAGCAAAAGTCCAATGACAGAAGTAAAACTCTTTAAATGTTTAGACCTTTCTTTGTGCCGTTCTAAGCTCTACTTGAAGATTTTCTATTGCATGTGCTCTTCTATCATCAGCTTCTCTTGTAGAAAACCATCCTGCTAGATAGTTGCATTCTTGTCGTACCTACAAGAAGCAATATAGTAATAGCTTTAAGTTTATCATCTTGCAAAGACTAATCTCATGGTTGCGAAGAAAAAGCTTAACTACCCATGTGTGCCTACACATGATCATGCACATTCAGTCACATAATGTAAAAGCTTTATGTATGTGATTTTACAAATAGAAATTCCATGTGCTTATGTTAAAGTTAAAATGTTAATGCAAGCTTAGAATAAAACTCAAGATTGTCAAACTGACTTCATAATTTACTCTGCAGTCAACTTGTGGTTCAAGTTCAAATAGTTCACAATTAATTGAGGCATTCATAAAAGAAACAAATATGTGAACTCAGCGAGCAGTAATGGGTTAGAAGAAATAAATTTGATGAGAGGTGGCTTGATGTGCTTTAGATGTCAACAGATGAGTTCAATGATGCTGTCTTTACCATTGCATTAGTGGTTAATAAAATATACAGTAAAGCAATACATGAATAAAAGCCTAAAGGACAAAACACCACAACAAAGACATTTGAAGCATTGCTGGATAATCGAACAATATATAATAGCAAGATACCTGCATCTCAAGCTTAAGCGATGTTATCTTTTCTACTGACTGTGAAGACTTCCAATAGAATTTCATGGCAGGATCCAAATCATCACAGCTAAGCAAGAGATGAAAGCCTAATCCCCCAATCCGTAACCACGCACAACCAAGAACATAGTCGAAGTCTAAGCAAAAGAAAAAAAAAAGCATAATTATGACAACATACAAAATTGAAAAGGAAATGAAATTTATTTCGCTAGAACCCGAACGGAATAGAGACCATTGCTAGGAACCAAAATAAATACTATTAATATTAATAGCCCTTTATTTTTTTTTAAAAAAAAAAAAAAAATCAGATACTAATATATAATCATGTATTTCTAAACACAAAATTACTGGCAGACAATAATTTGGATCAACTCCTATAGTTTGTAAGCAGAAAATGATCAATAGATATATAACCACCGGTAGAAGTGCGATGAAGATAGAGGTCTCTAAGCAGCGGCTCAATGAACTTGTACACCAACTCTTTCAATCTGCAATGGCTTGATGAGAGAAGAAGGGAGCTCATTTGCTGGATGTTTTCTTGCTGTCACTAAAGAGAGAAAAATAAATAAAATGATGAACTATGATATTGGACAACAGGATGCCTCAATGTTGTTAAGGTGTTCCAAAACTAAGCATGATGTACTAATCTTTTAAAAAGGCCACATTATTAATTTCCATATATTCACCTCAATTCTCATGTAAATTATGAACTTAACAGAGACCAACTATGTTTAAGATGTCGTACATTTCCTTTCTCTTCAAAATATAATGCATTGAAAACCAAAAAGCTTTAACATCAATCCCTAACCATGCGTGAAAGTGGGTAAAATCCCTTCCCTTAATGTGTTTCTTTTTCTTATTTTCTTTGGGAGGGGGAAGAGAAGGGGAACTGGACAGATCTTAGAGCGTAGAAAAGCATTCTATCAATTAAAGATCAATGTTCACTAATACTAAAAAGGAAATACATGTACTTTCAATTGTTTCCACAGCACTAATAGGTTGATTACGCTAATTTGAGAGGTGGCTGTCATACTAAATTTCTCCTAATCCTCACTTAACTATCAGAAAATACAATTTAATCAATTAGAAAAAGTATATCGAATAGAACAAAATTCCGCCATCGTGAGAAGGATTGCAAGTATAGGATAAACAATTACATGTGAATAGCAAATCCATGCCGTAGGAATGAGCTGCCACACCCACATACGGTGTATAACCCATCAATAAAATCTGCAGGCTTCCATTGAAGTTGAGTTGGCGCGGTAGAACTGTTGGACTGGTTAAATTCGCTCAAGAGCTTCCCATGACCTGGGACACGAGGTTTAAATGGTTCGTGTGTAACTGAGGGTTTGATCCGATATAGCCAACTGTCAAAAGGGAAAAAGAATAAGTTTCAGAAATCTTTCAATGAGAAAAAGGAAAAATTGCTCTCTCAAAATGAAGTTCAATTGAACTTATAGACCATTCACTTAAGAAAAAGTCAATTCGGCGCAGAGGAAAGGGCTAGATCTGCTCGACGTAGAGGCCGTAGGTACAGACGAGTGGGCCGTTATGGCCCTGCGGCAGAGCTCCCGGGATCGCCTCCGACTCCATGTGGTTCCCGAACCCCGATTTGTACTCCAGCTCCGCAGGGAAATTGGGGCCATCGCCGACCGCTTTGCTCTCCGTCACCATCTCGTGGATCCGAATGAGTGAGAGGGAGAGACTGGTGTTTCAGTGTGTTGCAGACAAGAAAAATGGTTTTGAGGAAAGTAAAGGAAGAGGGGCGGGAGAAGTAACAAAAAAATAAAATTTGGCGAAAATTTGAGATCGCGCCAATATTACTTATGCGCGCCAGCTGTTTTATTGTTTTTCTTTAATTTTTTTTTTAATTTGTTTGTATGAAATATATATATATATATATTTTGTTTTAGTTTTTTTTCGAAAAATTGGTTTTTCTTTTTTTTAAAAAAAAAAAATTAATAGAAAACTATTTTCTCTTTTTTATTTTTCGTTTTTTTTTTTTTTGAAAAAAAATTATTTTCATAACTAATACACTATGGTCGATCAGATGGTTTATCAATCATATTAATCGATCAAACCTTCATTGTGTGAAGTATGATCAGTTGAACTCCTTCACGATCGATCAAATGATATATTGATCCTATTGGTCTATAAAGATCGATCGAATGATCTATCGATCATATTAATCGATCACGATCGATCGGATGATCTATCGATCCTATTGATCGATCACAATCGATCGGATGATCTACCGATCATATGGATCTATCAAGACCGATCGGATGATCTATCGATCCTATTGATCGATCACGATCGATCGGATGATCTATTGATCCTATTGATCGATCAGGATCGATCGGATTATCTATCGGTCCTATTGATTGATCATGATTGATCAGATGATCTATCGGTCTTATCAATCGATTGCAATCTATTGGATGATCTATCAATCCTATTGGTACATCAAGATCGATCGGATGAACTATCGATCCTATTAATCGATCACGATCGATCGGATGATCTATTGGTCCTATTGATCCATCACGATCGATCGGATGATCTATGGATCATATTGGTCTATCAAAATCGATTAATAGGATCGATAGATCATCTGATCGATCGTGATCGATCAATAAGACCGATAGATCATCCGATCGATCTTGATAGACCAATTCGATCTTGATAGACCTATAGGATCGATAGATCATCCGATCGATCTTGATAGACCAATTCGATCTTGATAGACCTATAGGATCGATAGATCATCCAATCGATCTTGATAGACCTATAGAATTGATAGATCATCAAATCGATCGTGATAAATCAATAGATCGATAGATCATTCGATCGATCGTGATCGATCAATAGAATTGATAGATCATCCGATCGATCTTGATAGACCAATAGAATCGATAGATCATCCGATCGATCGTGATCGATTAATAGGACCGATAGATCATCCAATCAATCGTGATCGATCAATAGAATCGATAGATCATTCAATCGATCTTGATAGACTAATATGATCGATAGATCATCCGATCGATCAATAGGACCAATAGATCATCCGATCGATCTTGATAGACCAATTCGATCTTGATAGACCTATAGGATCAATAGATCATGCAATCGATCTTGATAGACCTATAGAATTGATAGATCATCAAATCGATCGTGATAAATCAATAGATCATTCGATCGATCGTGATCGATCAATAGAATTGATAGATCATCCGATCAATCTTGATAGACCAATAGAATCGATAGATCATCCGATCGATCGTGATCGATTAATAGGACCGATAGGTCATCCGATCGATCATGATCGATCAACAGGATCGATAGATCATTCGATCGATCTTGATAGACTAATAGGATCGATAAATCATCCAATCGATCGTGATCGATCGATAGGACCGGTAGATCATCCGATCAATCCTGATCAATCAATAGGACCAATAGATCATTCGATCAATCTTAATGGACCAATAAGATCGATAGATCATTTGATCGATCTTGATAGAGTTCGACTGATCAGACTTCACACAATGAAGGTTTGATCGATTAATATGATTGACAAACTATCTGATCGACCATAGTGCATTAATTATGAAAACAATTTTTTATTTTTTTAAAAAACCTAGTTTTCTATTAATTTTTGAAAGAAAAACCAAAAATTAACTTATTTTAAAAAAAAAAAAAAAAAACCAATTTTTAGGAAAAAAAATAGTTTTTACAAACAAATTAAAAAAATTAAAGAAAAACAAAAAAGTGGCCGCTAATAGTTCTAGAAAACAATTTTTTTTTTAAAAAAAAAAAAGAAACGAAAAAATAAAAAGAAAAACTAGCTTTCTATTAATCTATTTTTTTTTTAAGAAAAAAAAAAGGAAAAAGAACGATTTTTTTTTTTTGTTGAGAGAAAAACCAAAAATTAACTTTACTTTTTATTATTTTAAAAAAATTAAAGAAAAAAAAAATTAAGAATGAAAAATATATATTTAAAATAAAAACAAACAAAAAAAATGAAAATTTTGAAAACATTAAAAAAAAAAAAAACGAAAAAAGTTAGCACATATTATTTTGAAAACATAAAAAAAGGCTAAATATTATTAGCGGCCACATAAGTGGCCGCTAATAATCAACTATTAGCGGCCACAAATAAAGTGGCCGCTAATAATTGATTATTAGCGGCCAAAATAGTGGCCGCTAATAGTTCTAGAAAACAATTTTTTTTTTTTTAAAAAAAAGAAACGAAAAAATAAAAAGAAAAACTAGCTTTCTATTAATCTCTTTTTTTTTTTAAGAAAAAAAAAAAGGAAAAAGAACGATTTTTTTTTTTGTTGATAGAAAAACCAAAAATTAACTTTACTTTTTATTATTTTAAAAAAATTAAAGAAAAAAAAAATTAAGAATGAAAAATATATATTTAAAATAAAAACAAACAAAAAAAATGAAAATTTTGAAAACATTAAAAAAAATAAAAAAAAATAAAAGGAAAAAAGTTAGCACATATTATTTTGAAAACATAACAAAAATGGTAAATATTATTAGCGGCCACATAAGTGGCCGCTAATAATCAACTATTAGCGGCCACAAATAAAGTGGCCGCTAATAATTGATTATTAGCGGCCAAAATAGTGGCCGCTAATAGTTCTAGAAAACAATTTTTTTTTTTTTAAAAAAAAGAAACGAAAAAATAAAAAGAAAAACTAGCTTTCTATTAATCTCTTTTTTTTTTTTAAGAAAAAAAAAAAGGAAAAAGAACGATTTTTTTTTTTGTTGATAGAAAAACCAAAAATTAACTTTACTTTTTATTATTTTAAAAAAATTAAAGAAAAAAAAAATTAAGAATGAAAAATATATATTTAAAATAAAACAAACAAAAATGAAAATTTTGAAAACATTAAAAAAATAAAAAAAATAAAAGGAAAAAAGTTAGCACATATTATTTTGAAAACATAACAAAAATGGTAAATATTATTAGCGGCCACATAAGTGGCCGCTAATAATCAACTATTAGCGGCCACAAATAAAGTGGCCGCTAATAATTGATTATTAGCGGCCAAAATAGTGGCCGCTAATAGTTCTAGAAAACAATTTTTTTTTTTTAAAAAAAAAGAAACGAAAAAATAAAAAGAAAAACTAGCTTTCTATTAATCTCTTTTTTTTTAAAAAAAAAAAAAAGGAAAAAGAACGATTTTTTTTTTTTGTTGATAGAAAAACCAAAAATTAACTTTACTTTTTATTATTTTAAAAAAATTAAAGAAAAAAAAAATTAAGAATGAAAAATATATATTTAAAATAAAAACAAACAAAAAAAATGAAAATTTTGAAAACATTAAAAAAAATAAAAGGAAAAAAGTTAGCACATATTATTTTGAAAACATAACAAAAATGGTAAATATTATTAGCGGCAACATAAAAGTGGCCGCTAATAACTTGGTGGGGAATGGATTATTAGCGGCCAAAAAAGTGGCCGCTAATAACCAATTATTAGCGGCCACTTTTTTGGCCGCTAATAGTTTTATTATTAGCGGCGACATTAGTGGCCGCTAATAGTTTCCCGGAATTTTCCGCACCTCCCGCCAAGTTATTAGCGGCCATTTTTAGCGGCCACAATTAGGTGGCCGCTAATAGTTTACAAATAACGGCGACTATTAGCGGCCAATTGTTTTTGGCCGCTAATAGTGTATTATTAGCGGCCACTTTTAAAAGTGGCCGCTAATAATATGATCATTAGCGGCCACTATGCGTTGGCCGCTAATAATGTGGCCGCTAATGATCAAATTTCTTGTAGTGCATGTATATATTATCGAGAGAGAGAGAGAGAGAGAGAGATTCTTCATACCCGTTTTACATGACTTTCTTTTAGTTTTTTGAAATAACCGACATGAGAAATTACTTAAAACACGTCACATCAACTGGTGATAAATAGGTGTGAAGAATAGCATTACTATTCTATTATACGTGCATTTGCATGTGTACGTCGCATGTATTATTGAGAGAGAGTTAAAAAATGATAGTGCTATGATTAAAAATTAAGAGCAACTTTTAGTGCTAATAATGGTTCAATTATTAGAATGTTCGTGCATATCTTATGTACTCCGACTCCAATTTTCTATTGTGTTTGTGACATTAATTCCCACTTAGTTCTCTTTTCTACTTTTTTCTATCCTATCATTTTTAGGTTGTTCTTGTCGTATTTCCGACCATTAACACAATTGAAAATCTCCCGTATCTTAATCTACTCCCCCACGACCACAGATTTTTAATTCATTCTTAATCAAACAATATATGTCATCAATCTGATTGAAGGGCATAAGAAGTGGGATCAGTGGAAACATGCCAGAAGAGCATCTACTAATACTATGATTGTTAAATTATGGTAGGTGAGCAAGGCTTGCGTTCCGTGTGTACAAGGCGGAAAGTCAGAGTGCGACATCAATAATTAGGGTTACAAGAACACCGAGAGAGTATGTTAAAAGTTGATTTTTAAGAGTTTTTCTTACATTTATGAAAGATAATGAAATTTAAAGAATTTGTTGCTAGTGCTCTTAGTAGTCAAAATCTTAATGGATCATTTGTGATGGTTGAACATAATACCCAATTAGGTCTTCAAATTTGGTGTTAGAATTCTAGGCTCCATTTGTTAAATTATGGTAGGTAATTAAGCAACGCTTGCATTTTGTGTATACAAGGCGCAAAGTCAAAGTGCCACATCAATAATTAGGGTTACGAGAACACCAAGAGTGTATGTTAAAAGTGAGTTTTTAAGAATTTTTCCTATATTTATAGAATATAATAGAATTATAGGAGGTTGCTGCTAGTGCTAACTCTTAGTAGTCAAAATATTAATGGATCATTTGTGAAGGTTGAACATATATAATTACCCAATTGGGTCTTCGAATTAATTAACTGTTACATCAGTATTGTGGGATAAAAATATATATAATTTCTAAATATTACTCTTTTTTATTTTTTGAATTGTTTATTAATACTTTTGTTTTGAAAAGAGAAAACAAAAGGAGAATAAAATAGCTCGCATTAACAAACAAAACCCTAATGGCTATAAGAGAACCAATTGTATGCAAGATTACCCCTAAGCCTCGATTACCTTCGATACAAATCTAAGCTAATATTATTGTATTAGCATTGTGCCAAAACAATGAGCTCAGCCGCCATTATAGAGTTAAAACTTCAGATTACAAGAAATCTTTGCTTTAAGACTAACAACCCCCACTCATTAGGGGAAAAAGGCTGTCTTAACTTTTTTTTTTTTTTATTTAATTTAACCTATCTTTTACTAAGCATTATTGCACAAAAGAGAACAAACTTTCTTTGAAACAAGCTTCCAAAATGAAGCAATGCAATATATAACACAAATATATATCTAATAAATCTTTTATAAAGTTGATGTAACAAAGTTTAGTGGTCATTAAAAATATATATATATATATATTTTTTTAATTATGGCTGATTTAAGAGTTATTAGACCCTGTCACATCTGCTTTATAGATATTTATAAAATATTTATGTGGTATGTAACATTTATATTATAAACATTTTTTAAAAAAATAAAAAATAAATTATTTATGCAGAAGCGAAATAAAAAATTACCCTGGAACCACTAAACCCGAAACCGAAAAATCTCAATGAAAAAAAAAAAAAAAAAACATTTTTACTGCTTTGAGCTTGAAGCCTAGCTAATGCAAATATTTATGGAGATATATAATTAATGGAGTTTTATGTTTGATTTAAAATAAGTTTGAAATGGTAATGATCAATTTGGGAAGGGAAATGCTACACTTATACAACCATTCTCTACTGCGCGCCATTTACCTACACCCTGACGTGGCATTACTACATCAGATTTTTTTTTAAAATAAAAATAAAAATAAATCGCATCTTTATTCTCTGCATCTCTTCGGCCAAAACCAAACCAAACTCCTCTCCAAGCCACCATGAAAGTTCGGCCAGTGAAACCCACAAGGCATGATTTGGTTAATTGCTATGGTGGAATCTGTGAGTTGGGGAATTTGGTTAATTGCTTGGTACTAATCAAGTTAATTGGCATGAACGAGATGTTTATTAACTTATCAGGAAAGGAAAAAAAATGATATTACAAAAAAATTAAAAAGGAAAAAAAAAAAATACAACCTTTTTTTCAAAACAAAAAAGACAAGCCAGGGTTGTCTGCCATGTCTTTTCTCCTTCATCACGTCACTTCAACAACTTAGTGGTGCCATTTTTTTTTTGCGAAAATATAATGTGATAATGCCATGTCACTATTGCCACATCAAGGTGTAAGTAAATGGGTGTGAAGATTGCGTGTAAGCCTAGTATCTCTCATCTGGGGAAAGATCTAGGAAATGAGGGCTTCAACTGTTAGATCAATTAATGTAATGTTCTTTCCTAACTGCTTAGGCATAAATTTTTCCGCTACTTAAGATATTACAGTTTTTACTATAATTTCTTTACAAATTAATGTGGTAGTTCATAATTGGTGAAATGATTAAGAGTATATGGTTGGCAAGTCTGCTGCTAACTAAATTAAATTGACAAGACAATTTTTATTTTATTTTTTGCTTAATCATTTTGCCAACTATAAACTGCTCTATACGTTAATTTATAAGAAAATTTGTAGTAAAAATTGTACTACCCCTATCAACACTCTTTGACAAATAGCCCACTTCTTCATTATACAACATTATATATATATATATATATATGGGGAGTATTTGTCAATTCTATTTCTGATGATTTGTTAAAAACCACTACAAATTCTTTTGTAAAGTTCTAGGTACCTTGCTTATACTTTTCCCTTTAAAGGTGGTCTGAGAATATTCAACCCATTATATATAATATGAAATTTTTGAGATAGAAGTATCGGATCAATGCGTCAGATTCAACTTAATTTACATGCTAGTGGTTGTTTTGAAAAAAAAAAATTGGATAAAGATGGATGGAGAGATGGAGTAATAGAAGTGTTTGTTTTAGGTCTCCTATGGTTTATGGAATAAGTCATTGGAATGAAATGATTGTTTCATTGGAATAACTATTACTTTATTTGGTAGAGATTTATTCATAAGGATAGTTATTTCATGAGAATAACTATTTTCTTACGAAGAAGAATATCTATTCCTGTGAGAAATAGACAACCTTTTCCAAAAAAATTAAACCATGTTTTTCTTTAATTTTTTCAAACTTTTGCCACAAAAAATACCAAGCTAGGTGGATCTTTGCTGTTGTCGAGACGAGTAATGTTAGAAGTCTCCCATGTGTTCTTTTAAAAATGAGGTGGCTTTTAAAATTACCATTAAATTTGTGATTGATCACTATTAAATTTGAGAAATGATCCCTATACTCATTTCTCACAACAGCCTCACAACAAGCTGACGTGGCTGGTAATATTTTATAATTTTTTTGTTTTGTTTTGTTTTCTTTTTCTAAAAAAGTAATAAAATATTACCAACCACGTCAGCTTGTTGTGGGGCTGTTGTAAGAAATGAGTGTAGGGATCATTTCTCATTAAATTTTGATCAAATGATAATTTTAAAAGTCACTTCATTTTTAAAATGACAAAAGATAGACTTTTAGAATTACTCAGAGAGAACATACAAGAGGGAAATCCGCGGCTAAAATGGGAGGTACATAGCATCCTAATATGCGATATTGTGAGCACGAACAGTCGTGCTCTTGTCAATCTTGGTTGCCGATCAGGCCCGCTGCTAAAAGTGCTAAGTAAACCAAGAGTACCAGAAACAAAGCAGGGCAATGCTTCAATAAGCAATAAGGCCACTACGTTGGAGACAAAGGATAACAATGAATCATGAGTCTCGTTCAAGAAGGATATTTTGACAATATTGGTGACTAATTGTTGTTTGAACAACGAAGTGGGAAGCTTGTGCTCCGGCCATGCACCAACAATTGGGTCACAAAGAAAAGAGATGTATTATATATTTTTCTTTTGTTCTTCTCTCGTTCTCACACTTTTAAAAATTATTATTGAATATGTGGGGCGTATATAAGGGATTCACATGAACCCCACAGATTCAATGATGTTTTTTAAAAGTAAGAAGATAAGAGAAAGACAAGAGCAGAAAATGAATCATTTCTCTTCCGGGAAAGTGGCAGAGAGGGCAAAGGTAGTTTTGATCGTCTTCAAGGTTGAGGTAGGAGATCGACTAGGGTAGAGTGGACTGGGACACATTGCCAAATGATTTTCCACATGAAGAGTTTGTGTTTTTGTGATGGATTTTCAATTTCCAAAAATTTCCCACTCAGATTCAATGTTAGTAATGGCATTGACGCTGGGGAGAGAAAGATTTTGAAAGGAATAGATGATCATTTAGTCTAAGAGAAGGATTACAGTCTGAGTGGGTGTTTAGGGGGTGGGTTTAAAGAGGGGCATGTTCATCTTGTTTGATGACAGATTGAGATTGGAGAATGCTTTTCCACACAAAGGATGCATTTGAGGCTTGGAGGAAAGACACTGGGAGGGGGAGTTTGTGGGTTTTGTTGTTGTCCCACATGAGTCTGATCGATCCCAGTCCAACTAAGGAGGTAGGATATATGGCAAATAAAGCTAGGATTTGAGGGTGAGGTAATGTTTTATTTTTCTTTTTTTTGAGTTTTCACAAAATTTGTTTGAACATTTTATCCAAAGTGAAACCACATCAGGCTAGCCCCTAAGATGCAGCCTAATCCACACACCTAACCCCGACCAAACTCGAGACTAAAACTTGAAGAACCGGCACCTAGCCTCGACCCAACCAAACCTAGTCCCTTAGAACGTTGCAACCCAACTAACATAACTTTATAGTAGAATTGACAATTTTTGACACGATCCGTAAGCTCGACATGAAATTAAAGGGTTAGGGTTGAAAATTCTAACTCGTTTAATTAAATTGGCTTGGCTAGGGTTAACATGTATTGTCTTATATATATGCTTTGACACGACTTAAACCTGACACACGATATAATGACATGTAATTTTTGATATGACTAATGAATTCAATACAAAATTAAAGAGTTAAAGTCAAGAGATTTAAACCGTTTTAATTAAATGAGTCAAATTAGAATTAATCTATATAATATTATACCGTGCAACCTTAATTTATAGTGCTTATTGTGGCATGGAAAAAGCATATGGGTCCAGGTACTGGAATCACTATGCATGCATGTGTAGTAGAAACAGCTTGCACGTCCTCTGCCCTACTGCCTCCATCACATCACGCGTGCAAACTATTGTTTGGAATCATAATATATATATATTCTTTTTTTTAAAAAAAATTAAGGCTCAAAAAAATATTTTTAGCTTTTAATATGATAAAAATTAATAAAATACTATTTAATTTAGGCCCCCCACTTAATAATTGTACAATAAATGTTATTTCTAAAATAAATTTTAAGACTCTAATTAAGGCACTCAATCATGATAAAAGTAATTATAAATTTAAAGTCTAAAAAAAAAATCAATAAATTCTTGGAAAGTCCCACTTAACTCTATTTAAAAGTTCTATTTTTACATTCTTGAAATTAGTCCAATGTGCATAATTAATGTTTATTTGAATTGAATGTTTAAAAAAATATGAAAAGTTTTCAAAGTACGTAAATTCTCATTGTTTGTGTTGTGCATAATAGATATAATTACACTTCCGGTGAGTCTTCAATGTCCAACAATTTTTTTTCGCATTATGTTCTATTACAAATCAATCTTTATATAATTTATTTTCATTTTTCTCTTTATTTTTCTCTAAATCGATCTTATTTCATGTCTTTAAATGAAGTGATAAGTCATTTTATATCTAATATGCTATAAAATAAAATAAAATAAAATAAGTTTTAAAATACATTTTACAAATAGAAGAAAGTGCTCTAATTGACATATTAAATAAAAAATAAAAAATAAAAAATAAATTTAAAATAAATTTAATTTAATTTAATTAATATTTAAATATAAGAAAATAGTCTCACTTAAACCTGTCGTCTTAGGCTTCAAAATTTATCGAGCCGGCCCTACTAACAATGACGGATTACCGACTAGCACACTGAACCTCGACTTCTTAAACAACTTTCAAATTTGATCCTCCAGATCAATCACTATGCATAAGCATGATGGGCATAACTCATTAACATTGATATAACTTTTAAAATAATAATTAAATTAAATATATAACATTGCTCGTGCCTAAAGGCAATGCCATGACCGTCGAGTTTTGAATCTTGGTGCATGACAACTGATCGAGTGCTACATTGTTTTATATCTCACAAAGGTGGTGGGCTCTTTGGTATTTATTATGTTGTGATGTTTATTGTACCTAAAGCTTTTCAAGGTTTAATTTGAAAAGGCTAATACCATAAAGCTCAATATATAATATATATATATACTCAAATAAAATACATTCCCTTTAATTCACTTTTAAATCTCCACTCAAATTCATGGAGATAATTAAATATGAAGTGTACGTGCATGATATATATATATATAGTCTTCTTATTTAATTAGTGTTTGCCAAGGAAAGCCTACCCACAAAGTTGGCACATATACTACTCGGATAAAGTTTCCTTACAATATTCAACTAGGAAGAAACATAGAATTTTCATCCTCTAAAACGTGCGGTTTTGAAAAAATGGCAATTTCATAAGATAGTTAATAAATCGTACATTTTTTAAAATGCTCTTCCTTACGGTTTGAAAATGTAAATTTTTTGGCGTTTTTAAAACCGTCATTTTTTCAAACACTCCTAAAATGGGATGCCTTTTGTGATTCTATTTAAAACGTGCTTTTAGCTTGCAAAATCACGGGACCAAAATACACTTTAAAAGAAAAGGATAAAAAAGAAAAGAAAATCAAACTACTACCAAACCTTTGCAATTATATGCATTTCAATGATTTCATATATGAAGAACTAGTTGATTATATGTCAAATTCTCAACCAAAAGTACCTAGAAAGAAAGGTCAAGCTCAAAGTGTCGCATTGGGTCAGCGAAGAGACTTCAATGCTTAAGTCAAAATTTAACTTGAATAAAGAAAATAACTTAAAAAAAAAGTAAAAGAATAAGATTTTTTGGCTAAAATTGAACATACCTCTTAATGACCCAATTCCCTTCTCTTTATGAAGTATTGTTTTCCGCGGGTTCTCTGTTAGGGGAATTGATTGTTGGGGGACGAAAAACCGTCCCCCAACTGGCATATATAATAAATAAATGTTTTTTGATTAAAAAACTATTTATTAATCAAAAGGGAGGGCAAGGGGACGGTAACGGTAACCCGTCCCCTGCCAATCAGCCCTCCTCTGTTAGGGGAGAGGTTCATGGGCTCACGAATTTGATTATGTGGCCCCCCACACCCTTAGGCACACATATTTTAGTCTCTGAAAATAAAAGAATGTTAGTAGTCCGGCCAGGTGACACAATCCTTCTTAGTCAGGTTGAATCTGGCTAGCCTATAAGGTTTTATTGAGACTGGGCCGGCCATCGAGCAATATTAAAGGCTCCTCTTTTTAAGGCTTATTGGTACAGTACCGGAAATATAATATAAATATATATATTACAAGAGATATGATAGAGTAATAAGGGTGCAGCATAAAATGGATTTAGAAGAACCTCCTTATATAGATCAAAAACTTTAAGGGTTCATTAATATATGGTATGTGTTAACTATGGGAGAATAAAGAACCACTTTGTTCCAAAAATATGATACATAGAACCAACTGAAATGATAGTAAAACATTATAGTTTCTGCTTGATGCCTTTTTTTTTTTTTTTTTTCTTTGAAACATGGAAGTCTTCTTGGATCCAAGAAAGCATAAAGACTTTTATAGAACATGATATAATGATGGCGAATTGCAAGTTGAATTTGAACACACGAGTCAATCTTCATCATTTATGTCATGTTGTGAATGCAATTCACTAATAGTCAAGTCATGTTATTCTAATTATCCACCTTTAGTGCTTTTTTCAAGGATTGAAGGTCCAATTCTTGTTTCAGCAACAATTTTTATTTATTTATTTCTTCTTCTTCTCATCTTTACTTAAGAAGGGTGGAAATTAATTTGCTATTTATCAAATTCATTTGTAGCTAGTTAGTGTTAAATCATCCTAAAAGTTTAAGTCGCCGTTGAATATTCAACTGAAATGAAAGGTGTATTGATAGAGATAAAGTTCGAACTTAAGACATTTGACTTTGATATTATATAAAATCATCACTTATTTTAAAAGTTTAAACTAATAAGAAATGATAAAAATGGGATCCCGACCCCAAGAAATTAATGCAAGAACTTAACCATTAGTAGGCAGCCTGTTTACAAGGGATACACAAGTGAATTCACTTTAGTCACAATAGTTGCTCAAAGGGCAGACATAAAAAAGCATCAAGGAGAAAAAGGTAGCACAATGTTCAATCCCACCCTTATTTTATCATTGATGATGACCCCCACCCCCTTAGCTTTTTCCTCTCCCTCTCTCTCTCTCTCTCTCAAATCATTTCCATTTAATAGTAAATGCTGCAGAGTTTATATACTTTATAGAATATATATGATCAGATGATTAATTTAAATAAATAAAATGGCTGTAAGCAACAAGCATGAACATTTTAGTGCCATTAATTAAATGTGGCAGTAGTTAAAGAGGAAAGAAGAACAGAGACAAAAGGATGGACTATATATAAATAATATTTAATCCTTTTCCTTGGTTCTTTTATTAAGGTTAATTTGAACTTACAAACTGACGTAATAGTCTATATTACACTGTCACGTCGACCACACTAAAATTTAAGAAAAAAAATACACGTACTCCCCTTCGAACTACGTACATACCACCCAATTGACGGCATGTGTCGGATGGAGGAAAGGCAGGACCAGCTAATGCTTTGCGGGTTTTGTCTGCAGGTGTCTCAACTGGCATGGGGGAAAAGGCCGATGTTTTCCCCCCCGTCGGTCACATGCCAAACAGCCAAACAAGGTGGTGGCATGGGCCAATTTTTAGGAAGAGTTTAGAAGCCAGAAGCTTCTCGCTAAGAGAGTGCATGATAGCAATATAGCATATACATACATATAGCAAATGTGTGTCTGCATCTTGGAATCTTCCACCAGAATTTCCTTGGCCAGGGAGTCGGGACCCAGATTCAGGCCACAGAGAGTAAGTGGGAGATAGCATGCTCCAACGCCGCCCCTTGGTTTCCTTCAAAAACAAAAAAACGCCGCCCCTTGGATTTTTACCCTTTCCAAAAAAATAAAAAAAATGAAAAAAAAAATTAATATATATATATTTTAAAATTTTAATTTTATTTAATTTTTTTTTTACGTGTTCACACAAGAGAGGATGAGAGATTCGAACTAATGATCTTCGCTTCATGAGACGTGGTTCCCAGCTGATTGAGCTATTCCTTAGGGACAATTTTATTTTTATCATTGGAAGGACATTGACAACTTTTTAGTAGTTTGGAAGGACATTGTCAATTGAGTTGTAGTTTTAGAGAGCTACGTAGACTTTTCCAAAAAAAAAAAATTATGCTTTTTTGCTTCTTCTTTTTTCCTTGTAATTTTTCTAAATTTTTTATTAGTATATTTTTTGCCATTTTTTGTACAAACGTACATTGCAATTTTCCGATAATTTGAAGAAAGATCTTTTCTATTTTTTATTTCAAATGAAATGTAGAGGAGTCGGTTCCTTACTCAAGAGGGGTCAAACTGTCCCAAAAAAAAAAAATAACAATTTTGTCCATCTTTAAACAAGAAACCGACTCCTCTCCATTTTAAATCTTATTCGGTTTTTAGAGAAACATTGCTTCAATTTATTACAAAAAATTTCTAATAATTTAAGAAAAATTAATTTTTAAAATATAATTATTTAAAAAATAACGTGAAAAATGTCACGTATACTGATCACGTCACAAATTATAAAAAGCTACTAACTAAAGTTGAATGAGTAGCAAGGCACGTGAATATTTTCCATAAAGTCATAAATCAGTCCAAGAGACTAGAAAACAAAGAAAAAACTATTATATTTCCACAAACACCCCCGGCCCACATGGGCCACATCCCCAAAACCCAAACCAAATAAATGCCCCCCCTGGAAAAGCCGATCGAAGCTAACCAGCCACTACTGAAAAAGCCTTCCTTCCCACAACCATGTCCATGCCACCCCGCGAGCACCACTACTCATGATCGTGCCGGCGGTGGTGTTTCACCTCCACCTCCTCGCCACCGTCACCTCCACTTCCACCGCAGCCGCCAGCTCATCGGCAACCCACCACGCAAAAAACACCGTACCGCGCTACCCTGATTTCCAACACTTCAAAGTGAAAGAAACCATCGCCGAGATCAAAACCAACAAGCCCACCAAGAGTACCCCACAACACGCCCGTGAGAAGAAAGGGAAGGTGAAAGTAATGCACAGAGACAATATAATTACACCCGTTCACGCCAACTTCCATGATCGTTTTCTCGAGCTCATGAAACGTGACGCTAGAAGGGTCGCCGGGCTTGTTCACCGTCTTAGTAATGCTAGTGCCGGTGGTACTTATCAGTTGCAAGAGGATTTTGGGTCGGAGGTGCTTTCCGGCATGGACCATGGAACGTGGGAATATGTCATTCAGATTGGCGTTGGTAGCCCTCCGACGAATCAGTACATGGTCATCGATCTCGGCAGTGATGTTGTGTGGGTTCAGTGTCAGCCCTGTGACCAGTGTTACCCGCAGTCCGACCCGGTTTTCAACCCGGCAGATTCGCGTTCGTTTTCCAGAGTTTCCTGCAGCGCCGCCGTGTGTGACCGCCTCGATAGCGGCGGCTGCCACAAGGGTCAGTGTATATACGAGGTGTCCTACGCCGACGGGTCCTACACCAAAGGCACGCTGGTGCTCGAGACACTGACGCTGGGGCGCACGACGATTCAGAATGTGGCCATCGGGTGCGGCCACAAGAACCGGGGCATGTTCGTAGGAGCCTCCGGGTTATTGGGCCTTGGTGGCGGGTCCATGTCGTTTCTGGGTCAGCTCGGTGGCCAGGCTGGCGGTGCGTTTACTTATTGTTTGGCAAGTCGGGGCACCAGCACGTCCGGGTGGATGGAGTTCGGGCGTGGAGCGTTTCCCCAAGGGGTTGCATGGGTCCCCTTGCTCCGAAATCAACGGGCTCCGAGTTTCTACTATGTCGGGCTTTCGGGTCTCGGAGTCGGAGGTACCCAGGTACCCATTTCTGAAGATGTGTTTCTGTTGACCGAATTGGGTGACGGAGGGGTTGTTATGGACACCGGCACCCCAGTATCAAGGCTGCCGACTTTAGCTTATGAGGCGTTCCGCAACGCTTATATCGCACTAACCGGGAACCTTCCTCGGGTCTCCGGAGTATCCATTTTTGACACATGCTATGATCTATCCGGATTTGTGACGGTTCGGGTACCAACCGTGTCCTTCTATTTCTCGGGCGGGTTAATCCTTACCCTTCCAGCACAAAATTTTCTAGTTCCAGTGAATGATGCTGGAACTTTTTGTTTTGCATTTGCTCCAACCTCTTCTGGGCTTACTATTTTGGGGAACATTCAACAAGCAGGGATCCAGATTTCCATTGATACACTTGGGTATATGGGGTTTGGTCCAAACGTTTGTTAATTTTTGCTATTTTTGAGTCATATTACAAAATTAATATTTTAATTAAATTAGCTAAAAATGTAGGCACGTGTAACAATATTTTCACTGAGATCTCGTTTACAAGAATTCCAGTTATTTTTTCACTGGAAGCAATCTTCGCCGTAAAAGTACAGAAGAATCTCGGTTGATTTTATTAATGATGTTGTTAAGTGCCTCATTAGTTTAGCTAAATGTAATTAGGGTATTGATGTTGTTAATGCTGCTATTTTTATAGGTAATGTAATTATATATACTGTGGTTTGCTTATAATAGTGTTTAAAAGAGTTAATGGAAAGTGGTAGTTTAAAAGAGTTGTATATTCATCATTCCTAAGAGAAATTTGAAGGCAGTCAAAAGAATCACAAAAGGGAAAAAGAAAAGGGTATTACTTGGGTATTAGAGCACCCTTTATGGGTATGTGCCATGATAGAGTCCAATGCCCCCCTTTTTCTCATTACACAAACAGTCTTTATGGTGCCTTTGACCCTTACACTGGACATCCCCAACATCATCTTTTTTTCTCATCTTTCCCAAACAGAATCTCTCTCTCTCTCTCTCCTAACTTTTCTGTAGGGTTTCAATCACGAGACAACAGGGAGCCACCATGGTGTGGATGGGAAGAATATCACTAGGGATCTTGGTCACCTCTCCTGTTACTCAAGCAACTTACAAAAGCCTTTGCTTTTCCTATTTTGAAAGATTGAGATTAGGATATTACTTTCCTCTCTTTTCAGGTTGGGGAAATTAAGAAGAATCATGACGTCTTGGGTTTTGTGATGTAGCTCGTCTTTTAGTTGTGAACACTATTCCGCCCGGATCGGGATTGGCTACAATCCCTAACCCGATTCCAATAAGACTCACCTATCCGAGCAAATGTACATGCTTTCATAATTGCTTGTCTTATTACAATAGGAAATTTCGGTTCATTTTACCTTCCAAAAAATAAATTAAGGACACAATTCTACCCTATTAACCCGCTTTGGATTTTGTGAGGACTTTAAGAGGCCCACAAAAGTTGGAAAATTTGCAGGTGAAATTAGTAAAAGCCTAAAAGGGAATAATCCATGTAAGCCTTGCTCAGAAAATAGCATCATTTGGGAGAGCATCATTTGCTTAGAAAAGCTTTGCCCTAACTTTGTTTGCCAAAGCACTGGACAAAATCATTATTGCTTGAAAGTCCTTTATCTCATAAACAAATTTCTCTAAACTGTATCAAGTCTTTTGAGGGCTCACCTGTGCTTGAGCAATTTTTTTAGCACAATGTATCAAAGGTTGGAAAGATAAATTCCATGAAAATTGCTCAAGCCTCATGGGGTTTAAGCCAAAGTAAAAGCACATCTGACTTCAAAAGGATCCATGTTCTAAGACTTTCCACAAAACCCCATATACAATAAGTTTCTTGACTTTCTACTCATATTACTGGTTAGGTATTCTTTAGGGAAAATAGTTCTATTGGCCCTTGTGATTGGTCTAAATTACAAATCATTGCATGTG
The DNA here is from genome assembly GCA_028654335.1 of Alnus rubra. Lineage (NCBI taxonomy): Eukaryota > Viridiplantae > Streptophyta > Magnoliopsida > Fagales > Betulaceae > Alnus > Alnus rubra. The sequence goes on along the minus strand of JAJPGS010000556.1, from coordinate 1,378,695 downwards.
GTATCAAAATTAATTCAGAAATCTATGTAGTTGACCTAATTTACAAATCACTCCCTAGAGTCAAATTCCGTTAAAAATTTTGACAGATTTCGTTAAGCGTCATGCCAATGTCAATAAGATGGAGACACGTGTCAATTTTAATAAAAAAAAATATAAATATATAAACTTAAAATTACTTTGAAAAAATAAACTTTGGGGTTGGCCAGGCCACCTCCAGCCGATGGAGGTGGCCCCCCAGAGGTGGCCGGGGTGGCGCTCAACCACTAGGGGTGAAAATATGGATGTGTTTATCGCTTTTAGATATTTGCGTCCCCATTATATGATAACTATCTGCATCCGCGTGGTTATTATCTGCTATCTACATATGAAGTAATGGGCTTTTTGGATTACTATCTAAATCTATATGCAAGATTAATTAATACAGTTATTACTATATGCAAGCTTAAATAAATTAATATTTAACTTGTTACATAATGCGCAATTATCAGTCATAGAGTGTCATTGTCTTATAGAGTAATTGGAATTTGGATTACCAAATAAAATAAAAGATAAGAAAAAAATATAAATGTAATGAGGTATGACTTTGTAATGATAGTGAAAAAAACCTAACATAACCTAAAGGTCTTGAACTTACCAAATCCAAAACGATGTTTTTGTGAATTTAATCTTATATATATATATATATATATATAAAGAATGCAGATGTGATTATTAACAGCATCCGCATTTCTTAAAATTGCTATCCACATCCGCATATGTAGATATTGGTTTTGGCTAACCACATCTGCATGTATGGATAGCGGTTAGGTGCGGATGTGAGCGATTATTATCTGGCTGCATTTTCACCCTTAGTGGCCACCCCTTTGCTTTTTAAAAAAAAAAAAAAAACTAATTTTTTTAAGTTTTATATTTTTAATATATTTATAGTTTTTTTATTAAGACTGTCACGTGTCACTATCTTTTTGGTGCTGACGTGGCGCCTCACAGAATCTGTCAAAATTTTTAACGAAATTCAATTCCAATGAGGAATTTATAAATTAGGCCAAACTCATGAATCTTTGAATTAATTTTGATATTACATTAAATGATTTGTAATTTTAGCCAACCATAAAGACCAATGACACAATTTTTTCTTTTCTATAAATGTCAGTATGAACACAATTGAACACCCATTTCTTCTCAAAGTGTTTTCCTTTATTTAAAGCACTTCAGCTTGAAAAATGAGCGCCGCCCCCCCCCCCCCCCCATTCTATAAATGTTAGTTTGAACACCCATTTCTTCTCAAAGTGTTTCCCTTTATTTAAAGTACTTCAGCTTGAAAAATGCCCCCCCTCCCCCCCCCCCCCACGCACACAAAAAAGGAGAGAGAGAATATGCAAAAGGTGGAAAGACTAACACACTTGGTCAAAGAATCAGTGAAAGAAGTAGGGATTAATATGAACAGCTACCTAATATTAGATCGGAGTAATATCATTTAGTAGACTATTATACAATTATCATACAAATTGATGATGTGATAGTAAGAATAAGTTACTGGATCGGCAATTGTAAAAAAAAAATTCAAAGACAAATTTTTATTGTCACGTTACTCCAATAATTATGTAGTTGTCTACTAAATAGCATTAGTCATTAGATTTTGATAGAAAGAAAGAACATGTATAGGCATAGCAAATCTGTGAGAAACATTGATCCAGGCTCAAAGTCTTATCTTTTTCGGGCCCAACTTAGTTGGGTCCACATCCACTTTACCCCATCCTCCTTCCTACCATCTCATGATTTCTATAGACAAATGAAAAATTATGAAGTGAAAATGTGTACATTGATTGACTGGACACCACCAGCCACAATCAGGCACCTGCCAAGCCTTCTTTCTTTTTCTCTTTTCCCTTTTTCAGTCCTTCAATCCAACCCTTGATGCAAGACCATGATCCAATGAAATCATTTAAATCAACAGCATCCCTGAATTCTATAATTGCCTCAAGGGGCATTGGACAAAAAAGCAGCCAGATTGGATGCCACTAAGAAGTTTTTTCTGAATATCACCAGCCACTTGAAAAATCACAAAAAAATTGTGAAGGAGAGAAGGCCATCTGAGCACATTTATAGAATGGTTTAGTTCACTCTGTTTACCATTGATAAGAACAAAAATGCCTTGCATATGGGCCTCAAAACTTGTATAAGTTACCATTGAGGTGCACTAGACTTACTAGGCTAGTTGAGCCACAGGGTCAGCAGGCACTATAAGTGCAGATACAAATTAACTTGCTGTCACATTCACTGATCAAGGTTCAAGTTTGAATCTCTTGAGCTTTTTTCCTTTTTCTAGACTACTATCAAGAGAGCAGAATTACCGAAATCCAGATGAACATGGAGTAATCGGAGAACGTGGTATTTAGACCAACTTCACCATTAACAAAGTGGCAAAGCCTCCACTTTGGTCTGTGATAGTGATCCATGTTACAGTAACAAGAAGAGTCTGTCCAATTCTATGTGCTCGATCAACATCCTAGTCTTCCTTAGTTGGCTTCCACCAAAGATCCAAAGGAATAACATAGACATGCAGCAACCACGTTTAACCCAATGTTTCTGGTTTTTAATGACATCGAGCATAACGGTCACCTGCAACAAATAATAGTGATTCAGATACTGAAACTACAACCCAGATTAAGCAATAAGAAACAGAAGGGAAACAATCGTGCATTATATCATCAGTTTGTGTAAACAAAAGTACTACCACAAAGCACATCTAGGAGGGTGGTCTTGTAATAATATCCTTATCTTTGAACAGCATTTTGTCAGCTAATACAACTATGACTTTCAGATACCTTTATTACTGATACCCACCTTGCCAAAAGAAAATAAAATATTAGAAGAAAAACAAACTAAAGGCATTCCAGGATTGTTTTCACAGTTCCACAAGGTAGGGCGTTGAAATCTCTAAGCCGTGTCCCTTGCACCCAGAGTCATTGTGCCATCAAGCCACCTGTATTTGTACAAGACTGGTTCAACGAAATCCCCACCAAGACCAACATGCTGATCCACGGGGAAAAATTAATTGCTTTTATTGGTCCTTCAGCTAGTAGCTTTGAACAAAATGCTGTGTGCTTTGTAGCATTAACACCTTAATGGCAATTCTATTTGTATGCCTTTTCAGAAGACAAAGAACATCAATTACATTTCATGGAACTATGCATATTATAATGTGCCCACAGAATTTGAAGAACAGCTCTGATTTAAGATGAACTATACTCATTCTACAAAACTGGAGGGGAAGGGGGTTATTAAACGGGGCCTAAGTCAAGTTCACTTAAAATATATGAGCAAGAGAGAAGAAGAAGAAGGCTCTAATCTACTAGGCTTTCCTTAGAAACCATAATCAAGAAAACAAGTCAGTTTCAACTCAAAAAAATTATATTTAGGAAACCACCATTAAAACCCTAACGCCTATTATAAACTATTTATAATTATCACCAATACTTGGTCACCAAGTTTTCTAGAACTCAGCCTATAAATAATACAAGCTCAAGCCCTATTGGAAAAATATAAAACCCATTTGTAATAAAATAAATCTGCTCCTTTCCAGATTTTATTAAGTTTCTAAAATGCCGTTACTAAAACTAGAAAATGAAAATTATAATCTTAGGATAATAGATAACTAATCAAGTTTCTTCATCCACCTTGTCGCTCCCGCATCACACACATCTCTTGAAGTCCTTCCTGTGACAAAATGTGGCCAGAGTAAAACATTTCTCAGATGAGCTCTTATCAAACTTAGTTGATGAAAATACCGTGCCTTCAATTAAAAACTTAAGAGCACCAACACATATCTAATTATTTATAGCCCTTGGAAATAGGCAACATAAATCTACAAATGCCTTGTACTATAGCAACAATGAGAACATTCAGACTCTGCTTTCCAGTAGATGCAAAGAGTTACACAAACAAGAACTTATAAGATGCATTCCAGAAATTTCAAAAGAGAAAAAAACCAAAGTGTCTTATTAAAAAATTTTAAAAAAAGAAAGAAAAAAAAAAAACTCACATCGTATACACGACAAATGGCGAACATGGTTACCAAGCAATTCAATAGATTAATCTGCATATCCCTAGGTATTTTCTCTGCTATAGGGAATATTATCTTTGACAAGAATGGATGGTCACAAGCCTGACGGTGGCGCAAAAGCATCAAAAGAATATTTGTATAATTTTGATTCATTGTACTACCAGAGCAGCATATGCCCGCAACACGCAAACTCATAATTTCCAGTTGCATGAAAATTCAGCATAGAGCATCTTATAAACCGGAATTTGGATTTTGTGAAATCAGAAAAAAGAAGAATCTCATAGGAAGTTGAAGGTACTTTATAGAGTTGTATTGGTGTATTAGTGTATATGTTGTCATAAAATCTTATTCTAACACCATTTAAATTTTCATTAGGACTTTGATCATTTGGAGACCATGATATGGATATATTATAAATCGCTGTAAATCTCAATACAAAAATGTCCTTGTTCCTTTACTATGATCTTGCATGCTCTTTTAACAACTTCATAGTCTCTTCAATGGGCACCACTGCTTCAAATTTTCTTCTTGATATATTGATGATTTTACCACATATGCCACAACCAAAATACAAAGATTATAAATCAAGGGGCAAAATTAGCACATATAATTAATTAGTCCAATCCTTATTTCATCAGTAGTTCTTACATTAACCTTTTCAAGCATTATGAAAATCCAAAACTGTACCCACCCATACCCCTAAAACTTTATATTTTAAGACTATCAATATCAATTTGCTCATCATGCATCCAAACTTCAAGAATAAAGTACTACATTTTTTTCCTTTAGTTCAGGTGGGGGGGATTTACACCAAAAATTTTGTCAACTAACCCTTTACTTAAACCAATATCATCATAACATTTGATATGTCTTTTTCTATTACTTTCTTTCATGGAAATAATTTAGGGCAATCATATTCGTTTGCCTCAGAAGTCAGGGAAAACTGGAATCATCTTTTATTTGTATTTATTATACAACTCATTGTCACAAAATAATGGGGCTAATATGCCTTACATTCTTACAGAGTTCTCAAAAATTGAAGATGACACCAAAATTTATTCTTCTCTATTGTATGCTGTATATCTTCATATTAACTTTTCTAACACTCACCCAAGAAAAAAATTCTATAATATTTCAACCCTGGAAACCCATCCTTCTAATGAAGATATCCTCGCCAAAAAAGAACTAAAACATACTTATGGAGTGAATTAACACAAAGCAGTAAGTTTTGGGAGACACCTCTAGGTTACACAAGAAATAGGAAAACACAGAGACAAAGGTAGGTCCAAAAAAGCAAGCAAAAAGAGATACTCAAATGGTCATGGATCATATTAAGGCATATCCACTACAGTGGATTTATACATTTCAGAAAAGAAATACTTGCCCCCCCAACAATCCCAGCCACCCAAAATATAAGAGAAAGTATTCACCTTTCGAACGACGCAGCATTATAGCCCTCAAAAAACTGCTTGAAGCTTCTTGTACGGTTGTACCCAAGTAGTGAATCTCTGGATATTTGTACCTTTATTGTGGGTATAATCATGTCTGCAGCATGGTGTAGACACGCACATCTTAAGTTGGAATCCCATATCAGTTCTTCCTGTTGGGTTCTTGTATTTTAAGTTTCTCCAGTAGCCTTTTTTTAAATAGAAGTAAAGTAAGTTTGTTTGAGAAAAAGAAAAATACCCAGCAAGATCAAGAACAAAAATAAATAAATAGCACAAAAATATCCAATGAGTTTGATCTCAAATGGTACCCTTTTTCTTTTCTTTTTTTTTTTTTTTTTTTTTTTGTAACATTCATGTTGGTTTGTATAACTTACCTTAAAAAAAAAAAAAGAACACAAGGTTGGAGATTTAAGCTCGTCTTTTCATAATCATCGAAATTTGTGTATATAACTTAACAATAGAAAAAATAATTTAAGAAAACAAAGCTGTAAATCTGAACTAATCATCTTATGATCATCAAAGTCATAAAAAAAAACTTCGAGTATTCCTTTTTCGCCAAACACACTAGTACATTCCAAATAACTTTTAACACTAATAAAACAGAAAAATCTGTTCTTTCTCTTTTCTCTCGTATTTCAAGTGGCAAGAGCATGCTGCAGTTTTCAAGCCAAAGAAGGGGGTTCTTGTTTGAAACACCGATTCAAAATGCAATTGATGACTTTGTACTTCCTTAAACATGTCTTCAGAGACCGAAAACACATACAGAAGTAAGAGGTTGATCCAAAACTAGCAAGCAAAAAGAGAATCAACTTTGTTTGTTAAATCTCCTTCTTTTCTTTTTTTTTTTCTTTTTCTTTATCTTTTTTTCTTTTCAAAAGAAAAATATTAATAAGCAATCCAAAACATAAAATTCTTACATTTATGTCACATCAAAACATTTTTTCAAATAAAAACTAAAAAACACCCTTCAAAAACCATTTTCCCTATTATAACATCTAAAATATAAAAGAAAGCAATCATCTTTGTTAAATCTCCCTCTTTTTTTAAAAAACAAAAATTTAACAAACAATCTAAAATACTGGCACTCACCTTTATGTCATATTAAAATATTTTTTCAAACAAAACAAAAAAACACCCTTCAAAATCATTATCCCCGCGATAACACCCAAAATATAAAAGAAAGCAATCACCTTTGTTAAATCTCTTTTTTTTTTTCAAAACAAAAATTTTAACAAACAATCTAAAATACCAAATACTGACCTTTATGTCATATTAAAATATTTTTTCAAACAAAAAACACCCTTCAAAACCATTATCCCGATGACAACACCCAAAATATAAGAGAAAGCATTCACCTTTGTTTGTTAAATCTTCCTTCTTCGTTTTTTAAAAACGAAAACATTAACAAACAATTTGTAATATAAAACACTCACCTTTATCTCTAAGCAGAATACTTTTTCAAAAAAAAATCCCCAAAGAACACCCTTCAAAAACCATTATTCCCTTGACAACACCCAAAATACAAGTCTATAAGACAAAGCATTAACCTTTTGTACAACGCAGCATTATAGCTCTCAAAACTGCTTGAAATTTCTGGATATTGATACTTTTATTGTGTTGTAAGACAAGCCATCAATTGCATTTTGAACGGGTGTTTCCGATAAACAAGCCTTCTTTTTGGCTCCAAGCGCTCACGCTCCAGCCGCTTGAGATGCAAGAGTGAGAGAAAATTGTGACAAAGATTTTCTTCAAATCAGGTTATTCATTTATTAAAATAAAAATATGAAATCAGTCCTTATAATGTAGGGATAATTACATTACTGGTCCTTGAAATTGACATAAATTACGAATTATTCCTTGTGGTACAAAAAGTTCATGGAGGGTCCTTCTGATAAACTATAATTACAATAACTCTCTGAACCCGTTTTTCGTCCACTTAGTTAACAAAATTCATTAGTTTGTCACATCATATAAATAGTAAGACAACCTCTAAATATCATTTATATTGTAATCCACTAACGAACTTTGTTAACTTGGTGAACGAAGAACGGGTTCAAAAAGTAATTTGTAATTATAGTTTACCACAATGATCCTCCATGAACTTTTTGTATCACAGGGAGTGATTCATAATTTATGTCAATTTCAAGGACCAGTGATGCAATTATATGAGATCACACTTTATTAAATGAGATCACATGATTTTTATATGTATTTTTAAAAGTAATGCTAGAAATCACACTTTTATCTCAAGCCAATTTGTTAGTGTCAATTAATGCTTTAATCAACAATGTTTAAAAAAAAGGAGAAAGAACAAAAAAAAAAAGGATCGAGTGTTATTGTCATATTAGCAAAGTGGTATATTAGTGAAGAGAAATGCTATTTCTCTAACTCTTGTCCAACTTTAACAATTTTTTTTAAGTAAACTATTTGATATGTAGGAAAATAGATCAAATGATTGGTTTGAAAAAAAATTGAATTAGAGTTGGACAGGAGTTAGAGAAGTAGCATGTCTCATTAGTGAAATATTATAACCTTGGCTTGTACAAAAAAGATTATTTATGTTTCTTTAATTAGAAAATAGTTTGTGTTTACTTACACTATTAATTAACGCTAGTTAATAGATTGTTATATGATTGTTGTACAACTGGAATAACATGACAATAAAAATTAGTCCTTAATTTTTTTTTTCCACGTATACTAATCTATTAACTAATTTTCACTGTCACATTATTAAGTTTTTTGACAGAATTGTATGACAGTTTATTAAATAACATTACTCTACACTTTTTAATGAACAAAGTTTTTCTCTTCAAATAAATCTATAAAATTCACATATGTCCTATTTTTAATAAAATGAATTGAAAGTATTTCCTTTGCATATTGTTGGAAAGAGAACTTTATCAGTTTTTAATTACATTAAACATAAAAAAAAAAAATGTAGAAAATATACTTTTGTAAAAAAAATATTACTTTATATTCTCTTATCCTTTTTCGCTAACGTGGATTGACAATACCATGTGTCTCTTTCTTAACACCACTCCGGCCCATATAAAAAGTTGAAAACAAGATTTATCGTTTTGGGCTTTTGGCAACGGTCTGTTTCACTAAACGGCACAAACTAGTATCACTTTTACAGGGGTCATCGGGAAACGACATCGAGCGGTCGTTTTGTGTTTGGGATTTGGGAAAACAAAGAGAAAGAGATTCTACACGTGTAAGAAGAGTAGCGCTTGAAAAAAAGTCAAAAAGCAATATCCTTGACCTTTCCCTGCTGTTTCAAACTGTTGCTGTCACTGTGTTGCTCTTTTCATTTGTGCTGTTCTTCTTCAGACCAGATTATAGGATGGCAAGCCAACCCACAAAGGAGCCACAATCAATCTATGACTTCACTGTCAAGGTTGGTCTCTTGGTTCAACATGTTGGGCTTTGATGATAAGTTGACTTGTACAGATGTTTTTTTTTTTTGGATGAATTACTTGTGACTTGTACAGATGTTGCTTTATCATTTTAGCTGGGGTTTCTGTAAAATATAAGTATATTTTTTACATGGGTATGCCTTTTCCAGTGTTGGGTTTCTTAGGATCATAGAGTTTACAGTAGTTGATTAATCGAGTACAAAGTGCTGAACTAGTGTTGCATCTTTTAGACCAAATAGTAACATGGGTCCCTTTAACCTTTTAAAGATCGACTGGTCTCTGTCTCTCTGAGGTATTATAGAAGTGTTAAATATGCTCTCTTTTTTGTGAAAACTACCAACCCATATAAGAATTTTGGATGTTGAATGTTTTATTTATTTATCATGCTTATGAGAAGCTTCCCATGGTTCGGTGCTTTGATTGGTTACAAAGGAAAAGCATAATGAGCAAAGAATAAAGAGGATGGGAGTGTAGACTGTAGAAATTAATTTAAGGGGCACATATTTGACAGTCAGGACTGTATAAGAAAATCGATTGGGTTTTGAGGGTTGTATGATTTCTCAAAGGAAGCCTTGTGTTGCTGGGTTAAGCATTCTATAATGAGTCATTGAGACAATGAGGCAAAATACTAAATAGTAAATTAGAAAGTGAGTGTGTCAGTGAATAACCATCTGGTTTCATCTAAAATTTAACAATAGTTGGCACTTGAGGTTCATTTACAGCGCCTAAATACCTTGAGTTGGAGCAATGTCTATGGGAAATTCTTTGAGAAGCTTTTTTATTTGATAATAAGTTTGTTGGAGCTAGTTATGTGCTTTGGATTGCATAGAATATGTTCAAGAGACAGATGCAACTGAGGGCTTGAAGATATGACTCTTAAGAAAACATGAGAGACAGATAGAGGGCTAAAATAGCTACCTTTTGTTCAATTATTGGAACTTGAAGTTTATTTACAACGCTTAAATCCCTTGAGTTGGAGCAATGTCTATGGGAAATTCTTTGAGAAGCTTTTGTATTTAATAATAACTTCGTTACAGCTAGTTATGTGCTTTGGATTGCATGGAATATGTTCAAGAGACAGGCGCAACTGAGGCCTTGAAGATATGACTCTTTAAGAAAATAAGAGACAGAGAAAAGGCTAAAATAGTTACTTCTGCTCAATTATAGAGCATGGTAATCACATTATTTCCATTTTTGTGTCTTAGGAGAAAGCCTCTAACTGCCACTTTAGGGTAAATTATATACATAATATATGCACTTCGTGTAGGCCCAAGCTAAATGCCACACTCCTAAGATGGAATTTGCTTGCCCTCTCCTAATTGGTCAAAAAAGAAAAGTGTTGAGAAACGATTCCTTTTAGTTATTTCATGAGATTAATTATTTGTATGCTAATGCTTCCTTTAACTTGCAGGATGCTAAGGGAAATGATGTAGATCTTAGCACTTACAAGGGAAAGGTCCTACTGATTGTAAATGTTGCTTCCAAATGGTATTCTTCAATGAACCTAAGCCTAATATAACATAGATACAGTTAAATTTAGTAGATTTGTACCTCATCTTTTTCCTTAAAATTTTTCCTTCATATGCAAAGTTTCCTCGGCATCTTTTTCTTCATTGTCACTTGTTTGTTCTTGCAGCGGCATGACCAACTCAAATTACATAGAGTTGAATCAGCTATATGAAAAGTACAAAGATCAAGGTTTGCACTTTGAAACTTTGCATAATTGCATTGTGGTTTCGTGTGTGTCATTACAACAACCACTACATTTATAAAATAGTTGAAAAACAAAAAGAGACATTCTTGGTCTGAATTTCAAAAACGTTGTTTATTTTAAGTGTGGATCCAATTTCCTTCCTTCTCTCTTCCTCATTTTTTATGAACAAATGCCCGTGCACATGCATATATGAAGCTTGTGTCTTGTCATTTTGTTTATTAATTGTATGATTTTGTAACTTAAGCCGATCTGCAGCATGTACCCTTGGTGTGTACGGCATTTATCTTTTCTTATCATTCAATCATTATGACTAGTTTGAGAGCTCATGTTGACATTTTACTATTTTCTTTATATTTTCTGTATAATGTCTTGGGGGACTTGATGCAGGCTTGGAGATACTGGCATTTCCATGCAATCAGTTTGGCGAGCAGGAACCGGGGAGTAATGATCAGATTACGGAGTATGTCTGCACTCGCTTCAAATCAGAATTTCCTATCTTTGACAAGGTAAATCTGAGAATAGTAGTATTATATTGCTTTTACTCTCTCACAGCTGCCTCTGAATTACACTTCTTGGGACACTATGAGAAAAAAAAATAAAAAATCTTTCTTCTTTTGCCACTGATGGTAAAGAAAAATAGACTGGTTTTGCCGTGCCTGAGGTTTGATGGTGAGTTCTTGGCATTTTATGATTACTGTCAAGGTTATTAATGTTTGCTCACTGGACAAAGTAGCCTAAAAGAGAGACATCTTAATTAAACTGCACCAAAAATTGATCTTGGGTCTCATAGTGCAAACTGCCCTGCTTCGCAAAAAGTTCTGACTGTGAATAGTAGTATATTTTAAACTCTAACTGTAAAATTCAAAATTGGTTTGAACCATTCCTGTGGTTAACGGGACAGGTAGATAATGCCTATTTACTTGTTGGTTCATCAATTTTACCGGTTCCTCACTCGTGAAAAAGAAATATATACATATTGGAGAGTGATGTCATTTAACATTCTTAAGCAACTATGAGGGCCAAACTCACTCGTGAAAAAGAAATATATACATATTGGAGAGTGATGTCATTTAACATTCTTAAGCAACTATGAGGGCCAAACGACAATAACCAGTGGTGTCCACCTGCCCCCTATTCCAATCAAATGATGGTTGGCTACTATGTCTTCTGTATCCCAATGAAAGAGAAAATTTATTTGCATCCAAATGGGAAGTTTGTCAAAAATAAGTTCTCCTCTCTATTATAAAGTAAAACAAAACAAAACAGAAGCTATATGCACACACAGCACATTTGTGCGTGCACGCACACATGTGCACACTTGTTTGAGCCCAAAGTTACATGAATTGCATATACCATAAGCTAAATCTAAATTGTACTAGTAGTATATCATTATGGTAAATGGCATCTTAATATTTTTTTCTTGTGTTAACGACTGTATAATTATTTGAACCGTAATACGTTTGAAACAATTTACATGATTTTCTGCTCTTTCCTTGCTATTCCTGTAAGGTTTGGAACCTTGTAGTAATTGTGACCTGTGTGAGATATGGTGCTCTGTTTCTTGTTTTAGATTGAAGTGAATGGTGAGAATGCTGCTCCAGTGTATAAGTTCTTGAAGTTAGGCAAATGGGGAATATTCGGGGATAATATCCAATGGAACTTTGCCAAGTTTCTGGTTGATAAGGATGGGCAAATTGTTGATCGTTATTATCCCACAACTTCTCCTCTTAGCCTTGAGGTGAAAGCCAGTTTTGCAGTTTTATGTTTGTTTGTATTTGCTATTTCAAAACGTGCGATTTCAAAATAATCGATTTGAAAACGCGTTTCGTAAAATCTTGATTTCGACCTTTAAAATCGTTGTTTAGCCTTTTAAAATCAATCATATGATTTTAAATCATAAATTTTTTTAACATTTTCAATCTTCAATTTTTTTAAAAACGCACTCTCAAATGATACAGTTTTTGCAATTTTGTTTAAAATCGCACTTTGGCATGCGAAAGTGTAAGGCCAAAAGGGCTCTCTTAGTTCAATTGGTTGTGCTCCCTAATAGTTGCTTTACAGCAAGAGATCATCTTTTCTTTTATCAAAGTGATTGATTCTTTCTGGCTTTGGCATAACTGCAGCGTGACATCAAGGAGCTGTTGGGAGTGAAGGAATGCTAAGGCCTTGGGCATTGGCATGGGGGCATGGGAAGGGACATCCTAAATTTGAAGCTTTTGATATGAGCCTGCCTTGTGTGTGTGTGTGCTGTACGGACTTGTAAAGTTTGTTGGGGAATATTATGTGTGAAAGTGATGCAGCTCTTCAGTGAAGGAATGCTAAGGCCTTGGGCATTGGCATGGGGGCATGGGAAGGGACATCCGAAATTTGAAGCTTTTGATATGAGCCTGCCTTTTGTGTGTGTGTGTGCTGTACTGACTTGTAAAGTTTGTTGGAGAATATTATATGTTAATAAAGTTTGAGGTATGGCGTAAACACAGCATGTTCTTCAAGCTCCTCAAGATCTTTACAAAATAACAAACACTAAGAGATCCTTTTGGGGTCTCGCTCTAATGCTTAAGTTATCTTCTACTAGAGAAAGAGGTTGCTTCATTCTCCAAAATTCAGTCTGGGTTTATACCTGAGGTTGGGGCCTATCTATAAGCTGTGTAATAAGCACCCTTACTGCTAGGGTTTCATGTTCTTTGGCTTGGGAGCGTCGTCTGAGGTTGACTCAGACTCGGGCTTCCTCCTCCTGTAATCCCGAGATTCTTCCCTTATTATCTTCCAAGCAAGATCTTTTCCTGAATATCCAAGATTGATCTTCAATTTCGGATTTTCAGGTACTAGGCACGATTTCGAGAGATCATAACCGTAACACCTATCTTCAGATCGTGGTGATCTAATCTGGATTTCTTGGGATGCGGTCAATAGCTGAGTTCTTGAGGCAGGATTGTCCTGGGCCTTTGTTAGCTAAATTGAATCTCGGTCCCGAGAGGTCTACATTCCTGGGACCCAATCTGATTGTACCTCTTGTCTCATATGCTCGAGAATAACTGCCTGGTATTTATCTCTCGGGATTGGACTGCGTTGGGAGTCCTGCTATCTTGGTTGCTTAATATCCGCCTCTTGGGATGGAACTTTCTCGGGAGTTCTGTTGTCTCTCCTTGGGCCGACCTAAATGAAATTATTCTCAACAGTTACCCCTAATTCCCTTATCTGAAGCTCAAGTAATGGGAATTCTGTGTCTCGGAAAATCCAAGCCTTGGCTCCTTCAGAGAACTGCTATCTTGCAAACCTAAGGGTTAAATCCGAACCCCCATTCTTCCTTGTTTTCTCTGGAGGATTGTCTCATTGGCTCCCGATGTAGGACTGACCGGGAGACTTGCCTTTTGAATACTTGCAAAATCTAAGTGTTGATCCGACCTCCCATTCTTCATTGTTTTCTCTGCAGGGTTTTCTCGGCTCCCGATGTAGGACTAACCGAGAGATTTTCCTTGTTTTCTCTGCAGGGTTTTCTCCCTGGCTCCCGCTGTAGGACTAACTGAGAGATTTTCATTGTATTATCTGCAGTGTTTTCTCCATGGCTCCTAGTGCCACTAAACAAGAGACTTTCCTTGTTTTCTCTACAAGGTTTTCTTCCTGGCTCCTGATGTAGGACTAATTGAGAGACTTTCCTTGTTTTTTCTGCAGGATTTTCTCCCTGGCTCCTAGTGTAGAACTAACCGGGATACTCTTTCCTCTTGCTTCCGGTATAGGACTAATCAAGAGTTTTGCTTGCTACCTTTCTCCTTCCTGTAAAAGAAGTGACATCAACAGGTTCCCGGTTTCTAGACCGAGAACGCTCGGATGCTTAAGTCAGCACTATTTTTTATTCTGAAAAATACTCATTCCAAAAAATCTGGGAAATTTTTCTTGTCTTTATTATAATTGAAATAATAATCTTGTCTCTTGTTCTTTAAAACATAACTTAAAAGGAGAAAGTCTTGCCCGGGACTTGCGAAAGTCCTCTCTACTTGATCTCTGGCATAATCTCCTGTTGCCTAGGTTCTCTACGCTGCGGGCTCCTACTTCTCTGGTCCACCCTTCTTTCTTCATCCTCCCGGTGATCATTCTCCTGATCCATCTCATTTGGATGAGGCCAGTCTCGGGGCTGGTAGTCTCGGCAATTCTGGGGCCTGTTATTTTATGGCTGATTCATTTGCTCTCCCAAGAGCTGGACTAGCTTGTCGTTCATTATGAGCTCTTCAATTAACAGTCTTAGGGTTATGCACCCCTCAGTGTAATGGCCTCTCTGCTCATGAAAATCGCAATATTTGCCCTCATTCTTTTATGGAGGGTTTCCTGGTATCTTCAGTGGCTTTTGAAACTCCGAATCTCTCTTGATTTCCTTGAGGGCTTCTGATATCTCGGCATTCAGAGGCGTAAAGTTGCAATCTGTGAACTTTTTTACCCTCCCCTAATCTCTCCTTTTAGACTTCCTGAATTCTCTTCTTTTTCTTTTCGGGGACCTATCCCGGGATGGCCTTAAATTGGCCATTGCCTTCAGCGTCTCTTCCTAATAGATGTATTATTCTTCCTTATCCACCAGGCCTTGCATGGTGATCGGTTGCTTCCGGGCCAACTTCCTCATCAAGGGCTCCTCGGGTGAGATGCCCTGATAGAGGGTGGCATAAACCATGTCTTCGATTGGATTCTCAATCGTTATCTTCTCCCGATAGAACCGGGTCACAAACTCCTTAAAAGTCTCATTGCTATGCTGGTGCAGTCTCAATAGATATCCGAACGGCCTCTTTCACGTCTGAAAAGCCAGGAATTCTATCAGGAATATCTTGCTTACCTTCTTAAATTGGTCCACATAATTGGGGGGGCAATCTCCTAAACCAGTCTCGGTCATTCCCTGATAGAGTCAAAAGGAAGGCCTAGCATTCTATTTCATCGGATGTCACATGAAGGTCTAGGTGGGCTCGGACGTTCTCCAAATGGTCAAAGAGGATCCCCGTCTTTAGTGTAACTCATGATCTGAGGGACCTTGACCTTCTCGAATAGTCGGTAGTTTGTTGCCCGGCTGGTGAAGGGCGAGTCAGTACTTGACAAGAGCCTGTCCACCACTAGGGACTTGCTTTTGTCCTTCCTTTCCATCTCCATATACGTGCATCTTCTATCCACTCGGTTATTATTTTGCTCAAGTCTCCTTCCCGTTGGTCTCCGTAACGGTTGAGCCTTCTGTTTCTAAATTCTCGAGGATCAATTCTTCGAAAATTATCTTCTTGATGATCGTCTACCCAACGATCCTCCTCTCAGTCATCTTGGCCATTGACATGGCTGTTGCGCTCTTCTTCCTCACACTCATCCAGGTTCATCTTGGGATGGGGCTGTCCCATATTTCTGAGCAACAATTCTCTATTTTGTTGCGTCAGGGCTTCAATATGAGCTTCCAACGCTACTATGTGATCTTGGTCTCTACCGCCCGGGGGAGGAAACGGTAGAGGCTATGGATTGTTCTGATTAACCGGCTCCTACTGAACTCTGGATTGTCAGTTGATCTAGCTGCTTGAACGTGTGTTCATCACCATTGCGGATTTCTTTTTATGAGAAACTATCGTTCCCAACAGACGACGTCAAACTGTTAATACAGTTTTAGGTATGGTGTGAACACAACACGTTCTTCAAGCTCCTCAAGATCTCTGCAAAATAACAAATACTAAGAGACCCTTTCAAAGGTCTCACTCTGATGCTTAAGTTAGCTTCTGTTAGGAAAAGAGTCTACTTCATTCTCCAAAATTTAGTCTGAGTTTATACTTGGGGTTGCGGCCTATTTATAGACTGAGTAATGAACACCCTTACTGCTAGGGTTTCATATTCTTTGGCTTGGGAGCGTCGTCTGAGGCTGACTCAAACTTGGGCTCCCTCCTCCTATAATCTTGAGATTCCTCCCTTATTATCCTCCAAGTGAGATCTTTTCTTGAATATTTGGGATTGATCTTCAATCTCGAATTTTTCGAGAGATAATAACCGTAACGCCTATCTTCAGATCATGGGGATCTAATCCGGATTTCTTGGGATGCAATCAATAGTTGGGTTCCCGAGGCAGGCTTGTCCCGGGCCTTTGCTAGCTAAATTGAATCTTGGTCTCGGGAGGTCTACATTCCTGAGAGCCAATCTGACTATACATCTTGTCTCGTATGCTCGGGAATAATTTTCTGGTGTTTATCTTTCGAGATTGGACTACCCCGAGAGTCCTGCTATCTTGGCTGTTTAATATTCGCCTCTCGGGATGGAACTTTTTCGGGAGTTATGTTGTCTCTTCTTCTTAGGCCGTCATGAATGGAATTATTCCATACATTATGTCTAAATGTGATGAAGCTCTTCCTCAATCTATGATAGTTTTTTTTTTTGAAGTACTTCATCAAAAACTACAATAATGAAAAACATAGAGTTGGGCAACCAAATAAAGAATCTTGAATTAACCACAACAGTGAAGGTAAGCAAAAAGGAATGCAACAAGTAAATGATGTGGCTCTATATATCTTTTGCACGAAGACCAAGAAAAAGATGTCTCCTCTTAACCCATATTTTAAAAAACCTTTTTTCAAATATCAGTTATCCCTATAGGTTTTAGATGTGGTTCTCGTCACTAACACACTCTTCAAAACAAACTACAAAACTTTTTTAAATGAAGGTTGACGTACTGGCGGCGGCCACGATTGTGTAGACTAGCAATTTTATTTTACTATTTTTTACTTGTATTTTTTGAAAACAAAACTTAGGTTTTTGTATTTCAAAACACTCTTGAAAACTTTACCTAATGAATTTTATTTTATCAACCATACAAGTAACACATTTTTTTAAAATGTGGCTCTTACCAAATTAATTTTTATATTTTATATTTTTCAAAGTTCTTTTTGAAACTCGAAATTCAAAGCACTTGTTAGAACTTTACCAAGCTCAAGCCCTATTGGAAAAATATAAAACCCTTTTGTAATAAAATAAATCTGCTCCTTCCCAGATTTTATTAAGTTTCTAAAATGCCTTTACTAAAACTAGATATTGAAAATTATAAATCTTAGGATAATAGATAACTAATCAAGTTTCTTCATCCTCCTTGTGGCTCCTGCATCACACACATCTCTTGAAGTCCTTCCTGTGACAAAATGTGGCCAGAGTAAAACATTTCTCAGATGAGCTCTTATCAAACTTAGTTGATGAAAATACCATGCCTTCAATTAAAAACTTAAGAGCACCAACACATATCTAATTATTTATAGCCCTTGGAAATAGAGGCAACATAAATCTGCAAAAGCCTTGTACTATAGCAACAATGAGAACATTCAGACTCTGCTTTCCAGTAGATGCAAAGAGTTACACAAACAAGAACTTACAAGATGCATTCCAGAAATTTCAAAAGAGATAAAAACCAAAGTGTCTTATTAAAAAAAAAAAAAAAAAAACTCGCATCGCATACACGACATATGGGGAACGTGGTTACCCTCTCGGTATTTTCTCGGCTATAGGGAAACTTTTCCGACAAGATCGAAATTTATTATCTTTGACAAGAATGGACGGTTACAAGCCTAACGGAGGCGCAAAAGAATATTTGCATAATTTTGATTCATTGTACTATCAGAGCAGCATATGCCCGAAACGGGCAAACTCATAATTTCCAGTTGCATGAAAATTCAGCATTGAGCATCTTATAAACCGGAATTCGGATTTTGTGAAATCTTAAAAAGAAGAATCTCATATAAAGTTGAAGGTACTTTATAGAATTGTATTGGTGTATATGTTGTCATAAAAAGAACTAAAACATGCATATGGAGTGAATTAACACACAGCAGTAAGTTTTGGGAGACACCTCTAGGTTACACAAGAAATAGGAAAACACAAGCAAGCAAAAAGAGATACTCAAATGGTCAGGGATCATATTAAGGCATATCCACTACAGTGGATTAATACATTTCAGAAAAGAAATACTTGCCCCCCAACAATCCCAGCCCCCCAAAATATGAGAGAAAGCATTCACCTTTGAATGACGCAGCATTATAGCCCTAAAAAGCTTCTTGTACGGTTGTACCCAAGTAGTGAATCTCTGTGTGCAGCAAGGTGTAGACACTCACATCTTAAGTTGGAATCCCACTCACCTCAAATATCTGTATCAGTTCTTCCTGTTGGGTTCTTGTATTTTAAGTTTATCCAGTAGCCTTTTCTTAAATAGAAGTAAAGTAAGTTTGTTTGAGAAAAAGAAAAATACCCAGCAAGATCAAGAACAAAAATAAATAGCACTAATAAAATAGAAAAAATCTGTTCTTTCTCTTTTCTCTCATATCTCAAGTGGCTAGAGCATGCTGCAACTTTCGAGCCAAAGAAGGTGGTGCTTGTTTGAAACACCGATTCAAAATGCAATTGATGACTTGTACTTCCTTAAACATGTCTTTAGAGACCGAAAACACACACACAGAGAGAGAGAGAGAGAGAGAGAGAGAGGTAAGAGGTTGATCCAAAACTAGCAAGTAAAAAGAGAATCAACTTTGTTTGTTAAATCTCCTTTTTTCTTTTTTTATTTTCAAAACAAAAATATTAATAAGCAATCCAAAATGTAAAATACTTACATTTATGTCACATCAAAACATTTTTTCAAACAAAAACTAAAAAACACCCTCGAAAAACCATTTTCCCTATAATAACATCCAAAATATAAAAGAAAGCATTCACCTTTGTTAAATCTCCCTTTTTTATTCAAAACGAAAACATTGACAAACAATCTAAAATACCGACACTCGCATTTATGTAATATTAAAATATTTTTTCAAACAAAACAAAAGAACACCCTTCAAAACCATTAGAGAACTGATTCTCGTACATCACTTTTACAACAAGTTTACAACAGCCCTCTCACATGGGGTGGGTCCCACAGTGTGTGGGACCCACCCCATGTGAGAGAGCTGTTGTAAAAATGATGTATTTCTATCATTTTTCAAACCATTAGTCCCGCGATAACACCCAAAATAAGAGAAAGCATTCACCTTTGTTTGTTAAATCTTCTTTCTTCATTATTTTCAAAACAAAAAGATTAACAAACAATTTATAGCATAAAACACTCACTTTTATCTCTCAGCAAAATTCTTTTTCAAAAAAAACCCCAAAGAACACCCTTCAAAAACCATTATTCCCCTTGATAACACCCAAAATATATTACAAAGCATTAACCTTTTATAGCTCTCAAAACTGCTTGAAATTTCTGGATATTGATTCTTTTATTGTGTTGTAACTTGTAAGACAAGCCATTAATTGCATTTTGAACGGGTGTTTCCGATAAACAAGCCTTCTTTTTGGCTCCAAGCGCTCATGCTCTAGCCGCTTGAGATGCAAGAGGGAGAGAAAATTGGGACAAAAATTTTCTCCAAATCGGGTTATTCATTTTTTAAAATAAAAATATGAAATCAGTCCTTATAATATAGGGATAATTGCATAAGTGGTTCTTGAAGTTGGCCTAAATTATGAATCATTCATTGTGGTACAAAAAGTCCATAGAGGATCATTGTGATCAACTATAATTACAAATTACTCCCTAAATCCTTTTTTTCGTCCACAAGTTAACAAAATCCGTCAGTTTGCCACGTTATATAAATAGTAAGACAACCTCTAAATATCATTTGTATTGTAATCCACTAACGGACTTTGTTAACTTGGTGAATGAAACACGGGTTTAGAGAGTGATTTGTAATTATAGTTTACCACAAGGACCCTTCATGAACTTTTTGTACTACGAGGAGTGATTCGTAATTTATGTCAACATCATGGACCAGTAGTGCAATTATATGAGATCACACTTTATTAAACGAGATCACATAATTTTTACATGTTTTTTAAGAGTAATGCTAGAAATTACATTTTTATCTCAAGCCAATGTACT
Organism: Alnus rubra; assembly: GCA_028654335.1. NCBI lineage: Eukaryota > Viridiplantae > Streptophyta > Magnoliopsida > Fagales > Betulaceae > Alnus > Alnus rubra. Next base: position 1,358,162 of record JAJPGS010000556.1, on the reverse strand, counting down.
AGTGTCAATTAATGCTTAAATCAACAATGTTAAAAAAAAAAAAAAAAAAAAAGGATTGCATGTTACTGCCATATTAGCAAAGTGGTATATTAGTAAAGAGAAATGCTATTTCTCTAACTCTTGTCCAACTCTAACAATTTTATTTCTAAATAAACCATTTGATACATAGGAAAACAAATCCTATAATTGGTTTGAAAAAATTTTGAATGAGAGTTAGACAGGAATTGGAGAAGTAGCATGTCTCATTAGTGAAATATTATACCCTTGGCTTGTATGAAAAAGATAATTTATGTTTATTTAATTAGAAAATAGTTTGTGTTAACTTACACTACTAATTAATGTTATTTAATAAATTGTTATATGATTGATGTACAACTGGAATGGCATGACAATAAAAATTAGTCTGTAATTTTTTTTTTTTAACATATACTGATCTAATGACTGATTTTCACTGTCACATCATTAAGTTGTATGGCAGAGTTGTATGACAATCTATTAAATAATATTACTCTACACTTTTTAATGAACAAAGTTTTTCTCTTCAAATAAGTCCATTAAACTGACATACGCCATATTTTTAATAAAATGAATTGAAAGAATTTTTTTGCATATTGTTGGAAAGAAAACTTTATTTTTTTTTAATTACATTAAACATAAAAAAAAAAAAATGTACAAAATATATTATTATAGAAAAATATTATTTTATATTCTCTTATTCTTTTTCACTAACGTGGATTGACAATAAGCAGAAAAGATTAGAAGAAAACAGAGAATATCAAGTATCTCTTTCTTAAAACCTCTCCGGCCCATAGAAAAAGTTGGAAAGCAATATTATCGTTTTGGGCTTTTGGCAACGGTCTGTTTCACTAAACGGCACAAACTAGCACTTTTACAGGGATCATCGGGAAACGACATCGGGCGGTCGTTTTGTGTTTGGGATTTGGGAAAACAAAGAGGAAGAGATTCTACACGTGTAAGAAGAGCACCGCTTGAAAAAAAGTCAAAAAGCAAAATGCTTCATCATTCACTGCTGTTTCAAACTGTTGCTGTCACTGTGTTGCTCTTTTCATTTGTGCTGTTCTTCTTCAGACCAGATTATAGGATGGCAAGCCAACCCACAAAGGAGCCACAATCAATCTATGACTTCACTGTCAAGGTTAGTCTCCTGGTTCAACATGTTGGGTTTTGATGATAAGTTGACTTTTACAGATGTTGCTTTATCATTTTAGCTGGGGTTTCTGGAAAATGTAAGTACATTTTTTACATGGGTATGCCTTTTCCAGTGTTGGGTTTCTTAGGGATCATAGAGTTTACAGTAGTTGCTTAATCGTGTACAAAGTGCTGAACTAGTGTTGCATCTTTTAGACCAAATAGTAACATGGGTCCCTTTAACCTTTTAAAGATCGACTGGTCTCTGTCTCTCTGAAGTATTATAGAAGTGTTAAATATGCTCTCTTTTTTGTGAAAACTACCAACCCATATAAGAATTTTGGATGTTGAATGTTTTATTTATTTATCATGTTTATGAGAAGCTTCCCATGGTTTGGTGCTTTGATTGATTTCAAAGGAAAAGCATAATGAGCAAAGAATAAAGAGGATGGGAGTGTAGACTGTAAAAATTAATTTAAGGGGCACATATTCGACAGTCAGGACTGTATAAGAAAATCGATTCGGTTTTGAGGGTTGTATGATTTCTCAAAGGAAGCCTTGTGTTACCTTCTAAATACTAAATAGTAAATTAGAAAGTGAGTGTGTCAGTGAATAACCATCTGGTTTCATCTAAAATTTAACAATATTTGGCACTTGAGGTTTATTTACAGCACCTAAATACCTCGAGTTGGAGCAATGTATTAAAGTGAATACTATTTTGCACTCAAGAGAAACCGGGAGTCCCGGACTACCAAGCAAGTCCGGGAGTCCCGGGTAGACTATCTTGCACTCTAGACATGTTAGAGAAACCGGGAGTCCCGGAACATGCTGCTTCAGCTACAGACTCCATGCCTAGTTAAATCACACGAAATGCCAAGTCTTTCACCATTCTTTGTACCTTGTACTTTCCATCTGATTACTTGTTTTTCTGTATTACCTTCTCCGTAACTAGCTCTTAGTTACTTTTATTTTATCTCTTGTAAACCAGTACATACTTCAATATATATAGAATAGAGGACCGGATGATCCACACAATTTTCACCAAAGTATTTCTCTATTTCACTTTACAATGTCTATGGGAAATTCTTTGAGAAGCTTTTTTATTTGATAATAAGTTCGTTGGAACTAGTTATGTGCTTTGGATTGCATAGAATATGTTCAAGAGACAGGCGTAACCGAGGGCTTGAAGATATGACTCTTAAGAAAACATGAGGGACAAAGAGAGGGCTAAAGTAGTTACCTTTTCCTCAATTATTGGAACTTGAAGTTTATTTACAATGCTTAAATCCCTTGAGTTGGAGCAATGTCTAAGGGAAATTCTTTGAGAAGCTTTTGTATTTGATAATAACTTCGTTAGAGCTAGTTATGTGCTTTGGATTGCATGGAATATGTTCAAGAGACAGGCGCAACTGGGGGCTTGAAGATATGACTCTTTAAGAAAATAAGAGACTGAAAATTTTAGTTACTTCTGCTCATACTCTATAATTACCATACTCTATAATTTATTTATTTATTATTATTATTATTATTATTATTTTTTACTTATCAAAAAAAAAATTATAGAGTATTGTAATCACATTATTTCCATTTTTGTGTCTTAGGAGCATGCCTCTAACTGTCACTTTAGGGTAAATTATATACATAATATACGCACTTGGTGTAGGCCCACGTTAAATGCCACACTCCTAAGATGGAATTTGCTTGCCCTCTCCTAATTGGTCAAAAAAGAAAAGTGTTGAGAAACGATTCCTTTTAGTTATTTCATGAGATTAATTATTTGTATGCTAATGCTTCCTTTAACTTCCAGGATGCTAAGGGAAATGATGTAGATCTTAGCACTTACAAGGGAAAGGTCCTACTGATTGTAAATGTTGCTTCCAAATGGTATTCTTCATCTGGTTTATTTTTCTTTTTCTTTTCTTCTCCTTCCTTCCTTCTTTTTTTTTTTGGCCTTTGAATTCTTATGAACCTAAGCCTAATATAACATAGATACAGTTAAATTTAGTTGATTTGTACCCCATCTTTTTCCTTATAATTTTTCCTTCATATGCGAAGTATCCTCGGCATCTCTTTCTTCATTGTCACTTGTTTGTTCTTGCAGTGGCATGACCAACTCAAATTACATAGAGTTGAATCAGCTATATGAAAAGTACAAAGATCAAGGTTTGCACTTTGAAACTTTGCATAATTGCATTGCGGTTTCGTGTGTCATTACAACAACCACTGTCATTACAACAACCGCTACATTTATAAAATAGTTGAAAAAAAAAAGAGACATTCTTGGGCTGAATTTCAATAACGCTGTTTATTTCAAGTGTGGATCCAATTTCCTTATCTCTTCCTCATTTTCTATGAACAAATGCCCATGCACATGTATATATGAAGCTTGTGTCTCTTCATTTTGTTTATTAATTTTATGATTTTGTGACTTAAGCCAATCTGCAGCATGTACCCTTGGTGTGTTCGGCATTTATCTTTTCTCATCATTCAATCATTATGACTAGTTTGAGAGCTCATGTTGACATTTTAATATTTTCTTTATATTTTCTGTATAATGTCTTGGGAGCTTGATGCAGGCTTGGAGATACTGGCATTTCCATGCAATCAGTTTGGTGAGGAGGAACCGGGGAGTAATGAGCAGATTACGGAGTATGTCTGCACTCGCTTCAAATCAGAATTTCCTATCTTTGACAAGGTAAATCTGAGAATGGTAGTATTATGTTGCATTTATTCTCATAGCTGCCTCTGAATTGCACTTCTTGGGACACTACGAGAAAAAAAAAAAAAAATCAATCTCCTTTTGTCATGCCCGAGGTTTGATGGTCAGTTCTTGGCATTTTATGATTACTGTCAAGGTTATTAATGTTTCCTCACTGGACAAAGTAGCCTAAAAGAGAGACATCTTAAATAAACAGCACCAAAAATTGATCTTGGGTCTCATAGTACAAACTGCCCTGCTTTGCAAAAAGTTCTGACTGCGAATAATAGTATATTTTAAACTCTTAACTGTAAAATTCAAAATTGGTTTGAACCATTCCTGTGGTTAACGGGACAGGTAGATAATGCCTATTTACTTGTTGGTTCATCAATTTTACCGGTTCCTCACTCGTGAAAAAGAAATATATACATATTGGAGACTGATGTCATTTAACATTCTTAAGCAACTATGAGGGCCAAACTACAATAACTGGTGGTGTACTGTCCACCTGCCTCCTATTCCAATCAAATGATGGTTGGCTACTATGTCTTCTGTATCCCAATGAAAGAGACAATTTATTTGCATCCAAATGGGAAATTTGTCAAAAATAAGTTCTCCACTCTATGATAAAGAAAAACAAAACAAAACAAAAGCTATGCATACACAGCGCATTTGTGTGCGTGCACACTTGTTTGAGCCCAAAGTTACATGAATTGCATATACCATAAGCTAAATCTAAATTGTACTAGTAGTGTATCATTATGGTAAATGGCATCTTAATATTTTCTTTCTTGTGTTAACGACTGTATAATTATTTGAACCGTAATACGTTTGAAACAATTTACATGATTTTCTGCTCTTTCCTTGCTATTCCTGTAAGGTTTGCAACCTTGTAGTTATTGTGACCTGTGTGAGATATGGTGCTCTGTTGCTTGTTTTAGATTGAAGTGAATGGTGAGAATGCTGCTCCAGTGTATAAGTTCTTGAAGTTAGGCAAATGGGGAATATTCGGGGATGATATCCAATGGAACTTTGCCAAGTTTCTGGTTGACAAGGATGGGCAAATTGTTGATCGTTATTATCCCACAACTTCTCCTCTTAGCCTCGAGGTAAAAGCCAGTTTTGCAGTTTTATGTTTGTTTGACTCTCTTAGGGTCCGTTTGGATTTGTTCTTTCAAAACATGTGATTTCAAAATATGCAATTTGAAAACGCATTTCGTAAAATCATAATTTAGACCTTTAAAATCGTTTTTTAGCCTTTAAAATCAATCGTACGATTTAAAAATACAAATTTTTTGAACATTTTCAAACCGCAATTTTTTTAAAAACACACTCTCAAATGATTTACTTCTTGCTATTTTATTTAAAATCGCACTTTGGCCTGCTAAATTGTAGGGCCAAACGGGCTCTCTTAGTTCAATTGGCTTGTGCTTCCTAATGGTTGCTTTACAGCAAGAGATCATCTTTTCTTTTATCAAAGTGATTGATTCTTTCTGGCTTTGGCATTGCTGCAGCGTGACATCAAGGAGCTGTTGGGAGTGAAGGAATGCTAAGGCCTTGGGCATTGGCATGGGGGCACGGGAAGGGACATCCTAAATTTGAAGCTTTTGATAAGAGCCTGCCTTTTGTGTGTGTGTGCTGTACTGGCTTGTAAAGTTTGTTGGAGAATATTTTGTCTGAATGTGATGTAGCTCTTCCTCCATCTATAATTAGTTTTTTTATTTTTTTATTTATTTTTATTTATTTTTTATTTTTTATATGAAGTACTTAAACAAAAATTACAACAATGAAAAACATAGGGCCGGATAACCGAACAAAGAATCCTGAATTAACCACAATAGTGAAGGTAAACAAAAATTAAAAGGGAATGCAACAAATAAATGGTGTGGTTCTATAGATCTTTGGCACGAACACCAAGAAAAAGATGCCTCCTCTCAACCCATATTTTAAAAACTTTTTCTCAAATATTTTTGATCCATATAGGTTTTTAAATGTGGTTCTCGTCACTAACACACTCTTCAAAACAAATTACAGAATTTTTTTAAATAAAAGTTGACGTGCTAGCGGCGGCCGTGATCGTGTAGACTAACAATTTTTTTTGTTTTTTACTTGAATGTCTTGAAAACAAAACTTAAGTTTTTGTACCCCAGAAACTCTTGAAAACTTTACCCGATGAATTTTATTTTATCAAACCATACATATAACACATTTTTTTAAAAAATGTGGCTCTTACCAAATTAATTTTTAAATTTTATATTTTTCAAAGTTCTTTTTAAAACTCAAAATTCAAAGCACTTGTTAGAACTTTACCAAATCAACCCCTATTGTTCCCCTTAACGATCAGAGCTTCACATCAGCTTCTTTGTTGCTTTGCTTTTCCTTTTCTTGTGGGTTAACTTTAGTCTCCTTTAGTTTATGTGTCCAACTTTTTGCTGTGGAGACAAAATAAATTGTGGTCCCTTAAGCTTCAACAGTCTGGGCACCCTATTGTAGGACTTTGGAAAGGATCTCGTCGTCATCGGATCCATATTGGATATTTACGGTGCTTCTGCGGTCTCCATATTCAATGGTTACCGTTACACAAGACTTCTCAAGCAGGCTCTTTTTGGTCTGCATCAGAAACCGCCTTGTGCAGCGCCTTTCTTGACTTTCAACCCAAAAAACACTGGACCGAGTCAAATTTTGGCCAATTTTTAGTTATTTAATCATATTTTATCCAAGCACTGTATTTACTTAGGGTCTTATTGTTGGGGGGCTCACTCCATATGTGTGTGTGTGTTCTTTTTTTTTTTTTTAATCTTCATCTTTATTGTCTATAATTTTATGAATTTAAATTTAAATCTAGTATAAAAAATTAAAAATAGTAGGGTCTGGAGTTCCCACTAAAACTCTGTTATATCTCATATTTAAAGTAAATATTTCATGTGTCAAGTCTGATTTATTGAGGAAAAAAATTAGACTCACTCTTGATATGGAGTATTATATTAATTAAATAATGGCATTTATATTTTTTTATTAATTTAATCTTTTAGAATAAGCAGTGAATAATTCAATCTTCTTTGTCATATACTTTATAATGCGATCATGCTCCTTCTCATGGACAAAACCACCCCAAGTTCCAATTGGTTTCTTTAAGTATTTTTAAAAAAATTTATACAAGTTTTTCAAAATTAACTTTTTACCTCTCAAATTTATTTATTTTTTAATTTTGTCTCCCAAATCGAAAAATTCTAGTTACGCCCCTTCTCTCTCCTTAGATTTTTATTTATTTTTTTAAAATCGCAACTCTATTTTTAGGTGACCTAAAAATATGAGCAATATGGTATTATAAAATTTCATATTGGAACTTTATAGTCCTTGGACATTGGAGCCTTCATCAAAGAACCAATAAATTAGAGAGTAATTTAGGTGGGATCACATTTTGCAAATTTACAATTAGAAAGTGCAAACTTCAACGAGTAATGATAGGCAGGAGCCATAAAATTTGGGGGAAGCTCTGAAATGAAGAAAATGGCAAAATGGGTATAGATATCTGAGTTGTTTTCAAATTTTGAAATTTTAATTTAATTTTAATTTTTTTTTCTGGAAAAAAAAAATACTCTAAAACTAAAATGACCCTTTCCACGTAGGAAGGGCCGGGCAGGGGCCGACAAGATGGCCCCTGCCTATCATTACTCTCCAAATAATCAGGGGATGTGAATCCGAATTGGCTATACATTAACTCAACTCCAAAAGCGTCTAAAATAACTCAATTTGATGAGTTTGTAACTTATCAGTATTTTTTTTTTTAACGAAAAATTTGAGTATTTCATTAATTAAAGAGATTACAATCATAAAGCTCTGTAAAATTATAACCACATGTTTATGAATTTAAAAAGTTATGAATAGAAATAAAATTCTTACAATAAGATGCTATTTATGATAGAATGAGGTTGAAATATTTCAAAATTAAAACAACCGTGACGAATTGGAGAATGTTCATCATGATTCTCATTTCGCTATTAACCAACACATGATCGGAAGTGACAAAATTTTCCTCCAAACTCAATAATTTCTTCTAACCTACTTTACCAAACTGACATCTGTCCAAAATGATAAAGCGTATAATTCTCACCTACATTTTTTTTAAAAAATGTAGATAAAAATCATATACTCTTAAGGACAAATGTCAAAGTAAGTTAACCAAGTTTGATCAATAATCTGTAGTCCATCAGAGAAGTACAGAAGAACAAAATTAAAATCATGAGTTCTCTTTGAAATAAGAACTTGTCCAAAAGTAACTTCAATGTTTTCTTTTGTTTTCCTAAAAAAAAAAAAAAATAAAATAAAAAAAAATCCATTTTTTAGAACTGAATTTGATCATGATCCTAGGAAAATTTAACAACACTTGTCCAAATATCATCTATTTTTCAGTAAGATTGCTTCCTGATAATCTCCAAAATGATGGCTTTGTTACAGAACATGTTAGCACAAACCCTTCAACCTACTGCAGACGGGCAAGCAACAATTCTCTCAGACTCGGTTCATGTACAACAACACATTTATATACAAAATTGGCATGTGTCTGTTGCAGCAAATATTCATCCGCGCATCAAGTCAATACCGGTATGGGGGTTTCTCAGTTCAACCGGCCGTGAAACGGGCCAAATGCTTGTTGCAGAGGGAGTGTAATTTTGAGTAGAGGTAGCACTAGGTGGTGTAGCTAGCTTATCACTGTGCTCAGCTTCAGAACCCTCATTGCCTTTGGCACCAGCCACTTGTTTGGTCTTGGTCTTAGAACTGCCATGCACAAAACTGCAAACTACCACCTGCAGCGAGCAACATATTTATCATATAGATCCCCCACCAAACCAAAATGTTATACCACCAGACAAGCATACTCATTTACTATCATGTAAATTACACCCACCCCCCAATGTGGGAGGCGGCGTGCCACCACACACAACCTACCCTTGTACAGAATACTCATATCGGGTCACGACAAACATCCATTCACACAACCCACAAGCAGCATGCGTGTTAAATGACATTATCATGAGGACTAGAAAGGTATACATTCAGGGCAACCCAGAGAATACCTGAACTGGGCTTGCTGCAATAAGCGTTGCAACAGCACCACCAACAACGTGGCCATCAGGACTTGAAAGGGAAACACTTACACCACCTGTCCGGTTGCGTGGACCGCCATCTTCAGCAACCAAGTAAGAACCAGACAAACATAATATCTGGAAACGACCCTACAAAAGACAAGAAACCAAACAATTTTCTCTGAGGTGTTCGAAAAATGTTTCCAAAAGAAATGTGAAAAAGGACATAAAAAGTAACTGCACAGAGCAGAACGGGGGAAAATAGAAAAGTAGGAAAACAGTGCATAACATCATACTCCACTTTTATTTCTGTTTAGTAGTATGATCATTCACCATTACAGTATTGATAACCATGACAGGTAGATATCTCTAAAGCCAATGCAGCACAACATTACCTAACCTCACCCTACTTTGAAAATGGCCTCCCATCATACTCAAATTTGAAAGCTCAAGACAATGTTGGGTTGGTACAAGCTTTCACATAGTCCTACATTGACCTTAGGTTGAGTGCTAATCCAACATTAATATGTATGATAGCTTCCTCTCCTTTTCATAATAAGCAGCAGTGGTCCACCATTATACATATCTGGTTCAGTTCTTGTTTCGAAGTTGACCCGGCCCGAGTTTCAACAGATCCAGCCAGTGTCAATTCCTTCAATCATCAAAGGAGCACCAACTAACGCCTTTTCTTTTTACGCACTAAATTAACACAAATCAAACACAACTTGCACAATTCACCACCACCACTGCCATTGTAAACATGTCACTACCACCTTTGTTCAAATTCAACAGTGTCTTTCTCTGCGACGAACTAAACAAGCCATGATGTCCAAACACCCAATTGCACCATAAAACTATAACAAAACTCAATATCCCTAGAGAAAGACACTGTTGAATTTGAACCCACCACCATTTATCGATTTTACCTGCAGTAATAATTTAGCATGAGCCCCATATTTCAGAACCACCCTCCTATCACCAACCTGGCCCTTGCTTGGGGCATTCTTTATTTCAGTATTGCGACCGATAATACATATCAAGAAAGAATATCAGTGAGCAACTATTCAATAAATCTTCTTTAATAAAAGAATTAAGGACTATTTATTTTAATCAGGAAGTTCATCCATTCAAAGCAAAAACCACCAATCTTTGTTCCCCTAACCTATTTCCTCATTTTCCGAACTATAGCATCCCCTCACCCTTGGAGCTTAGAAGCACACCTTAAAAGCCCAACCCTAAAGTAACAGGCTTACAGCCTATAACCCAAAACTCATACAAAATAGCTCATGTCATAAGCACACCCGACACCCAGAACAAAGTCCTCAAACCTTAGCCTAAAATGACTAGTTCGGAATGGACTAATGGAGCCGAAAAGCCATTGTAGTAGGTAAATGACGAATACACAGCTGCTTTTATTTCTCATTTGTTGGTAATAATTAAAAAGATCAACGGTATCAACACATACTAAATATACCCACTATAAAAAGCACCATACTAAATAAGAATTAATACAAATGATGGAGAGAACAGTGTGCAATTGGGAATAGATCGGCAATCAAACCATACTGTATACTAGGGTCCCATATGGTTTTGCATGAAATGTCTTTGCACAAAGAAAGAACATTTGTGACTTCATATCTCAACCTCAGAACTAAAATTCTCAAGAACTCAAATATATTCTTTCTTTTTTTCGTTTTGATGGCAAGGAACCCCTCCAAGGCAGTCAAGAACTCAAATATATTCTGAGGGAAGACATAAATGATGGAATACTTAATTGTGTGTGTATGAGAGAGAGAGAGAGAGAGAGAGAGAGAGAGAGCATATAATTGAATGTTTCAACCTCATATATGACACTGACACCCGTAGATGCAGGTTGCCGTAGTGTTACTGAAGAAACTGTACCACTGCCTGACAAGATGCATAGAGCCCTTGGCCTCTGTTGTGAAAATGATAATATTTTTGCTGCAATGTCCTGCAAGGAAAAATACTTATAAAGAAAAACAGTCCTGCAAAGAAAAAGAAAAAACAATTACCCTAATAATTAAGAGTAATGCTATAAGGAGGACACTTGCCTTGTTCAGCCCTCCCAAATTTATGTGACTTTTAAAATCACATCCAATAGTGATCTATCACACATCTAATAGTGATTTTAAAAGCCACATCAATTTTAGGAGGACTCAAGAAGGACATGAGTCCTCCAAATAGCATTACTCAATAACTAAAGAATAGATTTAACATGCCTCCAAGAAATATCTGTTAAGTGTTTGGTTGCCACCAAACCAGAGGTTCAACATAAAGGCCTTTACTAAGAGCCACAGCTACTACACCAAAATTAAACAGGATGTAGGCTGATTATACATGCAAATGTACATGTTTGCAGCAGATCGATATGTATATGCATGTGTTTGTACGTACATGTAACTTTCTTCCTCATCTATATTCTTTGGCAGATGCTATCTATAAGTCTATAGGCTCAATTTCCATCTATATGCATGTGTAACTACCCCATATAAATTGAATCTATTGCAAAAAAAAATCCATGTAGCTTTTATGTCACAACACATCAAGGATCATACTTTATTCATCATAATACCACTGTCTTTCCCAATTATCATCTATGAACAACAAGGCCTTTGGAATCTATTACCATCCATATAAAAGCCATGTGAATCACAAACTCCTACCAAGTTATCGAAGGAAACCATTTCAGGCTCATAAAGAATTTTATGTTTCCATCCTTGGAATCATTCCATTTTTTTTTTTAACCTATGCGATGGAAAATCTTTGTGAGGGTAGGATGAAAATAAACAATACATGTGGCTGACCCTGATTGGCTGTTAAGAATTCATAGCTGACCCAATTTAATGGGGATGAAGGTTAGTTGAGTATGTGAAGGAAATCTGTCTTCAAACGGTGTCTATCTCAGCAACCAAGATAAAGAAACAGATACACTTATGGATGTATATGACCTCAATTTCTAAATTCCTCAAAAAAGAAGTTGGTGAACTCAATATGTGCATCATATTTTAGATGTCTAAGAAATTGGAAAGGACATAAGCTACCTCCCCAACTCCAATAGTGATAACATGTGGTGCAAAAGCCACTCCAGCTGAACTGTTCATCCAGTCACCTGGCAAAAAAAAAAAGGAACTGAATAAGAATCCACAGACCTCAATGTACATGCAAAAAAAAAAGTCATAAAATTTATCTATTACTAGTCACATCTCCATCTATACTAAAGACTGTCAAGTATGGAAGCAACAAGTCATGACCAGGGCCTCTTATTTCTGCGATAATTGCCTCTAGTTTATAACTTCTAAGCAGGTTCAGGAGATATTCATCGAAATGAGGGTTTGTTTGCAAATGAGAAAATCGAGGATATTTCTCATAATCAACAATTCAAATTGAGAATTTCAGAGATCAACAGGACTGACATGAGCTAATCAACAATCCTACTTATATCCATTAATCAAATTAATAAGGGTTGCATGGAAGTTATGAACAAACATGAAAAGTACCGCCATTATTGCATCTTAACCAAAAAAATATAGAAAATTAGTTCAAAGCTACGACAATACCCATCAAACCCCTAGGCTAAATAATTTTTTCTCTCCTCTTCTTTTCTTAAGGGAAGAGAAAAAAAAAATCAAAGAGAGGCCATGCTATGGCAATATAGCAGATGCATAATAATCACCAATCATTACCATAATTCACTGTATGATAATCAAATTGCTCTCCGCAACACCGGTATCAGATTACAATAGAAACATTTAGTTAAACTACAGTTAGATAGTGACAACATATCAAAACTAACTAAAGAACAAAAAATTACCAAGAGCAGCTAGTTGCTGCTTCCTCCCACTTCCAGGAGGCCGCCCTCTAGCCCGCTTCTGGATAGGCGTGTTTGAATCTTGTATAGCATTAGCAGAAGCAGACATAGAAGACAGTCGCAAAGAAACTTGGCCATCAGGACCATATTTCCTTGGTCTCCCTCTTTTCTTCTTTACAGGCTCGCCGGATGGAACTCCAGGAGACACTCCTATGTGAATGCCACGAGGAAAATTGGCATGAGATGGCTCTATAGAAAATGTTGGTCCAACCGAGCTGCCCCGAGCATTGGACTGAGCCGGAATACCCGGGTTCGACAATGGTCTGAACCCAGGTGCTACTTGTAACACACCAGACTGTGTTCCAGGCACAGACCCACCAACGCTACCTCTATGTATGTAATATGAAGCTGACCCACTAGACAAGGCCATGGCTTCCCTCCCATCCATGCATTTACTAATTGATTAGTTACAAAAAAAAACTTATATTTTAGTGCCTAAAGATTGTATTTTTAAACCCCTTAAACCTAAAATCTTTAACTAAACGGCAGATTCTTAAACTAACACCCAAAATAAAAGCATAAATGGAGATCTCAAAGCAAAGGGTTTTACAAGGGTTTTTCTTGAACTGGTGAAAAGCTTATAGAAACAACAGAAAAAGGTTGAATCTTCACAGTAAAAAAGAATGAAAAACAAGGGAAACGGAACCCCTTCAACCCTAAATCTTCAAATCAGAAACCCACGGAGATTCTAAACCAAGAGTTTTACACAGGGGTTTTCTTAAAATGGGGAAAATAAAAACGAAATTTTTGACCTTTACCCACAAAAAACAGAAGGAAAGTGGTGCTAAAAGCTGAAAGCCTGAAACAGCTCCACCCCCACAAACCCAAAACAGAACTTATGCACACAACAAATGTAGAAAAATCAGAAGTTGACAGAGCTACAGACTCTCAAGGCCAACAACTTGAGAGTGCCTGGATCATGACTCAACACACCAAGAAAAAAAAAACCCTAGATTTGAAATGAAATCTAGGGTTTTGACAGCAAAATGCAGGAGGTGGAAAAGAAAAGAGAAAAAGACAAGAAGGAGAGGTTGGGGGAGGAAAAAAAAAATATGATTTGAAACATGAGCTTTTGAACTAAAGGGCTTTGTGGGTGTGTGTGTGTGTGTGAACTGTGCAAGTATGAAGTAGAATAGAGTAAAGACCTTTTGCTTTCTTTATTTATTGTTTTTGTGGTCTTTGAGAGTGGGGTGGGGGTCGGTATCTCTGACCATTAGAAGGGAAAGACTTAATGGCATTGGAGGGACAGTGTGGTGGCCTACCAAAAGTACCAAACTTACATGTCCTTATCAGGATTTGCCATGACAACTTAGAACATTGAGCCCCTTCTTTTTTCCTCTTCGAATCTCTCTCCCTCTCTGTTTCTTTCAGTTTCAGCATCTTTAGTTACTCAAAATACAGTTTTTTTTTCTTTTCTTTTCTTTTCTTTTCTTTTAGTTATTAAATTTTTAATATAAATTCCAATAATTAATTTATCACACTCCCCACTTTTTTAAATACTATTCTTAATATATTTTTTATTCTAAAAGTTCAGGGAAAGAAAAGCAAAAAGGAAAAAAAAATGAATTAAAAAAAATTTAAAAAAAAAACTAAAATGTGAACTTTCATATCTAAAAGTTCATTGTATCAAAATTGATGGAGATGCTCTATTTTAAGAATAATGATAGTTGTACACCAAGTGTACAACAAATGTACACCACCCCTTCACATGAGGTGGGCCCTACAGTGTGTGGAGCCCACCCCATGTGAAGGGGTGGTGTACATTTGTTGTACACTTGGTGTACAACTATCACTCCTCCTATTTTAAAGCATATGCCGGAGGGCTAAAGTGACAACTCAACTATATTTAATTATTATGAACTATATAAAGTTTGTATATTTAATGATATAAATGAGTTAATATTGACACATCTTTAAAAAAATAAAAATAATATCATATATATAGTTAGATACACTGAATTTAAATCCCGACGATGAATTCAAATGAGGCGGATAGAATCTTATTAACTTTTTTATGGTAACTTTGACTGGTTTGGGTGATTTCCTACCACTACTTCGATGTAAACAAAGTTAGGAGAGGGGCAGCCTAGGAAGAAACAAACAATGTTCAAAGTTCAAACAGGAAAAGGAAAAAAGAAAATGTAAAAATTAAATAAAAAAATAGAATAAATTAAATTAAATGTAAGAACTCAATCTTGGGCTTGATGGTGGTGCAAAGGGAAAGCTAGAGTCAAACAATTCAATGAGTAATCGGGCCTTCCACCAAGAATTAAAGAAGATTATGTTTAGACTGGAAGATTTCTCTCCTACTTTTTTATTCTATGATTTATATTTCTGCAAATTTTCGTGCCCACAATCTTCTCAAATGGGTGGCTTTATCTCATTTTTTTTTATAGCATTTTTAATTGTAATCGATTCTTTAAGTTTATATCTAAAATAATTAATCAAAGTTATTTCTTTTTTCAAACAATGATCTTTTAAATGCATTCCCCATCGATTATTTATTATTTTTCTATACTATTTAAATATTTTTTTCTTATTCATGAAAATGGGAAAGAGATAAACATAAAGAGAAATATTTGGGTGCTTGGCACGTGGCGGTCCAAGAACTGTTTGATAATTTCCATGAAGTGAAATGCTTGAGTAGGACAAACATTAAATTTATTGTACCAACATTAATAAATATATATATAATTTTAAAAATTAGGTGTAAAATACATGTCAATTTAATTCTTCACACCCAAACTTAGAAAAATTTGTCAAAACTTTTTGGTGGCGTGCAGAAGAAGAATGAAATATATTGAACGGAAATAGTATTTACAGTTGTATAACGATTATTTCTTTTTTAAGAAAATATTGAGCCAAGCGGAGCCGTTAAGCCCATCTGACTCCAAAGTTGGGTGGGTCAAGCTGGCCTACGTACCGCCACTTCGCTGTGCTGGCCTCACCAACTTGGCCATTAACTGAATGTAGACATTTTGCATGGATGTACAAATTACAGGACTTTTCTTTTTTCTTTTTTCTTTTTTCTTTTTTTTTTCTTTTTTTAAACGAAAGAAAAAGGATAGAAATCATTTCCTTTTCATTTGTTATACGTATGATCCCACAAATTTAATGATAAATTTATAATTTTATTATAAATAATGTCTAACAAATCTCTCGATGAAATATATCATCGTAGCCAACAAAGTACCAAGAACTTTGATTGCGATTGATGATTAATTTTTTTATAGTTTTTTTTTTTAAGATAAAAAAGAAGAAAATGATTTGGAATATTTTATATTTTGAGTTGTTTATTAATGTTTTTGTTTTAGAAAGATAAAGGGTAATGCTATTTTTCACACTCATTTATTACACATGTTTTACACCGGTTGATCTAACGTGTTTTAAATTATTTTTTCTTAAAAAAATGTCATTTAAAATAGGTCAGCGCCAGCCAATATGAAATAAGTGTGATAAATGAGTGTAAAAAAAAAAAAAAAAAATCTTATACTGCTAGAGGGATAACTTGTAATTATTTTACTGTAGGGATAATAGCAGCTTAAATTAGAATATGCCAGCTGGGGTCAAGTCCCCCAAGTCTTTCATAACATTTATATGCCACATCCAACCCCAACTGACCATTTACCAACATCATGAATTCGACTTCTTGTAATGGTAGGTCACCAACAAGAAGTAAACAGTCATACCACAATTTTATTTTTTTATATTTTTTTATATTTCTGTAGATAGTCATACCACAAATTTAATTTTGAGCCTGTTTCGTCATGCGATTTTGTAGGTCAAATGCGTGTTTTTGAACAACGTCAAAAAAAGTGTCTCATTTTAAAAGCAAGTTCGAAAAAAAACAATGTTTAAAAATGTGAAAAATTTATGTTTTTCTCGAAGCATGTAAGGAGGTGGATTTTAAAAAACATACAATTTTAAAAATCAATTTGACAGAAACAACATTCTTTTACAAATTTTACTAAAAACTTAACTGCATTTTTAAAAATTATATTTTTATTAACTATGTTTTGAAATCGAAATCTTACGTTTTAAAACCGCTAAACCAAAGAAACGCTTATTCAAATAATGGGCAAAGGTAAGGATTGGAATTCGTCTTTGATTGTTACATGCCAACCACAAGGTAAGAGTGGACATGTAGATATCCACGCAATTATTTTCATTATTTATGTACACGCACATCCGTAAAATGTAGATATCACTTTTAGATATCCGCATCTGCATCATTTTTTACTATCTTCATTCACACCCTTATTGTGGTTATTATTCGCTATTCGAAAATAGGTAATAAGCCTATTTTAAAAGCTTTTAAAATAATTTTGACTAATTTTTAGTCTTTTGGGCTTTTTTTTAAATATATATATATATATATATATATATATATATATATATATATATATATATATATATAATGCAACACTAAAAATATGTAAAACCGATAAAGAAAAAAAAAAGAAAAGATAATGGATACGACCTCAAAATATTCATGGTAATCAATACTCATTAGAAATACTCGTATGTTTTTTTTATCTATGATTCAATGAACATAACAATCAAGTCAACAAACATATAAAAATATAAATTACAAAAATCCAACATAATAAAAAAAAAATACAAATTCATAACATAAAAAACATAAATTCTCTAAATATTACATATTCATAAGTGAAATATATATAACAATATAAAATATATATTACATATAAAAGGTATGTAGATGTGATTATTATCCGTATCCACATACCCTAAAATTGTTATTCACATCCGCATGTGCAAATAGATGCGGATAGCGAATGCGGACGGATAATATCTACACCCTTACCATAAGGGGGGTTGATGAGGGCTATGAGTCCCACCAGCTCCCACCTCTACAAAATAATTATTAAAAAATGTTTTTTGACCTTAAAATTTCTTAGAAAAAAATAATTGAGGTTTTTTTTTTTTTTTTTTTTTTTTTTTTAATATTGTTTTGACCCTTGAAGTTTTGTTGGTACAGTTCAGCTCCCTTAAAATTGAATTACCAGTTCCATCCCTGTTGAGAGGCTTCTTAGTTTTGAACCTTTTTGATTAACTCTTTGCCATTTTCTAATTATTATAAAGAGAAAAATCCCTCTCTTCCCTACTTAGTTTCAATTAAGTTGCATGTTTAATTTCTTACTTAGAAAAAAATAAATATAAAATCCATTAGCTGATGGGCTGGGCTTGTCAGACCGGTTGGGGCACCTGGCCCACAATTAGGTCTATGTCTCACCTAGTGCCTAGTGGTAGTCTGACTGCCTGACTGGTAGTGGTTGGTGTTTTAAGAATAGTTTTTGTTTTTAGAATTATAGTAACAAATTACAAAAAAAAATAATAAAAAAAAAGTATGTTTAAAAATTAGAGAAAATTATTGATCAAATCCTTGTGCCAAAACAATCTTGCAGATTCTTGGGTAATTTCTGAGAGCGTTTGACATTGTGATTTTGTAGATAGAAAATGAGATTTCTATAAACGCAATTAAACGTTTGGTAAAATTGCAGTTTGACATTTAAAATCACAATATCAACTTTAAAATCGTGCATCTGATTTGAAAATATATATTTCTTACGTTTTTAAATCATAATTTTTTTAAAAAAAATACACTCTCAAATAATATATTTTATGATATTTTGTTTAAAATTGCACTTTTGATATGCAAAATCCCAAATTCCCAATGTCAAATGCACTCTTCATATATTGTTCTCCTAGATCTCTATGCTACCATCATTCCTAGGATAATCATCATTGACCCTAGAACTTGAATTGGGGAAATGCTTAGGGGGACTTTATGTGATTGTGTATTGGACGTGGGCTATAAGAAAAGAGATTTGCCTTGTGAAAAATTTGCTTGGAATGAGGTATATCGAATAACCTTCTATTTACATAAGGGATGACAAGCTGATTCTTGTCCATGTTTTATAATATTTCTGATTTGATTTTTAGGTCATTAATTCATTTGATTTTATGTTTCTAGAGAAGTCTTTCTGTTTATGGTCTCTAGCAATGTTAAATACTGGCTCATTTTTAGAAACCCTAATCGCTATGGAGTTGTTGCTGGTTTCAAGTAGAGTTTTAGATAGATTCGCTATAATTTGTGTCATTTCGTTTCTACAACCGCCTTGTACGGTCATTTAAGATGATCGAGTCACTTGTTTGACCCATTTCTTACTATTTGTAATTATTTTTGCACTGTTTTAGTTTATGTTGAGAAACCCACCTCATTTTTGTTTTTAAAATCTTCCATTTCTTATTTCTTTGGATTAGGAGCGAGAAAGATCATCTCTTATAAGTTTATAACCATTTCCTTATTCAATTAAAAAAAAAAAAAAAAAATTTCCCATGAAGTTTAAATTGCCTGCAATGCAAACGCAAGACCTAAAGTGGCAATATATCTTTTGGAGGTCTTACCTTGTAGCTTCCGAAGTATGAAATTGATCCAATATAATTATTTATCACTATTTCAACTAAAAAAAATATTAATTGATATGATAAAAAAATAAAATAAAAAAAAAAAAAGAAAAAAAGAAAAAGAAGAAGAAAAAGTTCAGACTGAAATAATACCTTTTAATTTCCTTTATAAAACTAAAAGTGAAATTAAGATCATAAATTATAAAATCAATCACCATATATAGACAAATAACTTGCTAATTAATAAAGAATATAAATATTAAATATTCAAATACACAACAATACATTGAAGGGAGCACAATATATAAGTCAACCATGGCACTGTATATGAACAGTGTTAATATATATATATATATAGCCTTCGATCAAGTTGATCACTTAGCATCTAGATCGTGGGGTGCATCGTAAGGCACCTGCAGATTTTGTCAACAACCTCACAGATTTTGCATCTGCAACTGAGAAAAATTGTTCACGGCTATAGCCTGGCTTTGCCCCACCACTACCAGCAGCAGTACCTGAATGAACAAAAGAAGCTCCATTTTCAAAAGCATCATCCACAGAGAAGAATTGCCATGAGCTTGTTTCCCCATTGCTGCTCTTAGATCTCCAGGTCACCTGTACGTTTCAACAATTTTGTTAATATATATGTACATGTTAGACAGACAGACAAATTCAAGATCAAATTATAGTGGAATTAATTAAGCATGTCATTAATTAATTAACTATATATATATATATTAATATATACCTCCTTGTTCCCTGATTTTGGTGCAATAAAGAGGTTGGCTTGGCTCTTGACGCTAGGGTTCATGCTTCCCCCTATGGCGTACTGCATCCAGCCCTGGTAAAGGTTGTTCACCACATGTGCATATCCATAGCGGATCCTGCAATTAATGGGTTTTTTTTTTTTTTTTTTCCGAATATATAAGGTGGTTGGAAAGAGACGATAGCGAAGAAAGAGAGACAGAATCAAGGTATGGCCTACATCCACATGTCAAAGTCATTTCTTGGCCGGTTACATTTTTTCTTGCATTGATTCATTTGATTGTATATAAGACTATTTATAAATAAATAGTTTGAACGTTATAATTAAGTCTATTTTACTTTTACATTAATAACAATAAATTTAATTTATCATATTGTAAGAGCACTAGCGGCAACTTTCATAAATCTCATTTCATTCTTTACATGCAGGAAAAATTCCTAAAAAAGCCACTTGAATTAGATTCCTTAATTTGTTATTCTCTAAACTAATGAAAGACCAAGGGAACCAAAAGTTGTACCCTACATCTAGGGAAGCAAAGATGGTTCTCTTAGCATTATTTTAATATAAAAAACTTTCTCTTTTATTTCTCGTTCTTTTAGAATTTATTTGAATCATTTTTTTAAATGATTTATCTTAATTTGCTTTCTCTTTCTCTTAACATTTAATCAAAGTCCATAAAAAAAAAAATTTAATTAAATAATATTTAAATGATATAAGAAAATGATAAGAAAAGTTATTATGAAATGCATTTAAATAGAGAACCAAAAAGTGGTTTAGTTTTCAAATTGAGGAAAAGTTTAAGGGAAGCTGCTGCTGCTAGTGCTTTAACTCTTGTCTCTTGAATGCTCTTATCTTAAATTCTTGTAACTCTTGTCTCAATATTATGCACTTCTAAATTAATATATGATTGATTTGTTCTCTTCCTCATCATACAAATGACTGAATGAGGTTGTTCAATACATATAATTTAACTGAAATGAGAGTAAGAGTGAGGATCGTATCCATGACTTTTACTTTGATATGAACTAAAATCGATCATCACTTATATATTTCAAAAGTGTAACCCGATATATAGCAAATGGTAAGAATGGAGCAATATTATTGAATGATGTACTTAATTACCTCGGCATGCGTTGGTTGCAATTAGGTCCAAAATGGTTGTACATGACAGTAACCTTCATGTTCTTGTCCCGCAGGAAGCCATCATCGTGCCCGAGAAGCATGACCTTGTTCTGGTACCTGAACCAGTTGTTGGAGACAGTGATATCTGTAGAGCCCCGAGTGATATCAAGAAGACCATCGTCACACTCATACAGTGTGTTATGGTCCAGCCACACCTTTGAAGCAGTAACCAGCCTTATTGCATCTCCATCCACCGGACCCACTGGCATTATCTTTGACCCTGGACCCATCACTGAGCTCGGTCCCTGTGCCTTGCAATGGTGGATACGAAGCCCATGGATGATTATGTTGCTTGCCTTGTATATCATCAAGCATGCATTGCCGGCAATGTGAACCTCGGCACCCCGGCCATCAATGGCTGTGAAGCTGCTAATGAGAAGCGGTTTCTCGAGTCTGATATTCATGCTCCTTTGGAATGTGATCCACTTCTTCCCTCCGATCATCGCTGCTCCATATCTCAGAGTCCCTGGTTTGGGGTATAGCGGGTTGTCGCTCGGATCGGTGACTACGTACTGCGTGAGGCCCGTTCCAATATTGTTGGTCATCTTCCCAGCAAAACCCACTGAGCAAGTGGCAAGTTGTTGCCTGTTGCTTCGCCAATTGGGGTTCCATCTCCAGCACCGATCGATCACGTTCATGTTCAAGCCGTCCATCTTCGTTCTCTTGGCAAGAGTAGCGTTGGGAGAGAAGAGCACCATAGAGAGGACGACAAGAGCCCATGCAATGGTGTTGTTGGTTCCCTGCAAAGCCATAGCTAATTATAATTATGTGCATGCAAATAGAACAGAGAAATATATATATATATAGAGGTGGAGATCGATCATGGAGGTTGGTGATGATGCTTTGAAGTTTGTTTAGGTGGTTTTAATACAGCAGTGGGGGGCGTAGGACACAGATTAAAGAAGGTTTTTCACATAGCTAAGATTTCATAGCAGCCAAGCAGGTAGAGATCGATGGCTATCATTGCTGTACGTAAATTAATATAGGAGAGTAGTTACAAATATTGGCTCCCGTGAAAAATGCATGGGTTTCTGTCTTCGGAGGGAATGCCTATGTGTGCACCACCTGTCATGAATATTAGAGTTATTCTTTTTTCTTTTTTTCTTAATAAATATTATTAGCTGTTAAATATTGTATTTTACACGTGATTTATATTATATAGGAATGTGTTACATGAGTAATTCTAAGTGGCATATACCTGTCTATCAAATGTCTATGAAAAAATGAAGTAACTTTTAAAATTATCATTTAATTAATGGCACGCTCAATTAAAGATTTTAAAAGCCACTTCATTTTTTTATGAACACTTACATGACATTTATAATTACTCGTGTTACATATGGATTGGAATTCCCTGTTAGGAGGGAATGCATATATATAGATATATATATATATATATATATATATATATATATATATATATATATATGCATGAGCATCAATTAATTTCTTAAGAGAAGCTTCATTTATTTATCTTTAATTGATTTTCACTTTTTTTTTTTTGAAAAAAAAATTATTTATAAGAATTTAAAAGTCAATTTCTCTCAATTTAGTGTATCGAACTTTTATATTTTTGCACGGAGTGATGTCAAATTTCCAAAATGCCCTGATTTTTTCTTTTAAAAAAAATGGATGGGTTGTGACCCATGATGGGTTTGGTGACGGGTCCCCTTTTTATGTTTTTAATTTGTTTTTTTTTTTAAAAATTATTTGTAAGTAAGGGTAAATTTGGATTTTTGTAAAATTTGAGGGTTATAAAGGTCATTTTACCTCTTCTACCGTCTGATATAACTCCAAACTTTAAATAAAGGAGGACATTGCAAAAATGTAAAAGTTGAATACATTAAATTGAAATAAATTGAACTTCGGGGGATGATACAAAAAAGGTGACAATTCAGGAGTAAGTGAAATTTCCTCAATTTCTTATAAATTGGTTATACAGATCAGTTTTTAAAAATGACTAGTGTATTTTTGAAGTTATTAAAAAAGTAAGTGAAAAGTACAAATTATTAAAAAAAAATGTGTTTTTCACGTGCTGAGGACACGTCACTTTTAGATCATGATGGTGAGAGTTTTTTTTTTAGAGAAATGATCCCTACACTCATTTCTCACAACAGCCCCACAACAAGCTGACGTGACTGATAATATTTTATTACTTTTTTTGTTTTGTTTTGTTTTCTTTTTGTAAAAAAATAAGAGAAATGATCTCTACACTCATTTCTCACAACAGCTCCACAACAAGCTGACGTGGCTGGTAATATTTTATTATTTTTTTACAAAAAGAAATGAAAACAAAACAAAAAAATAATAAAATAGTACCAACCACGTCAGCTTGTTGTGGAGCTGTTGTGAGAAATGAGTGTATGAATCATTTCTCAAAAAATAATAAAATATTACCAACCACGTCAGTTTGTTGTGGGACTGTTGTGAGAAATAAGTGTAAGGATCATTTCTCTCATATATATATATATATATATATATATATATATATATTAAATATTGTATTTTACGCGTGATTTATATTCTATATGATACTTCGAAGGATTAATGGAATTCCCTGTAATTAGGCTATTTGAATTTCAATAAAATTCGAAAAGCTAATATTCCTAGTCCAACTGGGATTATGAAATATATATTAATATTATATTTAGTCCCAATACAACCAGGCCAGGATTCGAATTTTGGCGTCCTATAAATAGGATTATTCATATATAATTGCTTCTATATACGTACGTGCAGCAATGGCTCCTATGTCGTCGTCGTCGTCTTTTTATCTCCCGGAAGAACTGGTAGAGCTCATCTTTAGGCAGCAAACACATGTTACCGTTGCTGATATTTACCGCTACCGTGACGTCTGTCGTTCATGGCGGTCGGTCGTCGACAAGCTGTTGGCGTCGTCACCTCCATATATGCCTAGTAGTTGTCCACGAAAAGTCGATAACCGAAAAAGAAGAATTGCACGTACAAGCCATACGCCGCGGCCTCTTCAGTATTGTCACCGGCGCCGTTGTTGAAATTCCTGAGCTCAAGAACACATGATGGGTAGGCCTATATAGCTTGTTGCCTACGCTACGGATTGTTCACTTTCTTTTTTCTTTTTCTTTTCTTTTTTGTTTGTATGATTGTTCCACAAGTCAGAGCTAAACGACGCTTTCAATTCAATAATAACATGCTCAAAGCACTGTTTCCCCCCCCCCCCCCCCCTTTTTCTTTTCTTTCTTGCTTTCTTTCTTTCTTTTCTTTCTTGCTTTCTTTTTCTTTCTTTTTTTTTTTTTTTTTTTTTTTTTTTTTGCACAGCAAATAGGTCCTGCATCTTAAGTTGCTTGCGATCTGTGAAAAAAAAAAAAAAAAAAAAAAGAAAAGAAAAAAAAAAAAAGTCTTGGGATCGTACTAAAGATGATCAAAACGTAATTTATCCGAAAATAAAAGAAATTATGTTAAAAAGTTCGATGACTAAGGAGCAAGCGAGCAAGTGGCATATATGCTGATACTTCCAATAGACAATAGGGATGAGTACAAGCAATTCTAACTTGGTGATAGCTGCAATTTAAATTCTTTTAGGAAGCCTTATATAGTTTTCATAGATTTTAACCAAATTTCATTGAAATTTACATTCCTAAAGTTCCCAAAAAAAAAAAATCATTAACATAATATACGACAGATTACACAGCATGTAATGGAAAAATTTGAATGATCCACTTGGTTCGTTGCCATCCTCACCGACGGTCTGGACATCGACGGGTCCGAATTTGTTTCCATTGCCAGCCTTGTTAGTAAGCTGCAGTAGTTCACTAGATTAAAAATAGGAAAACGCTTGGGGTACTACAACCTCCTTACAAACTCATGTAACACTATCTTAAATGTGAAAAAAATAAAATTAAGCAACAAAATTTGACAGGCAAATTTAATTGTTTAATTAGCGGCCACATGGCCACTTGTATTAGCAACACTCATAAAAATACTAGAAAGTGTAATTTAAAGAATTCAATTAGTTTTGAAAGTTATGAGTTTGTTTTCAGTAAGGCCATTGATTTCAGGGCAACACAAGTGACGATAATGAGAAACACACTTTGAGTTGTCACATGGTAGGGATTCATTAAAAATGTTGTCAGTACAACATTCAGAAATAATGCCATTATGTAAATGAATAACAAGCCACTTACATCAATTTGGAGAAATCTTATTCTGCCGCTTCCAACTTCATCTTCCTGTTAGCATAATCTAGGTATCCCTGCATGCCAACATATAAGTAGATGTCACCATGCACTATATTCTAAATGGCTCTTCTGAAAATAGCTTTGAAATCAATCATTGTGTAAATACTCTCAAATATCTTCTATTTAAGACTTCAAATATCCTAAAAATTCAGAATGCTGAAAGTTCTATAAGCAAGATATGAAAAGTTTTCAAACATGAAACATTTCAGTCACCTGTTGGCTGCATTACAATATATATATATATATATATAGACTGTTAATACGTAAATCTCTAATCCTACCGGGGAAAATCTTGAATGAAAAATTGTAAATCTCTACTCCTACAAGAGAAGATATTTATTGACAATTTTATATCTGACAGCATACTGATGAGTCCATTGTGCTTTACATTTAGGAATTGAAGGGAGCCCATGGTGTTTTACATCGACGACTTGTCTCTTAAATATGTCAAACACACTTAACCATTTGATTTTGGTGGAGCATATGAGAAGAATGAGAGCATTACCTGGAGTATTCCAACAGCAGCAAACTTGTCAATTATCGTCTTTGCTTGAACTGGGTGCAAATTCAAAGGCTTCAACATTAATTCCACATTCTGCAAACAGTAAAATGAACTTTAGGACTCTGGCGTTAAGCCAGAAGAATATGAATAACAAAATGTGCAGTAAGATCCAGAATATATGAATCATAATAATTTTCCAATTTTGGTTGGCAGTCCGTTAACGTATCCTGGGCAAAGGCTGGGTTTCCAATAACTTCTCAAATAATTCTTAATTCAATTCAACTAAGCCTTAATCACAGTCAAATTGGAGCCGGCTTATGAATTCTCATAAACTAATCCAGGATAGCCAAATGCATTATTTTCTGTCATTCTATCCTATCTAAAACTAAGCTCTTTGTGATCTCCATAATTAACATATCCTTCTTAGATAATGTTGGTAGTTCAGGTACCACACTGAAAAGTGATATTTTCAAAATTTTGACAAGAAAAATTAGAAAGCTCATATAGCTATATGCACCGACCTTTGATGTAAAGCGCTCGTCCCAATAAGTGTAGTTCAAACCTTCAAGTTTCTTCGTTTTACAGAGATCATCAATGAAAAGCTTCACTTGCACAGCCTAATCAAAGTAGAAAAATAAATGCAATCAGGGAAAGAACAAGAATCTATATTGATGACTGAATAAAAAAACTCACATCTGGAGAGCTTCGCTGTCTGTCGAAAGGGCAGCCAACAACAAAGCCCACAAGAGAGAGTTCAGAGATCTGTGTATGAACAGAAGAAACAGTTATGACTGTTGACTCTGGACTGAAGAAAATCTCAAAGTTCAAAATCATGCAACATAAACACCCAATTACCAGGATAGAGAACTTTTTTACGGTAAAAGAAAGCCTCTTGATAGTTCACCAAACAGACAATACCATTTGTGATGACATAATAATAGGATTGACACGTTATTCCACAACAGTAACATGACTGTTCAGTTCTTTTGATCATACCATCCTCTTTTATGATTTAAGATGACACTGTCTGACAATCATTTCCATTTAAACTCTTACCCTGAATTTACAAGAATGGAAAAAAAATACAATTTTTAAAACGAAAACCAACAGAAAGTACTCACCAGACTTTGAAAGTCACTGGCCATGAGACCAATGTTTGATTTCTTCCTTAGCAGAACACTGCATCACCAAAGATAATTAACCCACATTCATGCCATAGAAAAAAAACATAATACTTTAATGGAAAACGGATGCCTGAAAAAGCTTCAATTTTTAATGGCCTTTAAAATGCTTACTCAAGCACAGTTTCATGGTATAATCATCACTGCAAGAAAATATCATACCTCAGAGGAGAGGCAATTTGATTGTGAGGGTCTGAAACAGCTAGCCCCACATACTTGTCGCCCACATCCAAACCAAGCAAACGACCCCGTTCTACCGCATTCGACTTAAGCAAGTCATGGAACAAGTTCCAGGGCTTCACGTACCTCATCGGACCAATCAGACCATTCAACAAACACCCTATTCGCCACTCTGTGAAGTTACTCTTACGCAGATTAACAACGCAAAATGGAATAACATGGGCTCTTGCGCCGTCGCTGTGGTGGTGGTGGTGGAACCGTGACGTTGTGGTTCGTTACCCAGTCGATCGTGGAGAAGCTTTGGGCGTGAGCTGCTGGTTTGTGCAGATTGAACGTGAAATCAGGGCTGCTGAACGTCTATTTGAAGAAGACAACGGCTGTTTGGCTACAGGCTTGGCCAATTCAGGTGTGCTTTCTGTCCTGCTTATTCCAGTGTGAGGATACACTTATTCCTGTTTCGGGCTTGTATTATTCTTGTTTTGTTTTTAGAGCTGAACCCGTTTAGCTGTGGGGTTAAGACAGAAAATCATCCTGGTAAAAGTAACCACCCTTCAAGACCTTACTCTAACAACTTATCTAAATTTATTATCTATTTTATTAAAATAATAAATTTTAGACTATTTTATTCATTCTAATTAAAACCTCATCTCTACAAAAAAAAAAAAAAAAAAAACACCAAATAAAATTCTTATCTCTAGTAGCATAATTAATCACAAGATTTAAGAAGCATAAGTCATTTTTTATGATTTAAGAAGCTATGAGCCAAATATCACTCTAAACTGAAAAATTTTACAAAAAAAAAGTTGTATTTGCTTATGAAATAAACCTAGCAGTACATTGGTTTTATATACAGGAGATGAACCCCTCATTTTTCCCTTATAGTATATAATATTTTTTTACTTACTTTTTTCAAACATTTTTTTTTTTCATACGGACATTTTTCTTACATTCATATTTTATAATGGTTGTTTGGTTAAAACGGTCATTTTTTAACGCAATAATTTTTTTAATGGTCATTTTTCTAACCGTCATTAAAGTTCACTACTATTCTGCACCATGCTATAGAAAGAATTACAATCCTTGAATTGTTTATGAAAGTGGAAAAAACTGTAAATGTGAATACGAGTTTTTTTTTTGGTGAAGAAGTAAAAAATAACTACTAAGTAATTATAATCACAAGCAACAATGAAGAAAAAAAAAAAGGGAAAGAGAGAGAAGGAGAGAGGTGGAGGACCAAAAGAAATATTAAAAAAAAGATGCATTTGTGAATAGTGTTAGACTTTTTTTATAGATAATGGGATGAAAGACTTTTTTATGATTTGCTTAGATATTCTAGTTAAAAGTGAGAGATACATAATCCATTAAAAATACTCTTAGTAAATATATTATATTCACAACCATCATCTATATAGTCAATTCGTGCCATTTTTCCTTTACAATAAGGTTTGCGCATTATGTGGGACATATGGTACAATTTTGGTGCCAAATAAGGTATAATAGCCAGACACCTTCTAGTCGCTCGATTGGGTCGATACCTTGGCTAGAATAAGGTTTGCACATCATGTGAGAGTCGTGGGACATATTGTACAATTTTGGTGCCAAGTAAAGTATAATAGTCAGACACCCTCTAGTCGTTTATTTGGGTCAATACCTTGTGTGGCAAGCAACTAGTGATGGCGCAAGTGTGACCCCACCCTATGTAGTCGCGGTAGTCAATGGAGCTCTCGAATTCAGGGTAGTTAAACATTTAACTCACAATAGGCTACAAAGTCAAGTTCGTATAAATAATATTCATATGCCCATATGCCCCAGTTTCTTCACTTCTTTTTCCTATGGCGGCATGCCATAGAGGTCAGAATAAATTTCCAGTTACGAGAACATTATTAATTTCATGGATAAACACATTAATTAGAAATGCAATTTAAACAAATCATTTCTCAAAATATTAGGGCTCATGATATATGCTCAGGAGAAATTATTTGAACATCCTATAGAGATTAAAAAGGGGATCGTGGATTATCTTCAAAGCTTGTTGCATGTTGCTCCACTTTGCAATCTGGTCAATGTTAAAGTACGTCTAGTTAGGTTGCACCCACTTGACCAAAGCCAAGAATTTTTATGAACTCCAGTTTCCTAGTGAGTGTTGTTGGGCAATGGAGGAAGATTATGGTACCCTAAAATATGGCACATAATAAATTTAAATTTTGGGTAAGAAATGGATCTTATATTTATTTCTGGTTTGATAACTAGGGAATAACATTCTCTCTACTCCAAGTGAAATGCAGGTAAACCATTTTATGATCCAGATTATATTTTACAGTATCTAACGGTGTATATGTTGCATAGTAATGCATACATTTCCACATCATTTAAATTTAATTTAATTTTTTTAAATGATTTGGCATCAAGCACACCATTAGATGCTATGCAATCTAATATGAACCATGAAATAGTTCCTCTATTTCTAATGTGACGATGTAGACAACATAACATATACATCGTTAAATGTTGTGAATCTAATTTAGACCAAGAAATGGTTCCTCTCCATTTCACTTAATGGAGAGGATCGTATTTTGACAAGTAGCATCAGTTTGAGCATCTTGCAGACCAATTTGGAGAGATGTACTTATGACTTAGGCTAGGATGAAATGCCACAGTCTAAGTCACTACTTTTAAGTATCAAGTGGAATTGGAATCCTCAAGCTTGATTAGTGTAAATCACCTTGAGTCTCACTAATATCCTGATAGAGCTAGGCCTGCCTATGTCTCAACTGGGTTTGATGAAATGCTGCAGTTTTCCACCGTATAGGCCCTTCCTGTCATTGGTTATTTGGTTCCCAAAGAACAAGTGTTACAGGTAAAGTAGCCACTCTTGTTGCCTCCTCTAGCCTTTTTTTGCTTGAAAAATAAAATTAGTGGAATTGGCCATTTGTTTAATGTAGGGGGTGGATGTCCTACAGATTTCAGGCTCAAATCTTATGAAAGATAAGAAGGCCACTTGCAGTAGATGGATGTCCCTAAGGGCAAATTTTCTGTTTAGAATGCTTGAGACAGCATTCAGTCTATGCTTTACGGGTAAAATGGCATTGAATAGTTTGACATAGAAATGTTCATAGATTGAATACCCAAAGATAAGTTGCAAGCTTACCCAGGATATACATTATACCCTTAGTGGACAAGAGGAAGAAATTTAGGGTTACCTCTTCTTTTATCCTTCCTCTAAAAGCATTTTGTGTTCACTCTATGATAAGTGTAATCTCCCTTGGGCGTAGAGACTGGGAGAAGATAGTGGGTTGGATGTGTCAAAATTACAAGGATTAGTCATAAGAGCGATTTTAAGAATGTATTGTTCTCCATGATATCAGATATTGGATCCAAGTTAGATGGTATACCCTTTATGATCTTCCACCTTCACATCAGAATAGATGGCTTCATAGGTCATGGGATATATCAACCGGTTGCATATTGCATCATTTCATGTTCCGGATTGTGTTGCATCTAACGGTGAATATGGTGTCACTTTATTTAAAAATTTTAAATGACGTGATTATATACTCACCATGTAGCAACATATACGACATTAGATCTATAAATGGTTCGTTTCCATTTCACTTGAAATGAAGAGGATCCTATTCCTTTCGACAAAGTCTTGAGCAAGCATTAATTTCAAAGAGATTGCATTCCACAAAAGGTCTTTAGAAAGCAATGCTTACAACTACTCTCGACTTATGCAGGCCCCTCTCCCACATGAAACACTAGTTGATGAGAAGCTGCAATCCCATGGATGAGCAATGCATACGAAATTCCTTTGGCAACACTTTTAGGGTAGCTTCTTGTTTTTGACCCAAAAAACCAAAAAACAAAAGCATTAACAAACAATTCAAAATATAAAACACTCAAAACTATTTTCACTTTTATATCACATCACAACCAAAACGCAAAAAACACCGTCTAAAAAGTTGTCAAACCAACCCAATTCGTGGAACCAAGTCATGATGAATTCCAATGCAGCAGAAAGTGTATTAGTCACATGACAGCTTAATCTTTCACTCGACAGTTCAACTAAGAGAGTATGCAACAGTTGTAAATGCTTTTTAGAGGGCGACCCTCTTCCAAAACTTATGGAGAACTTACTCTCCATAGATAATTTGTTTCAACCACCTTTTTCACCTGAAAATTTGAAGGACCATAGAGACAAGCAAAAAGAATGCTAAAGCTGTTATATGGTGTGAATGAAAACCAAAGACCATCATACTAGTTAGTTGCAAGTCCAAACGAAAAGGTTGAGGATGCAGAAAACCAACAATTTCCACCAAGGCCAACTCTTGCATTGGTGCCTTGGCTAGGATTGGTTTCTCTTGCTGATCACTTACTATAGTAATATTCTGAGTGAAGAAAGGAGCTTCAGCTGATGCCAGAGAGGTTAAACATCACAGGACATTCATTACCCCCAAGAGAGAGAGAGAGAGAAGAGCAAGATAGCAGCAACATCGATCATACATCTTTTCAGCTTACCAACCAACCATATCAGAGGAAAAAGGAATACTAGAAAAGGTGGCTTAATTTAATTTTCAAACTGTAGGATCTCAAAATTTTCACGCGCAGATGAGCGCGTATAAATAAGAAAGTACCCTCACTATTCCGTAAGGGGCTGAAAACAGATAATTGAGCTAAAATCATAAGAATCAATTGAATAAATTAAATAATTGATACCTATCTATTTCCATTTTTATTGTTGTGTATGGAAAAATGGAGAGAGACTAGTAACCTCAGCACGTTTTTTAGCTGCTCTTCTGAAAGGCTTCCGATTTCGCCACCTTAACCGTTCAATCCCAACGCCCGAACTATTATTATGATCTGTAATTGGCAGGATCTTTTCCCTTAGACTAGACTCAGCTTTTATTGTTTTCTTTATCAACCTCATGTGTTTAGGAGGAGTTTCAGGCTCTGCCAATCTGGCACAGATTGATCTGTCAAAGCATTAAGAATGAAGTAGTTACTAAAAATAGGAGAGAACGTGCAAATATTAAAAATGATATTATGCTTCCAATAGATGATAGAAGTAATAAACAAATCATTCATATTTTTTTCAAAAACCACCTGGCAAGATTTTATCACCCCCAGCTCTTTCATCACAATTTTAATCATTTAAAGAAAAATTCTATCATTTGATAAGATGTGCTTTAAATGCTCCTTTGGAACGCATTAATATTCCATAAAAGCCATGTCAAACAGCATTATCAGCTCTGTATATTGACTAATTTACATTCCCAACCCCAAAATAAGGTCTCAACCATACAGCAAAAATAAAAGATATGCTGATGTAATTACAATTTTCACAAAAGGAATTTTATCTTATATAACTTACCGATCATGACCCACTGATGGTGTTGTAGATAAGTCTTCTGTTTGAGGATTACATGCAGGACAGATGTAGACCTTTGGTGAGGATAGCAATTTAATGCAATCAAAATGGTACCATTCATCACATTGATCACAAGCAATCATTGCTCTCTGATCATACGGCTTTCGACAAATGCAATAAAGTATACTTCGAGTTCTTAGTAACTGCAACCACCAAACGGTAGCTGATCAATGAAATGCCAAGAAAAATATCTCTTAAGCTTAATTTCCTTCTCTACGTAACACAGAAACAATAGTCTTTACCTTAATTTCCTTCTGAACGTAAACAGGCAAACTTTCACCTTCCATAATAAGTTCAAAAACTTTATCTAAGCTGAGAGCCCCAGAATCTGCTGCAACCTGTACATAAAACAGAAGAGCCAATGAGAGAGAGAGAGAGAGAGAGAGAGAGAGAGAGAGAGAGAGAGAGAGAGAGAGAATCAGCAATTTCTAGACCTTCTTGGCATGTTCTGCCCATAGCAAGGCAAGGCGCTTCGCTTCTGTCAGTCTTTGCCTGTAGTAATCTTCAGGTGGAATGTTCATAGCCAGACCCTGCCACACATTATTGACCGAGTTTATCATCTATGACACATTAATGCAACTTATCTGTGAAACATTAATGCAAAAGATTTGCATTTTTGAGGACTAAATTTTAAACCAAGAGCTGTATATATGCATATATGTGAATAATCAAGGAGGTATTCCTCACATGCTGCATCTTCTTGACAAAGCTCGTGTTTGAGGAATATACATTCGTGTACTAACACTACAGGTTCATTTTTGTACTTTCAAATTAGTTCATCTGTCACCAATGTTTGAATCAACTAGTGTTTTGTCCTTCCTTTAGGAGTAACTGATATTGAAGTGAACTCTTGAATTATGAGAAGGGCCAATACAGAACAGAAATTTTATAGTAATGTGTCCCTTGTGGGAGGGAAGGGAAAGAATTGGTTGATTAAGTAGCTACTACTATTTGTCCCCAGAGAAGCCAAAATAAAAAGGCAGCCCTTTCAATGAAGTATATACTAAGAATGTTAACCATATTTCATTTTCACAGGAATATTCTCTTACAACAAATTCTCTTTAACAAACTGAAAGCTCAATAATAAGTAATACCAAAGCAAACCAATAACATCTTGCCGTAATAGCTTGAGCATATGCACAATGGATGCTGAAGGATTACTGAGAGCTATATAAGAACTATTACAAAAAGGATTTGCTTGGATTGACTGCCTATACCAACTACCTGTAGGCTAAAAACTGAATCTGTGCCATTCTATGAATGGTAGAAAGTAGTCTTCACTAACACAAATCAATTATATTACTCCAGCCCTAGCCAAGTCTCCTACTCCCTCGTTCTATAAGTTTTTATTTCTTCATCCTTTCCTTTATATACAAGAACTTGTCCCTCCATAGAACCAGAGACGCAAGGCAGAAGCCAGTAGACATTCAACACTTCAATAAATTTGAAGAGAGAACATAGGCATTAAATCATTCCGCATACTTGTGGAATTGATTTACCATGTCTTTCTCATTCCCTTTTAATTAGTACTTCTCAAGCTGAAGAAATTTTAGTTTAGAATAATCAATGGACACTCTTGGAATATGCTATCCTCATGTCAACTACCCACTTTGATAAATACCACTCGTGTGAAAACTCCAGAGAATTCTTTTTTTTTTTTTTATAGGTAAGCAAAGCAGTTTATAAAAAGCGTACAGGTGCCCCTAAGCATACAAAAAAAGAAAAAAAAAAAAGGGAAAAAGGAAAAACTCCCGCAAAACCCAAAAACAAGTGGAAACCCAAATGCCCTAACATAACCAACCCACAAAACCTAGAGACCACTACATCACATCAAGGGCCTTCTTGCTAGAACCAAAACCCCTGGCATCATAATTAATCGAGCAATCTAAGTTCTTCCCCTCACGACTCCCTTTGAACTTAGAAGTAGAGACTGAAGCCTCTACAACAAATAACTCATCTTAAGAATGTAGAATATTCCTAAAAGCCAAGTATTAGTGGTCGATAAAACATACCTCTTTTAAATGCTGCTGAATCTGTTGGATTGTGGGCTTTTGTAAACCCTCTAATAATGTATTGACTTTGAATCTCCACGAGTATCTTGCAAATGCCAGATCAAGGTTGCAATTACCTCGATGATCATACAGACCTGCCACTTCAATGGCCTGTGTAACAAAACCACTTCAAATGAGTAAGAATATATAGATTTGAGAATATTGCGGTTTTCTCTCAGAAAATATCAGAGAATCAGAATTGCAGCTATGTTGCATTTTATGCTAACCAACATCTCTTGCAAAACAAAAATTAAAATCAATTATGCACTGAGGAAATATATCAAATCCGCGAGAAGGGGGGGGGGGGGGGCGGGGGGCGGTGGAGTACAATACTACAACCAAATGCATCTACAGCTTAATATATCAACAGAAAATGGTGCAAGTCTCAACAAGTACCTTAATAGCAATAGTTAGCTTTTCAGAGACAATGCCGAGATCTTTATCAAAATAAGCTAAAGCAAAATCAAGAATTTCCGTCAAACAAGTTCTGCATGCCAAAGCTTGATCCACAAGTTGTTTCAATGCATCTCTTTCCTCAATCCTGTAAAAACCAACAGCAGTTCTCAATAAAATGAGATATTCACCTTAAAACATTCAAATATACAAATTTGATAACCCATTAAATAACCTTAATTAAAAACAATAAAAACCTAATCAGAAGCAGGTGGCAAATTCAGTTAGAGAACCATTATTTTTTACCACTGTCAAATCCCCATAGTAGTTATACGATTGAAGTCCAATCAGCTTGAGGTAAAACAACTTATTACCATTCTATTATCTGCAAATGCAAAAGCAATTGCATGGTATCCAGCTAATCCACAAGCCTAACAAGAACAAAAGACCCAAAACCACAAAACATAGGAAAGCCAAAAGCCAAATATAAGATGGATCAGGCAAGCCATCCTTGGTCAGTATATGAATCAACTGAAGATGAAGTGAAGACACCCAGTTTACAGGGCACATCATCAAGCTTAGTTTTTGGTTGCTAACAATCTGCCCAGTGTTAGCAGCACCTTGAAACTCAGAAGTCTGTTAATTAAAATTTGTATGCTATATATCGTAGGAGGATTCCCATGCTGATAGGTTATTCTTATTCAATGGTAAGGCAATGAACTACTAGACATCAGTCTCAATGATCAAATTTTAGAACAGAAGCTCTCAAGCCATCTTAATTACTTCTCTGATGGCTCTAACTTCAGCTGCTAGAGCTGAATCAGTTTGAACAGAAAAAGTATTTTGCATCCAAAACATGTCGTTGATCATTTCTTGCTATATTTCTTCTCTTTGATAAGTGAATGCATTTCATTAAAAGCGCAAAGGTACAACCCAAGTACACAAGAGATATACAATAGAAACATCTAACCAGAAGGAGAAAAAAAATCAAGAAAACCACAAAAGCTAGACAAATGAAAACAACAAAGGGCAGCCGTCCATTGGTAATGGGTATTGAAGAATAAAGCTTTTAATTCCACCACTGTGCTCTCACGGTCTTCAAAATTTCGTTCGTTTCTTTCTCTCTAGATGCATCACATCAGGTAAGACAGCACCAACATCGACACAGTTGCACTATGAGGACTACAAGATAGCCCTCTCCAACATGCGAAAAAGCCTACCACTCATCTAGGCATGACCTAATGTAACCCAAAAAGACAAAAAATTAGAAGTTCATAAAGCACCAGCAATCTCACAGGATAGTAAGAGACGATTAACGGATTCCCCACTCATTTGACACATGCAACACCAGTCTTCCACTATGATATGCCGCTTCCTCAAATTATCTGTAGAGAGAATCTTCCCTAGCATGGCCAACCAAACAAAGAACACCGTTCTCAGCGGAACATTTTTTTTTTTTTTATAAGCAATGAACTGGTTTTATTAAAACTTAAAAGCGTAAGACACCCCTAAGTACACCGGAAGTATACAAGAGAAAACACCTAACTATAAATCGAAAAACGAACAAGAAAATCGCCAAAACTAAGCAACAAATGGGACACAAAAGCCACCGTCCAAAGATACAAAGTATGGAAAAAAGAAGCTAAAATATCCTCCAAGGACCTCTCCAAATCCTCGAGACACTTATTATTTCTTTCCTTCCAAACACACCAAAGAATGCATGTCAGCACCATCTTCCGCGGCACTCCTCGGCCTTCCAGACGTCCACCAACAAGCAAACAAATCAAAGGCTCTCCTAGGCATAACCCAAGACAAACCAAAACGAGTTAAAAGAGCACTCCACAAAACGTAAGCCACATCGCAGTGAAGAAGAAGATGATCCACCGATTCCCCGTTTTGCTTGCACATGCAACATCTATTCACCAAAATAACATGCCTTTACCTGAGGTTATCCATTGTAAGGATCTTACCTAGAGCCACCAACCACGCAAAAAAAAGCCGTCTGCGAAGGAGCATGAGTTCGCGACACACTCTACCAAAGAAAGTGACTCCCCACAAAGCAAGTCAGAGAGCTAAAAAAAGACCCAACCATGAACAAGCCTTTTGTGGAGGAGACCCACCTCAGTGGAACATTATTCCGCCAAATACTCTTCCAAGGGAAAGGAAGCGGCATATCAAGTTCATAAAGCACTAGCAATCTCACAGTAGAGTAAGAGATGATAAACGGATTCCCCACTTATTTTACACATGCAACACTAGTCTACCACTATGATATGTCGCTTCCTCGAATCTTTTCCCAAGCACGGCCGACCAAACAAAGAACACCACTCTCAATGGAAACATTATTCCACCAAATACTCTTCCAAGAGAAATAAGTACTCTCACAGCGAATCAATACCCTGTTATGGTGTTGGGTTAAGTCCCGCAACGAGCACAACCCTCGTGTTTAGTTGCCACCGTTGAGTTTGGATCTCATAGTTGTTGAGAGGGTTGCCCAAAAGCTGTATGTAAGGTGTACCCCGTAAAAGGCCCTTCCCTTTTTGGCTTGTTGTGGGTGAGGAGGGATTCGACCCCTTGAAACTGTGGTTCGTAGCCACGTGCTCTAATCCTTTAAGCTACAGGCCCCACCTTGTCTGTCCATTATTCCTTTAGTTTATCGTCTGTATGTCTATTATCGAAACATAGATAATGAATAAATAGGAGTTAATATCATTCCAATTGCCATTACAAATGTAATTAGTATTTTTGTTCGGGACGGACATCTGCAACGTCCTCCCACGCTTTTTTTTATTTTAAATATAAGACAAACTGAAGAATGAAACTCAAAGGAATTGACGGGGGCCCGCATAAGCGGTGGAGTATGTGGTTTAATTAGACGCAAAGTAGAATGATCTTTTTATTTTTATTTTTTTTATAAGTACCTTATAGAATAATCTAACATCAAATAACCCTATCTTGGAAGTAGGGCTGGCAATCTGGGTTGGCATGTCGGGTTGACCAACCCACCAACCTGTAAAGGGTCAACCCTGACACGACCCATTTAAATTAGCGGTTGATATGACACGTCCTGTTTAATGAACATGACGTGTTGGGTCGACCCGACCCGACATGAATAACCCATTTAATAAACATGTCTTGTTGGGTTAACCCAAGCACGACCAGCTTGGCCTGTTATTTGAAAACTAACTCAAATAAATGAATGACCAATTTGACCCGACCTACATAACCCACTTACTCTAAGGTTTAGGGTCTTTTCTTTTCTTTTCTTTCTTTTTTTTTTAAAAAATTGTAACAGGAAATAATTATAATAATTTGATTCTAGTATACGGGTCAACAGAGTCACCCATGGGTTAAGAGGGTTGACCCAAGATTTGCACGTTTATTACACAGGTTAATTCGGGTTGACCCAAATCCGATTAAACAAAACTATAACCCGTTAATTTTGTGTTGGGTTCGCAGTCCATGTAAAAAATTGCCAGCCCTACTTGTAAAGGGCCAAATAAAGCTTGTCTTCACCCTCCCATCTCAGTCTAAAGGAGTACAACATAGTAAAGAATGAGGTAAAGAAATCCACCTCTCGGTCTCGAATAAAGCTAACATTCCATTGGTGAGAGTCGGTAGAAATTTCCAAATGATCAGACACAAAAGCATCCTTAAAGCAAGCAATACTGAATAATTCCAGAAAAGCTACCTTAAGGGATTGGTCCTCACACCACACGTCATGCTAGAATCTAATCTTGTAGCCATCACCCACATCAAATATAGTATGACTAGAGAACTCCCCCCAACTCCTTATATTCTTCCAAAGCCCCACCCATGAACACCATTAGAACACCACCCACCCCACAAACTGTCATATTAAAATCCACCACCACTCTTCTCAACCTCTCTCATGAACATAGTGTCATAATCATTTTCCCAAGAGAGCTCTATTGGACGGAAGTAAATTTCTAACCCCTAACACCCCCACCCCAAAAATTGGAGATCAGACCTTGAGTCAACTTACTAGATGAAATTTGAACTCTTCACCAATGCCATACCACAAAAAAAAATATCATTGTAACTTCTCTATACGATTAGCAACACCAGTCGGGAGGAGAAAAAGAAACATGAAATAGGTAGGCAGGTTAGATAAACTACTTTTAATCAAGGTAACCCTCCCACCCTTTGACAAGTACATCTTCCATCTAACCAAACACCGCTCTATCTTCTCAATAATGCCATCCCAAATAGATTTGGCCTTAAACGAAGCTCCTAGCGGAAGACCTAGGTACTTCATAGGCAAAGAAGAGACCTTGCAACTTAGAATACCAGGCTACCAGCTAGACCTTCAACATTATTGGCATTACCAACGAGGACCAACTCTGATTTAACCAAATTAATCTTCATACCTGAACCCGCTTCAAAGCATAAGGATGTGCATCGCAAGTTACAAAGATTATCTAGATTTGCCCTGCTAAATATCAAGGTGTCATCCGCAAACAATAGATGATAAATATTAATGGCACCAACGTCGCTAGACTTTACCAAGAAGCCTGATAAAAGACCCTTATTCATTGTAACCAAAAATCATTTTACTCAATGCCTACACAACAATGGAGACAAATGATCTCCTGTCTTAAGCCACAGGAACTACCAAAAACAAAAAAACTAGTCAAAGTGTCATTCACCAATACAGAAAGCACTTAGAAGAAATACAATGCGCTATCCACTTACACCATTTCTCTCCAAAACCTCATCTCCTCAGCATATACAACAAAACCCCCCAATTAACATGATCATAAGCATTTTCAATATTGAAAAGCACACCTAGCTCACCAGATTTGATCCTGCTATCCAAGCATTCTTTGGCTATGAGTACAAAATCTACAATCTACCCTTCATGATAGCATTCTTTATTTTTTATAAGTACTAAAAGTTTTATTAAAGAAAGCGTAGGCGTCCTTAAGTACACTGGGAGTATACACAGGAACAACCAAACTAACCCACAAAAAGAAACCCAAACAAACCCGCAAGGACCTAAAACCCTCAAACCCTAAACCCACATGGATCACTCAACGCTACAGCACGTGAGTCTTGCCTTTCCCTCGCCGAGATGATGCGTTTGCATCGCCGTAGTTAATAGAGTTTTTCAGATTCCTCAGCTCCCTCCAACCTTTGATCTTTAGACGTGCAACCTTTACTTCCCAAAGAAAATCTTCAATGGCATCCAAAATCGCCAAGGACGGATCCTCGCCCTCATCACCATCCAACACCCAATCCAATGACATTTCAAGAGGATAAACACCCAAAGGGTGAGCAGAGTCTCCATCCTCCCCAACCCCCTCACCTCGTCGCCCTGATCCCGCACAACAATCTCCCCAAACGGACCAAAACCTACAAGTCACTTTCGAGATTGGGTCAATCCATTCAACCTGACATCCACACCATTTTCAGTAGTTGGAGTAATGCAACCACCCAAAAGGGAAGGAACCCCCATCTTTAGGCAAGAGATGAGGAGCTACCCCATGAGTGCTTGGGATAAGAAAGCCTCTCTGAAGAAGGCTAGACAGAGGAGACTTTCCGAACACTCCCCCACCTGGCTCCAAGGACTGGACCATGGTCCCGACCAAGGCCTAAGAAGAAGCACTCAAAAACGGCGTTGTTGGAGCACTGATCGCCATCACAGCCTCGTCAAACAAAGAAACATCCCACAGGGCACCTCTGCCTACCTTCGATCTTTGGCGATACCTTAGCACTGATTTGGACTCTGACCACATTCTGACATTATCGGGAGAGAGAAGTGGAGCCTTTCGCCCATCACAACCGCCCCCGAAGAAGAGGCACCGAGGGAATCTGACCCAACTTCAAGGAAATCTGGCACCGGGAAAAAAAAACCCCCACAGTATCCGAGACTACTTTATCAGCCACAACCACATTCTAAGCAGCTCCAGACGAGCACCCGAAGGAGACTATTTTTGACGGCAGCGGAGAGGGATAGCAGTGTTAGAGGAGGCTAAAGTCGAATGAGAAGACGTTGGAATAGGAGAATCCGGCCCAGAAAGCGCCAAAACAGGACCAGAGGAAGTCGTCAGCAACATCATACCTGAAATCGGAGAGACTTGCACAAGATAGGCGTGCACAGGAGACTCCAAAACAGAAGAATCCGACCTAGACCCTGTTGACAACAGTACTTCGACTGCCAGTCCTGCAGATCCCTTGGAAACCGACAAAAGTAGAGCAGCGGCCAACGACATGTAGAGACCGCATCTTCTAGATGACAAAGCAACGGCCTAGCAGGAGAAACTTTTGAGCCTTCATGATAGCATTCTGAGGCTTGGAGATTATCTTCTCCACTACCATTTTCAACCTGTTAGCTAAAACTTTGACAACAATTTTGTAAATTCCACCCACTAAGCTAAAAGGTCGAAAGTCCTTAATATCAATAGCACCAGATTTCTTTGGAATAAGAGCAATGAATGTAGCATTAAGGCTGTTTTCAAACATTCCTTTGGCGTGAAAAATCAAAACATTCATGATATCTTCTTTAAGAACATCCCAACATGCTTGGAAGAACGCCATAGAAAAATTGTCAAGGCCCAAGGCCTTGTCAATGTTTAGGGCTTTCACCGCCTCGAAGACCCCATCATCCTCGAAAGCTCTCTCTAATCAAATGGCCTCATCCTCACCAATGGAATCAAAAGAAAGATCATCCAACCTAGGCCGCCAACTGAATGTAAACCGTATCATCTCCACCACAGCATGTCTAGATAAATCTGAAGCATCTCATCCAAATTCGTGTGAAGATTCCTCTTGTGCAGAACTCTAATCACGCCTAACTACTAGATAGGATAGCTACTAGATAGGATAGGATTTTGTATGTTTAAATTAGAGAGTTTGAATTTTGTTCAAACTCTATTCTGTTCAAACTCTAGATAAGATTATGTTTGTAATTCAAATGTTAGAAGGTTTACCTAACTGATCCGAAGATCATGTATTTACTCTCTCTATATATACGTTACTACATATTAATACAAATCATTGAAATTCAAAGTCTATTACTGAACCTTTCGGTAAACAAGCTATCATAGAACTGCACAATGTATTACTCTCTGATCATGGTATGATCTGAAGACATTGTACCATTAACGAACAAAAGATTCAATGGAATTATTCCTTCTATTCGAATTGCTATATTTCCTACTACTGCCACCTCAGTTTTAGAATCATATGCTCCAGCTCAGTTAATCTCCATATGACTTGGGGCAGGAAAACTAATATAGGAAATAGAGTTCAAATTACATAGTGCTGGAGTAGAATAAATTTATATCATGCATGTTCAGCATCATAACAAAATTTTAAAAATTCTTCAAAAGATGCCTTAGTTTTGCCAATTTTTAATAAAAAAAAAAAAAAAAAAAAAAACGAAAAAGAATGGAATGCATCAAGTATTATTTCATAACTCATTAAATTACAAAAAGTTCATAAACTACATACACA
The DNA here is from genome assembly GCA_028654335.1 of Alnus rubra. Lineage (NCBI taxonomy): Eukaryota > Viridiplantae > Streptophyta > Magnoliopsida > Fagales > Betulaceae > Alnus > Alnus rubra. Next base: position 1,315,531 of record JAJPGS010000556.1, on the reverse strand, counting down.
ATCCATAAAATACATGAGCTAAAATATGATTTAGAAAAGCCACTAGACAATTGATGAATTAAAAAATAAGAAGTTCTCATCAGAAGAGCCTCAATAGTGCAGTGTATTACCATAAAAAGAAATCTTCAGCATCAGATAGAAGTTCAACAAGCACTTGTAATTCAGGACGCTTCCCTCCAAATCTCTGTAGCAGGCAGAGAAGAAGTGAGACGGACTACAAAAGTTTCTTATGAACGAAGCTTCAAAAATATAAATGCATACCAGAGGACCGCCTTTATTTTGACAAATTGATCCGCCCTCCAAAAATTGGCAATAAGGACATATATAAACTTCTCCATGATTTGAATTTGTTGCCATTGGTCCTAGGCACCGCAAATGATAGCTGTTCATATGAAAGATATCTAAAACATGTGATAACCAGAACATATAAACTGAAACAGAGACAAAAGAAGTTGTGACGCATGGAACAACAACTAAAGTTTTAGGGGTGATCATTATCAGATTATTCAGTAGCCACAGGAAAGAGGGGGAAGAAAGGAATCTACAGAACAGGAATCAGAGTCATGTAGCTCAAAATTCTTCAAAAAAAAAAGAGCTTCAATGTTAACTGGAAAAATTTGACATTTAAATAACAACCTACAATGTGGAAGGCATTATTAATCCTAGTCGTCTTGACCTTGATAGACAGATTAAATACATCAAATGCTAACATGGTAGCAAATACCTTACCAGTCCATGCACGTTGAACAAGTAAGAAACCCCAGGTTCTCAGTATCACTGGAGCAGCAGACACATAAATTTCCCACTTCACAAACACGTGACTTGCCATACATGTACAAAGATCTATCTAGAGTCTGTTTTATCTGTGCAATGAAATACATTTTAAATATATCAAACCGATATTTTGAATAAAGTATCAAAATTGTAGAAGAAAATGGATAAGATAGACAGATTGAAACCTTTCGTAAAGCATCAAGCAAAGAGTTCTTATCACCAATTGAAGTCCCTAAAACATCGATGCAGCGCTTCATCCACTTCTCAACCTTTTCAACTTTAGATAAAAGCATATCAAGTTCTGAGCAACTGAAAGCATCAGCACTTCCTAGTTCCTGCAGATGCTCACACATATTAGCCTACAAATGATATGTACAAGTGATATTAGCCAAAACGCTTCAAGTAGAAGGAAAATTTTGCGTGTGCATAAGATCAAACAAACTGAAGCTTTTTAGCCACATTGTTCGTCTCATGAAAATATAGAGCAATAAAATCAAAAGCAATATACATATAGAACAATAAGATGGGAGATGATTGACTGGCTAGTTGGAAAAGGTTATACCTCTCCAAGGGTGGTAGAGTTACCCTTATTAAGAGTACCCTCGCCAATTTACCTAAGTATTATTTGTCTCTGTTCCCTATCCCGGGGAGTGTTGCTGCTCGCATTGAGAAGTTAAAACGGGATTTCTATGCGGTGGGATTGGTGAAGAGTTTAAATATCACTTGGTGAATTGGTCGAAGGTTTGTACCCCAATTTCATAAGGGGGGCTAGGTATTGGGAACTCGATGTTCAACCGTGCTTTGTTAGGTAAATGGTTGTGGCGGATTGGAATTGAGAGAGATGTTTGGTGGAGAGTTGCCGTGGACTCCAAGTTTGGCAGTTTGTAGGGTGGGTGGTGCTCCCTTGAGCCTGTAGGTCCCTTTGGAGTGGGGTTGTGGAAGAACATCAAGAAAGGGTGGGAGACTTTCTCTGGTTTTACAAGATTTGAGGTGGGGGATGGGGTGAGGACAAAATTTTGGCATGATCTGTGATGCGGGGACACGGTTCTGAAGGAAGCTTTTCCTGATCTCTTTGGTATTGCTCGTGTGAAGGATGCCTCCGTTACAGATAATATGGAGATTTTAGGTGGTTCTACTTAGTGGAACGTGAGCTTTGTTAGAGAGGCGCATGATTGGGAAGTGGATATCTTTGCTTCCTTCTTCCAGGTGTTGCACTCAACCATGGTGAGTAGAGATCGTGCAGATAGGCTATGGCGGGTCTCTTCCAATAAAGGATTGTTCAAGGTCAAGTCCTTCTTCAGCTCCTTAGCCTGCTCTAAAGGTAGACGATTCCCTTGGAAGAGTGTGTAGCGGACTCAAACTCCTTCGATGGCGGCTTTTTCTTCGTGGTTGGCAGCCCTAGGCAAGATCCTTACTGTGGATAATCTCAGGAAGAAGCATATCATCATTGTGAACAGATGTTTCTTGTGCAAGAAAGATGGAGAATCAGTTGACCACCTTCTTCTTCACTATGATGTGGCTTCCGCTCTATGGAATAGCATTTTTACTTGTTTTGGTATGTCATGGGTTATGCCTAGATGAGTTATCAACTTGTTTGCCTATTGGTGGAAGTTTGGAAGGCTGAAGAGTGTTGCGATTTGAAAGATGGTGCCAATCTGCATTTTTTGGTGTGTTTGGAAGGAACAAAATCTTAGGTGTTTCGAGGATTTTGAGAGTTCCATGGAGGATATATTAACTTCATTCTTTCATACTCTTTATTTGTGGACAGTGGCTTTTTTGTCCTCAATGTCAATTAGTTTTATTGATTTCCTTGTTTGTTTTTCTATTCCTAGTTAGGTGTTTTCTTTTGTATACTTCCAGTGTACCTTGAGAAGTCTTACGCTTTCAATAAGACTAAATTTACTTGTCAAAAAAAATTATTCACTAGCATAAAAGTAACTAAAAATCCAGAGATTTTATGATATAGTACTGGCCATGGAGAAAATAGAACTCTATGTCCCAACAAGAGTTTAAAGTTATTAAATGCAATACCTCCATTAAATGTAAGCGGGAATGTCATGCAGCATAATGATACATGGCAAAGACTTTCTTGTGCCAATTTGACTTATAACGAAAGAAGTCATCCTATTCAACCCTTAAATACGCCAAAAGCATAAAAAATTTGAAAGATAAATATTAACATAGTATGTGTAACTAGTGCGACCTTCTGCAATAGATATATTAGCCAACATAATGACTATTTTTCAAAATACAAATTGACATTACCAATGGAGAAGCTAAACCAATCTCTCTATTTTTTTGAATCCTCATCCCATACATTGTTCAAAATATATTGTTAGAACTTAAGGTGCAAATTTGAATTGTGGTCACTAAAAACATTTTTTTTTAAGTATTAAAGATAGTAGGAAAACACCACCTTAGTTCAAAACTTCAAATAAAGAACTCGTTGATATTTTAACAAATTAGCATGCAGACCCACCAAAATACTTATGAACATGCAGAATTACAACAAGCAACTCTTATACGGATTAATGAAAAAAGAATAAGAGTGGATTTATTCAAGGCAAAACAAGTAATTAAACTTTGCCTAACACATGCATACCTTGAGCTCTAACATCAGAGACCAAGATCGATCCTCATATTTTCGATTGAAAAACTGATGCACTTGTTCTCGCCACAGCCTACGTTTACAGTTAAAATGTGATGAGCATCAAGAACAATTAAAATAACAAATAATTGAGAGAAACATATCACATACATTCCCAAAGCTCGATCAATTTCAGGAACTGGGAAAGAAATGTGCTAAGTGAATAAGCATTTGCGTGATTCAAACTTGTCCATCAATCTTTAGAGAATAATTTGGGAAAATATATGTCATCCAATTTAGTTTTGAACATTGAGAATATAATAAAGATTATCTGGTGTTCATTTTTTTTATAAGTAATCAAATATCATTAAAAGTGCAAAAGACGCAACCCAAGTACCATAGGGAGTCTACAAGAGAAACACCTACCTTACAATTGAAAACAAATCGAGAAAATATGAAAACTAAGCAAATTAAGATCTAAGGCAGCTGTTCAGTGGTAAAATACTTGAGTTTTACCACCGTTCTCTCACGGTCTTCAAAATTTTTATATTATTTCTCTCTCCAGAGACACCACACAAGGCAGGCAGGATGGGACCATCTTTCACGCAGCTGCACACTGAGGACTACCTTCCAACCCTCCCCAACAAGTGAAAAGGTTTACTGCACTATTAGGCATAACCAAGCTAACCCAAGATGACAAAAGATAGCACTCCACAAAAGGTCTACTACATTGAAATTTTCATCAAATATGACGAGAAAACACATTTGAGTTTGACTGCAGTAGGTTATAGGTGAAGAGAACCTGATCAAACTACAAAGAGAAATAACAAAGTACTACAATGATAAAGAAACCATAATCAGTGAGAATCAACAGGCACAGACGAAATAATCTTCAGACATACTTAAACAGATCAAAATGAGAGGATAGATATTGACTCCTATAGGCACCATTTTTTAATAAGCATAGGTTGCAACTTTGAAGTAGATATCAAGCTGCATCAGTGGTTTCACTAACATCTAAAACTTTCACAGCCTGAAAACACTATCAGAGCATAGAGTAAGATATCAGAAATGCAGCTTGAAATTAAAGCTATATATATATATATAGACACACACACATAGCATACCTACACGTGTGTGCGGTTCTACTACAGACCCAAGTGATGAATTACAAGTCAGAAGGCTAGAAATAACACAAAGAAGACAATAGAATGAGACAATCAATTTGCTCACTTATGTTTATGGATAGCATTTTCAAGTTGACCAACCATCACCGGAAAGGAGACATCAAAACTCTGCAAGTAGAGAAAGCTAAAAGTCAATTCTATATAACAAATCAACTTTAAACGATAGGATAAATAGAACACTAATGGGACGTTTGAGTGTTCGATTTTTTGAAATCTAAATTCAACTATAATTTACTGCGCGACTTCCGAGGCAAAATAAAGTTGAAAAAGATGTTTGGATGGTTTGACTTCTTGAGACACAATTAGAAAAAGTTGAATAAAATCTTATTTGTTTTTGAAAAATTGTGAATACCAATAAATACCAATAGAATTTGTTTTTGAAAAAAAAAATACCCAAACATCCCATAAGTATTCAATTCATAAAGTAGTAGATTTGAGAAGATATGAAGAGGTAATATAATGGGCAAACACAAATACCTGAGACTCTGCAAGAACTTTTTCAGCATCACTTAACTTGCATCTTTTGAAACTAAAGTGTGACACAGAGATTGCCTCTGAGGCTTGCTTAAGCCATCCAATCCCATCAATCAACGACCTGCATAAGGGACCAGACGCACGTTCATGGGGAAGTTGCTCTGCATCCTTCACCAGGTTCTCAACATCCTACAAGATAAAATATGAAGAAAACCCTTCATCAAAATAAACCACTTGGTAAAACGTCTAAGAAGACCAACTCAACTGAGCCTATACATAATTGAATTATCTCACACAAGGAAGAAATAGCTCAAAACCAATAAAGTTGTGCGAGTCCCAACTATTCTATTCCAAGAAAATTTGATTGCACTAAAACCCAAGGGTTTGATTAAGACAATCCGGAAGGTGAGGATACTGAAGCAAAACCTAATTCCCTCATAATGCAGAAAATGGTTTTGTATCTACACTTTTTTTTCTTCTTTTTTTTCTTTTTTCTTTTTTGATAATTAAAACAATCTTATTAAAGCAGAGGAACGCAACCCAAGTACGTTTCTGTATATACACTTCATTCTTTATTACTTCTTGAAGTAATAAACAATGGCATACATCAATTTTATTGCAACTTGCACTGTTTCACAAATCACTTAGAAACAACAAAAATAAATTGCAAACAAAAAGCACATGTTTCTTTGTACTCATCAAAGCTTCGGAGAAAGAATAAAACAAGCTCAAGTAACACCAAAAAGCATCAACATATAATATGACCATATTAATTAGTTTAAAAATTCACCTCCAAAGAAGGAGCACCAGAGCAGAAAGAAAGGGCCTTCTTGCACCATTGCAGAGCAGAACAGTCACCTTGAAGCTCTGGAATCTCACGAAAGTCGAAACCAAGAGATAAACCACTTTTTGTGACAGATTCCATTGTAGAAATTATACATTCCATTTTGGAAATAAGACAATCGCCTATATTACTCAAACCAAATATGCATCCAGCATCTTGCAGAAGAGAACGTGCTTCATGCTCCCACTCCTCGCAGTTCTTCAAAACTGTTTCTAGCACCCTGCTTTCTTCCAAAGATATCTTCAGAATCTTCGACTGAGAAACTAAATCCTACAAAATGTAGAGGACATCATCACATACACAGTTCAATTTTAAGCAAAGTACCAATATGCGGGAGAGAGCAAGAACCTTCAAGGTCTTCACTTCGAGTAAAGAACTTGAGTCAGGAGCTGAAGACGAAGCAGACATTAAAAAGGGTTTTGACTTCTTTAACCAGGACTTGGCTATTAATAATATATCTTTGACATCATTAAGAGAAGGCAGAATCACAAATATGTCCTCTGAAGCCCTGAAGAAGTTCAATGCCAACTATTATTACTAGCGGGCAAAATAAGGCATAAAAATCAAAAAGTCAAAAACAAACAAGCAAAGTGCACTTAAAACCTTATGACATCCTCAAAGTCGCACATTGGAGCCTCATGTGCAAGAATATCTTTTGCTCTTTCTTCCCAATGTACAGCAGCAGCAAGTACTCCAGTCATATCAACAAATAATTTCTGTCTCTCAATCTGGAGCCTGTAAAAAAAATGAAAATTGAAACAGGAAGCTTTATCAAAAATATAAAGCAAAAACCTTTAGCACTCTTAGTTTTTGAGGGGTATCAAGGAAAAAATCATACACTGCAGCCTCCATCATCAGTTGCTGAATGAAGTCCAGAGACATTTTATTATGGCATGCCTGTTATCAACGTAGCATAAATCAATAAACTTCCCTAGTGAATTTCCAAAAAATGCTTAAAAAAATGCTTGACACACAAGCACCAAAACAAATTAGAGCGTTATATTCATTTAATAAACATAATCTTGAAATTTAAAACCATCAAGTACATGAACAAAAGAGAGGGGAAAGAAGAACACTCTGAAGACAAAGAGGGTTCATATCGAATTACCTTAATAGCCTTTTCCCTGCAACAGGCCTTCTTCAACTCAACCTTGGCTAGAGGCAATTCATCAACTGCTCAAAACAAACACACCATTAGAACAATATAAAACAATAACAAGACTGATGACCCTATAATGATCTCCAAAACAGTAAAACAGAAAAGTTGCATATGTCAACGAGCGAACCTTGAATTCTTAAAGATGCTCCATCTGTGAGAATGCTATTTAATTCATCAACTACATTGTGATAATCCTCCCGTTCATTAATGTTCACCAGAACATCATTAAACCGGGAGATCCACAAAAGTGCAGCAGCGTGATACTGCCTCAGAAGCTTCAACTCCGGTATGTTAACAGTACAACTATTCAATTCTTGAAGAAGCACTTCGAGATTCTGAAAAAGTTATTGGTTAAAAAGGTAGGCCTTAAACTCCAATGAACACTAAAAGCCACAAAAAACAACAAAAACCCACAAAGCCAACCTTTAGACTGATAGGACCTTTCAAAATCTCAGCACACTGAGCACGACATAGTTCAGCTTGCCTTAATAAATCCAAAAGCATTTCCGTCTCTGGGAGTTGAACTTGAATCTCCAAAATCTGTTCAACATTGAGATTAAGATCATAGTTTGTGGATACCTAAAGAAACAACCACAGAAATTGACAAAAAGAAGATAATAGCAATTGGAAACATGTAGAAATCCAAATCACCTCTGACTTTAACTTGTGAATAATATCAACCTCGACTGTGGCAGGACTTTTCTCAGAGATGCATTTCTGTACGCTTTCTATCCAGACCTAATGGTTCTCAGTAATAAAACCAGATTAGAAAGAAAACAAATGGCGAAAAATACAAAACACAAGAGCAATGCAATCCAAAAGCTAGTTACTTTATGTAGAATATCATGGCTTTGGCCAAAACTGAATTTGCTTTAATAGCACGCATACTAAGTGAAAGACAAAAAGCCTTTTACCATAGTAAGTTTATAAGTTTATATTTTCTTGAGGAAGAATCCAATGCATCAAAATAAAATTATTTTGAAAACATCAAAAGCGCATGTACGTTCCATGTGTAACCAAACTCAAGATCAATTCCCAAAGAAACATTTATCAGTACACAGACACCACAAGATTTACATTGTTCAATCCTATGTGGAAATCTTTAGGCCAAAAAATGAAAAAAAACAAAACAAAACAAAAAACAAAAACAAAAAAAGAAAGAAAGAAAGAAGCACACAGATGTCAAGGAGAGAGACAAATCCATTTAACTGTGAAAATTATTAACATAAGAATCCCTTTCCACATTTCACAAACCAACCCCCAAACATTTTGAAATATAACCCTAATGTAGTTCCCAAAAACACTATAGACATGTAAGGCTATGAGAAACACCAAAGATTCTAAGGTGTGGAGAAGCTCCCTTAAAACATTTGTACCCCTAAGCTCTTCCGTATAGCTGAGGACAAGGATGCTAAGGCGCAAATTGTTTGAGTCAGCCAAATGGTCATGTTAATTGGTGCCTGAGTTTTGTGGGAGCAGTTCACAATTGGAAAACAGAACCTTTGGTGTCTTGAAAGTTCAAGCCTGTTCACATAAAAAGTCCTTGGAGGTCTCTTGAATGGCAGCCATTTGTGGCCGACTGTTATGGGTCTGTTGTACGGATCAGCCATCAGAGTGCAGGGAAGCTACGAAGGAAGGAGGAGAAGCGTGGCAGCAGCAGGAAGTTTCTAGAACAGTTATTCAACCTATGTTATTTTACTTTTCTATCCCTAAGTGACCTGCGTTTCATACAGATCCAGATGTGTTTTATAAGCATCTTTTATTTGCATTTCATTTAGTTTCTGTAGCCGTTTTAGGAGAGAGGGAAAGGCTGAATTCGGTTAGAATGATTCTAACCAAATTGCCTATTTAACAGACTTGGAAGAGAGAGTGCAGAGATGGTCGTGTTTCAAGAGGGAGCTTGGCCTATTGAAGTGGCAGGAAGTGGGAAGGCAGTTTGTGGTTGGGCTGAAATGGAAGGAGATGAAGGTAGGGTGTCACCTCTCAATTCCTATTCTACAAAATCTGGGGTTTTTCCAGGTTACTCCGACTGGGTTATTCAGTGAGCAAATGCCATTTATCCCATCGTAGGGATTTCGTATGAGGTATGACCTACAATTTTTGGCTCTATTGACTCATATTGAAGCGGAACGTCGTAATGGAGCGGTGGAAGCCATGTCAGGCTGTGGAACGAAGGGCAAAAGGGAGGTTAACAATTTGAAGTGTTCTATCAATTACGATGCGAGAGGTTCATGCTCTAGTCGCGGGAGAGGGAAGGTGAGGGGACATCAAGTTGTGTCATGAAGCCTAGGATTCTTTCCTGGAATGTGAGGGGGCTAAACAAGCGGAGCAAACGTCTAAGGATAAGTAACTTGTTCAGGGATTGGAAGGTAGATATTATTTGCTTCCAAGAAACCAAGGTTCAGGGTATGTCAAGAAGTTTTGTGCGAAGCTTATGGGGCTGCAATCATGTGGATTGGTGCTATTTAGATTCTTGTGGGGCCTCGATTCCATGTGAAAGATCTGGAGAGGGTAGTTTGTCTGCTATGAGAGATTTATCTAATTTCATCTTTGATCAGGGTCTCATGGATCTTCCTCTCGCTGGGGGCTCTTATTCTTGGTCGCTCAGGCTTGATCCTCTTGTTTGGTCTAGGATTGATCGCTTTCTAGTCTCCCCAGATTGGGAAGCTCGGTTCCCTATGGTTTCTCAAAAGAGGCTTCCACACCTCTATTCAGACCACTTCCCGATTCTTCTCGATTGCGTCGACGTTTCTAGGGGGGGGGGGAAAGGCCTTTCAAATTTGAGAACATGTGGCTTAAAGCGGATCGTTTTGTGGAAAGGGTGAAACGGTGGTGGGATTCTTATTCGTTCCAAGGTACTCCTAGTTATATCCTTCCTTGTAAACTCAAGGCTTTGAAACAAGTTTTGAAGAGATGGAATGAAGAGGTGTTTGGTAGTGTAGAGAGGAACAAGAGGAAGTTGTTTGAAGAACTTAGGCGTTTGATTCTATTGAAACTACTAGGGCTCTAAAGAAGACAGAGATTGTCAGCGAGATAGAAAGGATTTCTCTTTTAGAGGAAGTAAGTTGGAGGCAGAAATCGAGGGTGACGTGGCTAAAGGAATGGGATAAATGTACTAAATTCTTCCATTCCATAGCCAACTCTAATAGAAGGTACAACACTATAGACTCTTTATTGATTGGAGATACTCTTTCTTCTAACCAGTCAGAAATAGGTGAGCACGTGATCCAATTCTATCAAAAGCTATTTTCTTAGCCGTTTCAGTGGAGGCCTATGGTGGATGGGTTATCCTTTGATTCTATTTTGGAGTCTGAAGCCAGCTGATTGGAGAGAGCTTTCGAGGAAGAAGAGGTTAGGAAGGTAGTGTCAGCTATGAATGGTGACAAGGCTCCAGGTCCTGATGGGTTTTCTATGGCATTTTTCCAAGCATGTTGGGATGTCTTGAGCTCGGACATTATGGCGGTGTTTCATGACTTTCATGCGAGAGGTTGGTTCGATAAAAGCCTAAATGTTTCGTTCATTTCGCTTATTCCAAAGGCTCCTGGTGCGATTTCCCTCAAAGAAATTCGACACATTAGTCTTGTGGGAGGTGTTTACAAGATCATTGCTAAAGTTCTAGCAAACAGATTGAAGTTAGTGTTGGAGAAGGTCATATCCAAATCTCAGAGTGCCTTCATTAAAGGTAGGTAGATCCTTGATCCGATCCTTATTGCTAATGAATGCTTTGATAGTAGAATTAGATCGAGGGAACCAGGTGTCGTGTAAAATTTTTTTTTTGATAAGTAATAAACTTGACTTTATTAAAAGCGTCAGGCGCCCCTTAGTACACCGGCAGTATACAAGAGAAAACGCAAAGCTGGAAATAAAAAAAAAACAGCCCAAAAAAAGAAAGAAAGAAGCCCACCAAAACCAACCCACGAGAGCCGAAGCCTACAAGAACAAAAAACCCCAACCCAAACCCTCAAAGAACACACAATAAACCCACCCAAGAACCCACAGGAATCAACACCCTAAAACACAACACCCGTACCCCACACACAACCCACAAACTACAGAACCTGAGCCTTTCCTCTTCCACTCCTAGAACGCACACTCGCACCGTCGTAGTTTATGGAGCTCTTCAGATTCTGCAGTTCTCTCCTTCCTTTGATCTTATACCGCTTCCCCATACTATCCCGATGAAAATCTTCCTCAATGGCATCCAACAAAGCCAGGGCCGAATCTTCATACTCAGCACCATCCGACTCCCACTCCAAAAGTAAGTCGGGAGGAATAACGCCCAAGGGGTGAGGAGAGTCACCTTTCTCTCCCTGATCCCACAAGACAATCTCCCCAGATGGGCTAAACCCTACCGGCCACCCCTGAGATTGGATCAAGCCATTCGAGTTGGGAGTCTCACCCTTGTCAACGGTCATCGATTTGCAATCGCTCAAGGGGGAGGGTACTCTCGGGAGAAGGAACCCGCGCCGAAGACCCACTCCCCCACTTGGCATCGGCAGTTTCTGAACCACAGACCCGTCCAAATCCTGGGAAGTACCCAAACACTGCATCATCGGCGAACTCAAAGCTGTCACTGCCTCATCAATCAGGGAAATATCCAACTTACTCGCTTTGGCCTTCGATTTCCGCTGATACCTCATGACCGATTTTGTTTCGGACGGGTAAATGGGAGCCCCACTGTCCGCCATCACAGGAAGAGACAAACGAATCCTCTCTCCCAACGCATCCGCCCCCAAAGAGGGAAACTCAAATCCTTTAGAACCCGAATCCAGCCCCCCAAACAGACACGGGTTTGAGTCACACACAGACACTTCTGATCTCACGTTGGGCTTCTCCGCACACACTGAGGCATCTTCAATCACCGCCGTGCACACGCTTGGAAACTCTCCAGAATCCAACAGTCCTCCACCCATGCCAGTCGTCGTCTTCTCCGACCTAGACCCATCTTGCCGGGCCAAAACAGGATGAGCGGAGAAAGCCGGAATCTCCACCGGAGAAGAACCCCCCATCAACGACTAGCCTGACTTGAACACCGGAAGAGTAGAATTCGACCCGTCCACGGCTTCCGACGTCGAAGAGCCCAAACCCGATATTCCAGATTCCAACCTCGCTTCGTCGAGACCACAAACCTGATCCGGGAAAAACCTCTTAGCCTTCTTGGGGTTGGGCTTAAAGCCCACCTTCCTAGAACCATCCCTACAGCGTGGCCTTCTAAGCACAGCTGAAGAGATCCTGCACCGGCCCATTTTCAGCCCAACAGAAGAAATCCTGCCCCAGCCCACGTTAGACCCACTCACCCAATCCAGCCAAACTCCAACCTGTTCTAGAATCTTTCTACAGACTGAGACGTCGCTGTCCCTTATACTGCACTCTCTGACTTTTCGAACATTGGAGCCATCGCCACAGAGGTCTTTACCCACCGGATCCAAAAGGCTTTTCTCCCAGGCGGAACAGTCCACCGCCTGCCGGACAATCGCGCAAGACCGCTCCTTTATCGGGAACTGCTCCTCCTCGCACCAGGCCACCTCCTCCTGCGTGACCAGATTCCGGCCACCAAAAGTAGTGATGGTTGGCGTCGAGCGAACCGCCTCCGCGAAAGACAGCTGCCCCGCTTCCTTTCCCAAACAAACCCCCACCATCTTTCCCCTTAACTTCTCCTCCGGCGAGGAAACACCGAACCCGCACCCTACCGAAGAACCAAAAAATTCTAAAGCCTTATGCAACTCACTAATAAACTTGAGCCAACCCCATCCACCCCGCCCCTCAGGAATACGAAGAAACCCTCTCTGAACACCCACCCCATAGACCGCTGCCTCCACAAACCGGCCATAAATGTTACCTCCAATACGAACTATCGTCACCTTCGCCCCCTCCCTGAAAGATTTGACAGAATCGGACAGATCATGACCACCCCTCAGCACCTCCATAGTCGATACCAGCCATTCGATACACTGGTTACAATCGTGGAAAATGGATTTGGAGAAAGCATACAATCGTGTAAATTGGGACTTTCTATTGTATATGCTGAAACCGTGTGGTTTTGGGGATTAATGGTGTTCCCGGACTGCTCATTGCACTTCTTCTGTGCGGTTTTCGGTGCTAGTCAATGGATCTCCTTATGGGTTCTTCAGTAGCTCCCAAGGTTTGAGACAAGGGGACCCTTTGTCTCCCCTTTTGTTTGTGTTTGTGATGGAAGCTTTGAGCTATATGATTTCTGCTGCGGTTAGTGGGGGTTTGCTGGAAGGTTTCAAAGTTGACAATGCAGATTTTTCGCATCTTCTGTTTGCAGATGACACTCTGATTTTTTTTTTTGATCTTCTCAGTTGCGTCATTTACAGTCTCTTCCTCTTGTTTGAAGCTGCTTCGGGTTTGAAGGTTAATTTGGCAAAGTCAAATTTAATTCCTGTGGAGAATGTTGATCAAGTGGATAGGCTAGCCGACATTATAGGGTGTGGGATTGCTTCTTTGCCGGTAAAGTATCTTGGTTTTCCTTTGCGGGCTTCCTATAAGTCCACTCATATTTGGGACGGGGTTATTGAGAAGATGGAGCATCAATTGGCTAGTTGGCAAAGGTTATACCTCTCCAAGGGTGGTAGAGTCACACTTATTAAGAGTACTCTTGCCAATGTGCCTACTTATTTTTTGTCTATGTTCCCTATCCCGGGGAGTGTTGCTACTCACTTAAGAGAAGTTACAACGGGATTTTCTTTGGGATGGAATGGGTGAAGAGTTTAAATTTCACTTGGTAAGTTGGTCGAAGGTGTGTTCCCTAGTTTCAGAAGGGGGGCTGGGTATTCGGAATTTGTTGATGTTCAACCTTGCTTTGTTAGGCAAATGGTTGTGGCGGTATGAAATTGAGAGAGATGCTTGGTGGAGAGTGGCGGTGGATTCCAAGTTTGGCAATTTGTGGGGTGGGTGGTGCTCCCGCGAGCCTGTAGGTCCCTTTGGGGTGGGGCTGTGAAAGAATATCAGGAAAGGGTGGGGGATTTTCTCTGGTTTCACTAGATTTGAGGTGGAGGATAGGATTAGGACAAAATTTTAGCATGATCTGTGGTGCAGGGATACGGTGTTGAAGGAAGCTTTTCCTGTTCTTTTTTGGTATTACTCGGGTTAAGGATGCTTCCGTTGCAGATAATATGGAGGTTTTGGGCGGCTCTATTCAGTGGAACGTGTGCTTTGTTAAAGAGGCGCATGATTGGGAAGTGGATGTCTTTGCCTCCTTTCAGGTGCTGCATTCAGCCATGGTGAGTCGAGATCGTGCAGATAGGCTCTGGTGGGTCCCTTCCAAGAAAGGTGTGTTCAAGGTCAAGTCCTTCTTCAGCTTCTTGGTTGGCTTTGAAGGTCGACACTTTCCTTGGAAGAGAGCGTGGCAGACTCAGGCTCCTTCGAGGGTGGCTTTTTTTGCGTGGACGGCAGCCCTAGGCAAGATTCTTACAGTGGACAATCTCAAGAAGCGGAAGATCATCATTGTGGATAGATGCTACTTATGCAAGAGAGATGGGGAATCTGTGGACCACCTTCTTCTTCATTGTGATGTGGCTTCCACTTTTTGTGGAATCATGTTTTTTCTTGGTTTGGTATGTCTTGAGTTATGCCTAGAAGAGTTATCAACTTATTTGCTGCTTGGTAGAAGGCTGGAAGGCCAAGGAGTACTGCGGTATGGAAGATGGTCAATTTGCATTCTTTGGTGTGTTTGGAAGGAGAGAAATCTAAGGCGTTTCGAATACATGGAGAATTCCTTGGAGGATATTGTTGTCTCGTTCCTTCATATGTTGTATCTTTGGACGGTGACCTTTTTGTCACCCTTGTCAATTAGTTATTCTGATTTTCTTGTTCGTTTTTCTTTGCCTTCTTAGGCGTCTCCTTGTGTATACTTCTAGTGTACTTAGGGGCGCCTTACGCTTTCAATAAAACTTTATTTATTTATCAAAAAAAGAAAATTAGCTTGTATTCGTCTTTATGGAGAGTTTGAGCCTCTCGAAGTGCTCTACAATATCATTTCAGTATTATTCAGTAATTCCTATCATCTTCCTCGTTATATTTCCAGTTCCTTGCTTCTTTCACAGAAAATACCCTTACATTGACCTTGTTCGTAGTGATCAAGTATAGTTCTTCCCTCTGCGCTTTCTATTGATATTGAATTACTTATCAAAAAAGTATAGTTCTTAGGCCATTCATAGTATCAGTTTGAAAGCATCGCTGCCCTTCACTGCTGAGCAGGCTTGCAAAAGGGGTTTCTCAAAAGTTGAAGCCAGTAAGCGAGTCAAGGCCCAGACTGAATTAGGTTAACACGACAGTTCTGAGGTACTCGACCTTGTCAAGGCCTTGCCAGGTTATGCTGGTGTTTAAAAATGCATCGCATTAAAATCAAGACCTTTCACCATATTAAATCTAGTAATTTACTGGGAGCTCTCCACTCAATCTAATAGTTGTTTTCTGCCTATGGCTTTCATTTCATCCTCTTGCTCTTTAAGTTATTAATTTTCACCAGTGGAAGCACCTATAAGTTTTTTTCCCTCAGTTTTCCATATATCCAATAAAAGGGCAAAACCAGAATTAAAGCTGCTCTAAAGCAACAGAGCCTATCAATCCCATCTAAGTAACAAATGATAAAAAATTAAAAAATATATATATATGAGAAATACTACTTAAAGTATGGAAAGTATAATACGCATACTACACCCAAGATCATGTGATATGCAGGCAAGCATATGAACATTATTTTGCAACTTTTATCCAATGAAAAGTCTACTAAATTACTAGAAATAAATGGTAAAAGAAAAAATATTGGCCAGACTGCCACAAGGAATACAAGCAACCCAAAAACATAAATTTCATACTAAATCTGCATATGTTCAACAGGAAATACCTTTACTGAAGAAATTTTCAGTGATAACTGCTCACTCTCTTTTACATAAATTGGTGAGCCACAAGCTCTGGAGTACAAGGATTCCAACTCAGAAATCTGCAGCGACAAACATCAATCAAAACAAATGGAGAAACAGGAAACATCATAACTGAATTAATGCTGCAAGCTGCCAGAAGACAATTACTTTCAATATAATCTCAAAAATTAATATAGTCAAATTTTTATAAAAAAATAAATAAAATAAGGGGTACTTTTGAGCATGTTGATAGAGCATTATCAATTTCCCGAATCAACAGGCTTGCCTCTGTCACATACTCCTGAATGTCATAAAACAAACAACAATGAGTTCAATTGGCAGATAACCACACAGTGGAAACAATATTCACACACTAAACCATAATAACCTTCAACTTGAGATGCCTAGCCTCGTTACAGGGCACAGGGTTGATACTCAGTAACTCATTGACATATTCAAAGTGAATTTTCTCTAGATCCCCACCAAAATGACGTGACCAGTTTTCAACTTTAGATAGACAATCTCTTATGCCTTCTGCCCATTTATGAGCTTCAATCAATTTCTTTACCATGTCTCGCACCTGTGTCCAAAGCGTAACTTTTTGCTTCAGAAACTATTGTTGTAAAGTCCAATTTTAATGCACTAGCAACAGCTTCCCTTAAACTTTTCCTCAAATTAGAGAATTAAAATACTTTTTGCTTCCCTATTTAAATGCACTCCACAATAGCTTCCTTTATCCCTTCCCTATACCATTTAAATATTCTTTAATTAAATGCTAAGAGAAAGAGAGAAGAAAGATAAATTATTTAAATATTGTTTCAAATAAATGCTAGAAGAATGAGAGAGGAAAGATAAAAAATTTTATATTAAAATAATGCTAAGGGAACTACTTTTGTTTCTCTAGATGTAGGGTACAACTTTTGCCTCTCTTGGTGTTTCCTTAGTTTAGGGAACAACAAAGGAATCTAATACAAGTGATTTTTTTTTTTTTGAGTTTTCCCTACATGTAGAGAACGGAATGAGATTTAGGGAAGTTGCTGCTAATACTCTAAGAGCAACAAGAAGAAGAAGAAGAAGAAAAAAAAAAAAAAAAAAAAAAAAAAAAAAAAAAAGAGAAAAAAAGAAAGAAAGAAATGAAAAGAAAAGAAAAGATGGAGGCTAAAAGCTCACAGGATCCATTTCAGAACCAGCCCAAAGAAACTGTTCAGCTTCCTTCAACACAGCAGCATAGGCTTCACTTGAAAATGGATTCTCAAAAATCTTGCACGACTGCAAAAGCCATTGGGCTGCAAGCTGATCCAGAGTAGCATGGCCACCTTTGACCTACATGTAAATAGTCCCAGAGAACAGTCATAAAATACCCCCATTCATGTATCCTATCACGCTTAATGAAATAAACTACATTATAATCAGATAACACTGTAATTCACTTGGAAGCACAAGACTGGTTAACAGAGCATCATATGCTCATCAACCAAACATAGGAATCACAAACAGATCCCACTTGCACAAGAAAACAAACATATCCAGAATAATTTTAAAAGCTAGAAATCCCCCCAAACTTCAAGTTGTTAGACCATAACTTCAACAAATACTTCCTACATAATCAAAAGTTAAAACTTAACCTCACATTTATAACAATACTATCACCATTATTCAATGCTTTTCACCATCATCATTTTTGGTATTCAGGGGTGATCTCCTAGTTCCTACCAGGTAGAGACGTGGAGTCATCCATGGATTGCCCTTGTTTAAGGATCTAGTTACAATTAGAAATACTCCCTTCTCTATTTATCCATGGATATTCCACTAGAAAAAATGAATAGCTTTTATTGAGAATGGAAGAAGGTGGAATAGAATAGCTTTTATTGAGAATGGAACAAGTATATCATAATAATCTATTACTTTTTTCTTTTTTTTTCTTTTTTGATAATTCCATTCTCAATAAAAACTATTCATTTTCCTAATGGAATAGTCATTCCGCGTACCAAATGTAGTAACCTAAAAAAACAAATTCAGCATATTTCTTACTAATGATCAAGGGCCAAGAGTAGAGTGGGCAAAAATAACTTGAGATTTACATATCTATAAACATTTTACAATTAAGATAACCTAACCATACAGACAGCAAATGAAATTCCAAATTATCTAGTAGTTCGCAAAATATCAAAAACTAAACCTTTTTAGTGACAGCATTTAGTTCACTGGAACGTGATGTTTGCTTCCTTATACTTCTACTTTCTTCCATGTCTTCACAACTATACTTATCAACTGTAAGCACCAAGTCATACAATTCTGCGAGTGTGTGACGATAAAGAAGACACAGTTTATTGGATTTGCATTCGCAGAGGCGTTCCCAGTGCTGCGTGAGAGGCAGAGATAATCAGTCAATGGTAGATAATATAATTCAAATGCACCACGCATTACATATTTAGAACCATAGAACTTTGTACAAGTCCAGAACAATTTCAAATCATCTTCATTATCAAGTTCTCCATGAAAACAATTATAAACCCACCATTTAGCAAAGAAAAAATAGGCTACAAAATAGATTGTCAAAAGAAGGGATATATGAAGAAAAAGATTAACATTAGCGGGTTCCACAGAGTTAAGAGATTCTTGAAAATTGAGTTTTTATAAAAATATGCAATTCATTGCACTTTATATTATACATTCCAAATTTCCAATCAATCTGCACATGATAATTGACCTCAAAATTTTATTTAAAAAACAAAAAGGAATTATAACTACATTTTTTTTTTATAAGTAATAATTCATAAAAAAGCGCAAAGGGGCGCAACCCAAGTACACAGGAAGTATACAAAAGAGCCCCTAGTCAGAGAAAATAAAAGAACATGAAAGTAAAAAATCAGCAAACGACATACGACCCAGACTATGTGCAGACACCCACAATTATAACTACATATAAGACTGATATATCACAATGAGAGTAAAATGAACAGGTTCCAAAAACAAAAGGCTAAATATTTCCACTGTTTTTTTTTTTTTGATGAGACAAGTGTATCACTCTTTTACTTTGCATATTCCAATCAATTGAAGAGAACTCCAACTCAAACCTCAGAAAAGCAGAGCAATTATGAGAAAAGTCATTACTTCTTGCCATGAACTCGAGCTTAGGAGGCAATCAAACTTACCACCCAGTCCAACTTAACAATCAGAGAGAGAGAGAGAGAGAGAGAGAGAGAGAGAAAGAGGTCCTTATTTCTCGTTAGCAAATTTAACATTCAGCGCAAGAACAATGTACTTAGAGTAGACTTATAGCTCATGTCAAAGTACAATTGGCATATACATTTTTAAAGTCCAGAATTATGAATTTCACATACCTCCAGACATACAAAAGCAGATGGCCTACAGTGGCAAACAACAGCAGAAAGATAGAGATACTGCTTGCATATAATACATGTTGGATCCTACAAAATCCACCAGGAGATTTTGAACACCACAAAGTATATCTTCGAAAAATGAAAATCAATAAGCATATGTATGCTTTAAGGTAAATACCTCTTCAGTACCCACATATTCAGGACGTTTCCGAGGGGACATGGGAGATGACTTTATGATGCCATTTTTCCAAAGTTGCTCTCTCCAATTTTTCTCTTTATCATATATTCTAAGCAGTTCTTTCTTCAGATAAGGTGATACTCGACTACTGCAGTCATTCTGCTAAAAGCAAAACAACATCAAGCAGAAGAAACAGAAAAGTTACTGGAGTAACACCAAGATTCAATTCAACAATCAAAGAGCGAGCCGCAATCCTAAGTAATAAACCATCGGTGATTTCATATGTTGTGGAAAAAAAAAGGAAAAAAAAAAAAAAGAATCCAATCATTTTATTTGATAACAGGGGAAAAAAATCGGTGCAGGATACACTCAACTTTCTAGACAAATATTGATGATTGGCCTAAGACCAAGTTATCGTGAAATTTTAAATAAGAATAAGTGCCAGGTCAAACTTGTAACCTTGGCTACAACGCAAAGAAGCTCCTCATGAGAAAGAACAGCAGCTTTGTGATACTGCTGATACCGCTCTGCTCCAATGCCACCATGAGGCAGCCAGTCAGCAGGAGCAAAATTGACAGCCTCTGCACAATTTAAACCTGAAAGAACAATGAGCATAATTATTATATGCCACATGATTCATTACAATTCAATACAGCACAAAGTTCTTCAATTGATCACCACTAGCTAGTAAAACTAAATGGCATGGCCTACCAAGGTTGAAACCTCCATGGTATGATCTAGGGAAGGTGATGACAAAATTCCCAGGCTCCTGGCAGATAGCAAGCATAAAGAGAATCATATCAAACAATTTCAAGGATTCAAACAAATGAATCAATAGCCACCGAAAAATTTAAGAATCATAAAAAATAAATAAAAAATCACAAGGAGATGCTACAAAAACAGTAGATGTAGATATGGCTGTTTGGACAAGCAACCTATGCCAGTATGTCCAGTTCTACTAATGTATATTCCTTCAATAGTTGATACAACAAAACAAGGACCCTAAACTCTCTCATTGCTTCTAAGTTCCAAGACCCAGCCCTGCTTCATCATTCCTCCCACAAATTAAAACTCAAGCAAACATTAAAATTATGAGTTTTTATTGTATATTCCCCATGAATAACCTTGTTCTGCAAAAATATAAGACACTTATACTCATCAAACCATTCAACTATTTACCACTTGGTGAACAACGAAAACTGGAAGAGGGGGAAATGAAAAAAGATTTCAGGCCACACCTGTAATATGCTATAGACAGGAACTCCATGTTCTTGCAAGACAGATGGGTTCAACATGGTGACAAGCTGGAAGAGTAGATCTGGTTGTGCATCAAAAAGATCAGGAAGACTCTTCTGCATGACCTACAAGAAAGTGGAATAAGTTGGTCACAAGCATGTTTTATTGGTAAGAAGAAACTGAGTAGTCAACACATAATAATCATCAGGGACCCACATAATAGTGAAAATGCTAGATAATTGTCAAAGTAGTATATTAACCTACTACCACAAGCACAGTGGCACGCATATCTAAAGAATATGAAAAAGAGAAAAAAAAAATCACAGAAATTGAGGTATACAACTAGAATTAATTCCTAGAAGGTACATAAATTATTCATCAAATCATTTCATTGCAATGAATAATAAACAATAAAGATACCATAAAAAGATAAAGAAAGGATATTCCAAGGAGTGAAAATGCCTCTGGACCCAAAGAAAAATGTTAAACATTATCCTAAAGAACTTTGAGAACTACCTTTTCAAAAGCACGGGCTTCACTACCAGGGACACTGTACCAGCATTTTGGCTCTCCCCTGAGACAAGCACAGAAGTGAGCATCTATTTTGTATAAAACTAAACAAAAGTGGTAGGAATCCAAACCACAAGAACTGTTATACATACATACATACATTATACACACACATACGCACGTGTGTGGGTTATATTTACACAAAATAATATCTAATCATGAGCACTTGAATGTCTATTTAATGATTCACCTGGCAGCAAAATGTGTAGAAAAAACAAAGAAACTCTGGTTCTAACAACCCTGATTAGAACATATTTTACTAAGGCCAAACTGACTTGGATTTCTCCCTGAACACCAACCCCAACAGCAATCTTTTCAAGCCCCGAAGAAGGTAGACTTGAACTGCACAGTACAACTTAATGGAATTTAATGGACCTGTACAGCCAACCACAGTTCAAACTAAACTGTGATTCATCAACACTCTTCCAAATTCCTTGAGATACAGCTCAACTCAACTCAACTAAGCCATAATCACAACAAATAGAGATGGCTACAAATTCGTAAAGAGACAATAACATGAAAAAATCAAAAGAAAAAAACTTGAAAATAAACCAAACACAGGATCCAATTAAATCACTCTTCAGTTCTTATCTGACTTTCTGTTTATTTGGAGGGTCTATTGTCTAGTGCAATGGTAAAAGCCTCAGGCTGCCAAGCACAAGTGTGCAGGTTCAAGCCTTGAGAGTGACCACTTCATGCAAAAATGCTGAAGGGTAAGACTGTATCCAAGACATCCCTCCCAGGATCCCATTTAAGTGGGACCATCATTGTGTAATGATTGGGTTCAGTCAGCTTTTGATAAATCAACAATCAAAAACTAAAGCAATAACTATACCTTGAAAAATGTCCAGCTAATACTTTAGATGCTTATTTAATCATTGTAGACTACTGATGTGATCGTTATTTTTTTTCTTCACATTTCATCTTGATCTATGTAGTGGATTTTTTTTGTACAACTCAATGCTAGTAATAAGCAACTTTTTCAGGTTATCACGTCATACACCTAAATACACCCCCTCATTTTCTAAAACAAATACTAGTTCTCAAATAGAAAAGTTGACAAATAAATGCAAATAAAACTAGCCATAGTTACATAGTCAAAAAAAAATAAAAAATAAAATGAAAATGGTAGATAGGGTACAATAAGATACATACCAGTGTAGATAATTCATCGAGTACAAACAGTGATCTTCAAAATGCCAGCAAAAAGCCGAAAATAGCATCCCCATATACAGCCAGGGCACCATAACGCCAGTAATGTTTTGATGAACAGCACGAAGCATTGACCCTTCCAATTTGGGCAAGTTATTAATATTCCAGGGACTATCACAGTATTCATCCCAAACCTTAGCTTCAACTGTTTGTGGTCTCTGGTCATTTGCACGTGGAAAACCACTCCCATAAACAGAGGTATCCAAGTCACTACCATACATAACTTCAACCTCACCCACCAATCCCTCCACAATTTCCCAGAACTTTTTCTCTATTTGCACCCGTGATGCAGATACTGACCCAAACCATCTCTTCTTGGCGCGATCAGCTACACGCCTAAAAGCTTCCAATGAGTACCGTTTACCAGGCACAAAACCAAAGCAATCCTCGTCAGAATTCAAGCACTCTAAGCAATACCAATTACCCGGTGGAACTTGATTTAAAGGTGGGGAAAGACAATAAATATGCCACCCCTTATTACACCTATCACACAGAAGCATCACTTCCCCATGCAGTCCACTTCTACATTGTTCGCATATCTGATCACGCTCTTCCTCCTCTACCTTACAAACCTTAACTTTATCACTGCCATTATTTCTACGTCTCCTTTTTGAGCCCGAAAATTCAGCCTCATGTTCACTCTTCCCCTTCTCATGCAATCCTCTCTTATACCCACTACCAGCCTTTTGATTCAACCGATTGTAATAATTCTCATAATCATACAAATGCTCTCGATACAACTGACACAACACATGCTTAGCACACTCTGATATCTTCCTCGCCGACCTCACAAACCGCGAAACCGCCCCCCACTTCTTCTCCTTCAAAACCTTATCGTACCCACCATACCGCTTCACCCCATTAAACAATTTACACAAATCCAACTCCTCCCCCTCAAACACCACCTTCTTCCTCAACTTCTTCCCACAATGATTCTCCAAAAACCTACTGTATTCCAATTCGAAAGTCTTGGAGTCACACGCGGCCGGCCGCGCCTGCAACTGGTGAATTGCCTGGGTTTTCGTAGGAAACGTAAACGAATCCCAATTCAACGCAAATGGGGGCTTCCAACTCTTTGGCGGAACTATCCTACAAATTCCATATCTCTCAGCCTCTGGCCTGATCCTATATATATACTCCAAAGGGTCCCTAAATTCATCCTCAGTTGGGTAATACACAGGCCCAGATGGTATATTCAATGACTCAGGTAACGAAACACCACCATTTTGTCCTAGCACGCCCTTCTCCACAGCCCTAGGCCTCCCTTTCCCCATTACCCCCACCACACATACATCAAAACCTATACACACACCAATACATATTCACATATCCATACATATGCATAAACATATACACGTCTATATATATATATATATAGAGATTACAGTATTGCAAGTAGTGAAAATCAAAGACACTTGTTTCTAGGGTTTCAGCGTACCTTTCTCTTTTGAGTGTGGAAGCGAGTTCCCCTTTGTTGGTTGAAAATGAATGTGGTCGTTAAAAAGTGGGATATTTTATGTTATATATTAGGGTCTAAAGATTATTAAATTTACCGAAATGGGAATGCCCATTTTTGGCGTCACTTTAATTGGGCCGTACCATTTCGTCGTCGTTGTGTTCTATCTCAGCTTTTGGTCTTTTTTTTGCCGTGCTCGTTGGGCCGAGGATCAGCGGAGCCTCCACGCGCGGCGATGGGCTGAATCAACGGGTGTGATTGTTAGGTTGCTTTCACGAGCGGTGACTGCGAGTGTGGTGTTTGAAGGTCACAGCCTTCTAGGTTTGGAGTACAAGTGTCGGAGATGATTGATTAGATCGGATGTTGTACGTGAAAAGGAGTACAATGGACGGACGAGATGGTTTGCAGATCCTGTTCTGCAAGTAATGGCCTTCAATTTTTCTTCTTCTTTTTTTTGGCCATGCATGAAGTTTCCCCATAAAGACTTATGATTTGAATAACTGTACAAAGGTTGTTTGGCAATCATTATAGGGTAGTTTAATTTTATTTTTATTTTTTACAGAAAAGTGCAAGTATTAATAAATAACTTAAAATATAAAATTATTAAAATTATTTTCACTTTTATGAAACATCACAATAAAAAAACCAAAAAATACTAATATTGGTGTTTGAAATTCGCATCTCCAATAATAAAAAAACACTTGAAATACAAAATTTGATAATATAAATTTAATTGTTTAATAATTGACATAACAAGTATCGTGTAAATTATCACATTAATTAAAAAATAATAATAATGAAAGATGTAATATATATTGAACGGAGTTTTCTTTCAAACTAAAATTGAATGAAGTTCCTCCAACTTAATTCCAAATGCTGCCATGTGACCCAAAACATGTATTTCTTACATGTTTTTTAAATAAAAAAACCTACCAAACAAACCACCATTAACTCAAAAAGTTTGCGTCTAAAACATCAACCGGGACACGTCTCCCTCTCTTTCTAGTCTTGGAAAATAATCTTTACATAACCAAAAGTGCACAACTTTTATACAATTTATATACATTTGTGAGATTCATACACGTGGGTCTCATCATGCATGAGTCCCACCAATGTGTTTAAGCAGTGTTAAATTATGCACTTTTGGTTGTACGTGTAACACATCTCTTCTAGTCTTTGGGTCAAACCAAAGGGATGAAGAAACTTTTGAGACAATGGAGAAAGGGATCCTCTCAGTCCGTTTTCTCTCTTTATGGGTCTATGTGTCGAAGTTGAAGGGATGAAGAAACTTTTTGAGACTATGGCATAATGGGATCCCCTCGCACGTCCGGCTAACCCGGAAGACATGATTGCAGGGGGAGTGTGGGAATGATTTTATTTGTAAGAGAGTCTGTAGGCAACTGTTTTGGCATCTGATAATGCTATAGCAGCAGCTTCTGTCATGGTTTGGTATATATCCCTTGAAGTAGCTTAATTTGTTTAAATCATAAGCCTCCAAAAAGAAAATCCATCTGCTTCTAGTAGGCGTTGGACTTTGAATATATTCTCACATTGATATTTACTACTAGAGAAAATTCCACAACTATCAAGTTATCTCAGCTTTACTAGTCTACTGTTCCTTTTCTTGTATTTTAGATGCTGCTCACCCTGTTGTAGCCTGCTCACCTTGAAGCTATGTCCAACTATATGGTTTTCTAGTTCTTCTCCAACCAAGTTATTAAACATGAAAGATTCATGCATATGAAATTTTTGTAAATTTCCATTTTACTTTGACATAATAATAGTAATTGACTAGCAGGAAAGTAGAAAGATTTATTTACTGCAATTATACCCGAGTTAAGTTATCCAACAATTGGAATTCTTGTCTGACATTAATTACCATGCTCCCTCTGAGTATTGGAGTCAGCAAAGTACTCCTATATATAGCATTAAGGAATTGTTAACATAAACCAAAATGCATTAATGGACCTATAAAAATTCTTGTAATATAGAGGAACATAACACATCTTACTTTTTATATATTCAAGTGCCTTAACTCGTCTTGCCCCACGAGCCTGTTGTTGTAAGTTGCTAACACAACTTGAGGCATATACTGTTTTGTTTTGAGATCCAATCCCATCCCGAGACGAGGAAACCCATAAGGCTCCAGTCACTTACTCAAAATGACCCCGATGAAGCAAAACACACCAAGGGCTCCATGAGATAGTGCCGATGACAATGGGAGGTGACGCCCATGCAAATCAACACAATCTGATTCTAGCAACGACGTTTGGCAGAGTCCGGCAGTGGGTTGTTTAGGGGTAAATCTGGTGGAGTCTTGAAAGGGGAAAAATGTCTCTTTGGTATGTAGGTTTCTTTTTTTAGTTTATAAGATCCAATGTTTTCATGTCTATTTCATATATATTGTATTTATTGTTTTTAGATGATGTGTCAGCCTCTAATAATAGGCTTTAAAATTGAGGTTTTACAACCCATCCGTATTGAAGGGAACTTCTTCCTACCTAATTTGGAGGAAAACTCTATCCATATATGTATATATGTGTGTGTTGACGATGAATGAGTAAATGGGGTTTTTGCTCATTAAAAAAATAAAAAGATTTATTAGGCATCCTACAACATGGGTATCAATAATATAACCAGATTAATGTTTTTTTTTTCACTTTAATTTTACTAATTTGTATTAATAGTTAGTTTAAAATTCATGCAAAAAAAAATAGTTAGTTTAAAATATAATGATATTTATTCCAATGGTATTAATATTGCAAAGAAGGTCGGGAGTAGTGTATTTTGCAATCCGGTTTGCATGAGAACCAATAGTGGAGCCAAAAATTTATCTTTGGGAGGGTCTTTTTTTTTTCCCTCTTCTTACACAAAAAATATAATAAACATAATCTAAAATATAAATGAAATATTTATAACATAATAATTAATATGAGTATATATATATATATATATATATATATATATATATATATATATATAAGGTAACAATTGATATATTAGTAAGGTAACATGTAGGCACTAGTAAAAACACAAAATAAAGTATCTAAAATTGCAGCCTTCAATTTTGTAGATAACTACAATTATCAAGTATATAATTTTAATTAAAGTTCTTAATAATTTTATTTTCATTTTCACAACTAACAAACTATAAGCTAAACTACATAACATAAAATGTCTATAAAAAACTCACAAAAGAATTAAGAATAACTAAATACTAGTAAAAATGTTACCTAGTATTGCCTCTATGTGAAGATCCATTAAAATCTCAAAAAGAATATGAACTAAAGGGCTGCATGTGCAGAGACGACCATTAGACCTTTAATCATATTTTCAATTTTCAATTTTCTTACAAAAGATATATTCAAAATGGACAAACTAACTAGTTTATGGTGCAACAATTTAGTAATTCAAATAATTTTAAAACTAAAAGAAACAACAACAATAATAATAAACTATCTTATAATATAAATAATAGAAGAACCTATACATTAAAAAAAAAATTAACAAATTAAAACAACTACAATTTGAAAGTCACTAATGCAATTTAGAATACAAAACTAAAACTAAAAAAAACATACTTACTTTTGGAATAGAAGTCTACGTGGAAAAAAAAAAATACATGAGAGATCGAAAACTATAAAACAAAAAAAAAAAACAAAACAAATAAATAAGGATGCAATTTGAAAGAGGTTCATACTTTTCAATTTGGGCCTTTTTTTTCTTTTTTTTTTTAAAGTCAATTTGTAATCTATTATAACTTACAATACTTTTTATTCTAAAAAAAACTTGACACTACAAGTCTACATACCTACCCTATGTGGCTAATAAAAAAAAATATATATATATATATATATATAATAAGGAATCGCGTGGGAGGTATGGATAAATTACTTAACAATTTTTCTTATAAAATAATTTTTTAAAAACCAAATGCAGGGGGCCACGACCCCTGCTGCCACTGCATACTCCCTACTTATCTTTGGGACCCAATATTGGCCACATAAATATAATAGTGGATTTGAAAATGAGATGTGTATGATATATATTTATATCATTTCTCGTTTTGTTGAGATCTCAATTTTTACTTGCTCTTGTTGAGATTTCAGTGGAGGCGTTGATCAATTACTTAACAAATTTTCTTATAAAACAAATTATTTTAAAAAAAATAAAATAAAATCAATTGTATTGCTAGCTTTAATGTGGCTCCATCACTGATTTCTCTCTGTATTGGATATTGTCTGCATTTCTTTCATCTCTCTCTCTATATTTATTGTGGGCGGGGATTTCTTCAATTTCTCTCGTGAATTAGGGTTTTGGTGATGGAAAATTCAAACACTCCCTCTTAAGGAGGCTTTGAAGTTGGCCTTTGCACAATGCTTTGTTGTGCCAATGACCAAGAAAACCCTGAGGCCGTTGGTGCCAATAACCAAGAAAACCTTGAAGCCTCTGAAGCTAGTGCCAACAATCAAGAAAGCCCTCAAGCCTTTGAAGTCTTTGAAGCTTAGTCATTGGTATTGACATTGGCACCATGCTTTCCTGTGTTGGTGTCTACAGTAACAGTCAGGTTGAAATTATAGCAAACGACCAAGCATGGGTTGCATTTACTGATCGTGAGAGACTTATCGGTGAGGTTGCAAAAAGCCAGTCAGCTATCAACCCTGAATGGACCAACTTTCACTTCAAAAGGCTAATCGAAAAAAAAAAAAGTAAGTTGTCATTCTCAATTTGTTGATTTGTTTTGTGATTATTTTCGTTAGAATATAATTGATTGTAGAAAATTTAGTTGAGAAAGTATTTGAAGCGAAAGTTTATTGGGAAATTGAAGAATTGTGATGTTTGTTCCTTTATCATAATAGCAAATCAGTGGACATTGGGCAAAAACATTATCCTTTATGATACAAGAATCTTTTGTCCATTTGGGTGTTAAATTTTTGAAATCAGAATTGAATTTTATTTGGTTTGCGAATTTTGAGGCAAAAAAAATGTGTTTGAGTGTTGAATTTTTTATATTGAAAAGTAGTGTTTAAAATTATTCAATTGAATGAGCTTGAATCGAATAAATGCAAGAATGGTTGGCAGCCCCCTCCCAATGGAGTTATAAAGGTAAATTGAGATACTTCACTTAATAAAAAGGATGGATGTATAGGCTTGGAGATTATTGCCCGGTACAGTGCGGGTGGTTTTTTGGGTGCTAGAAGTGTGACTCAAAAGATGATGACTAAGCCAAAAATTGCTGAAGTAATGGTAGCACTTTGTGCAGTAAATTTTAGCAAAGATGTGGTTTTATTTATTTATTTATTTATTTTATGTCATTTTTTAAGGAGATATATTGCAAGTTGTTAGAGAAGCTAACTCGGATCCTCCCCATTTATCCAGAATTGGCCACTTTATTGAAAGCATCCAACATGAATCGCAATGGTTTAGATCCTCCAGTTTTTGTTTATATTTGTTGGAGAAATAATTGGCTCCAAAGACACGTGGGCCGAGCCCATCGGGTCGGCCCGCCCAGATCAGACCTAAGTAAAAGACCATTCGTTATCTCAAAAAAGACACATATCCCGAGTATATCAAGATAAGACTTTTATCAAATATGGGATAAGATACCTAATAGTATGACATCAGCTGAAGAGGTAGTGTCCTATCCAGTTTGGACTCTACTACCCAATTCGAATTCTATGAAGATAAGATTAAAGACTATGTGATCTAGGACCCAGACTCCTAATCAAATTATGCTTTTAGCAGTTTTATAACTGTGAGCTGTGAGCCTATAAATAAGACCATTACACCAGGTATTTTTTACAGGCAGATTCTCTAAGCTATGAGATTATTGATACTCTCCAGAAAATAAATAGTTTGAACTGACTTAGGCATCGGGGTGGGGGTATGGTCGGCACCCCCACGAGCCGACGAGCCGTTTATTATTTTGCAGATCACGAGGAGAGCGAATATCAAAGAAGGCAACACATCACCGTACCGGAAACTGTACCAACAATATTTTTAGAGAGTTTAACTTAGTTCCTCGGAGTATCATTGGAATTGTAACTAGGGAATAAGGAGTTCCTAGATCCTAACTTTGGGATCAGTTTTTGAAATTTATGAAAATTGATATGTTTGTTCAGAAAAAGAAGAAGATATAGTCTTATCGGGCTCTTTCCGGTGGTGAATTTAAACTTCAAAGGCTGAATCACCTCAAATGTTTATGTTATATTTCTTTCTCTTGCTTCCACAATTTCCTTATACTTTACATTATATTATTGGTTTATACTTTATCTTTTGGTCAAGTAACCCTTTCTTGACCAAGCCTTTAGTGATAGTTAGGTTTGAACTGCACTATGTCAATTATTTATCATTTTAAATATAACAAATAGAAGAATTTGGATGTAAAAAAAGAAAAAAAAATTACAACAATTTGGATGATTTACATACACTCAAAATGTATGTCATAAAAGATAAACTTCTCTTACAAGTTACAACAGTGTTGTTAAATAAGTGCACGAGAGAAGAAAAAACAAAGTTTTCTCCCTCTCAAGCTTCACGTCTCTCTCATAACCAACCTTAGTCTTCTCAATCTTCTAGTCATTTGTCGCAACAACTTGATATAAAGACAAATATATATATATATATATATATATATATATATATATATATATATATATATATATATATATATATATTATGTTGTACATCTCCGAATATATATATATTTTTTTTGTAAATCAACCATTAAATTTGTGGGATTCACATATCTAATGATTTATTTCCCAAAAAGATGGATTCATCCCCCAAAC
Organism: Alnus rubra; assembly: GCA_028654335.1. NCBI lineage: Eukaryota > Viridiplantae > Streptophyta > Magnoliopsida > Fagales > Betulaceae > Alnus > Alnus rubra. The sequence goes on along the minus strand of JAJPGS010000556.1, from coordinate 1,284,834 downwards.
AAAAAAGATGGACTACATGTGTACAAAAGATAAACGTATATAAAGTCTTTGGTATAAATCTAACTCGTTGCAATAGTTTATTGCGATTTTTGTTAAGGGCAATTTGGGATTTGAATTTTATAAGTGATTTATTCCAAATTATGTAAAAAATGTTTAGTTGTCACTAATGCTAGAAATCACACTTTTTATCTTGCCATTATACAACCCTGTTGACGTGGAAGGGAGTGCCAATCAATTTTTGGATCAGCCACTGTTAAAATAAAAATTAAAGGGTTGATTGATACTGCAACGTTAGCACAGTGGAATAGTGATAAGATAAAAGTGTGGTTTACAGTATTATTCATTAATAAACATTTTTATGAACACTTAGAGTCCGTTTGCCCATGCAATTTCGCATGTCAAAAATGTGATTTTAAATAAAATCATGAAAAATATATATTTTGGGAGTGTGTTTTTAAAAAAATTGATGTTTGAAAATATAGAAAAATATGTGTTTTCATACTGCAGGTAAGGAGGTGCGATTTTAAAAACATACGTTTTAAATGCCAAACTACAATTTTAAAAACCACATCGACATTTAAGCAAATAATTAACTGCATTTTTTTTAAAATTGTACGTTTTGAAATATCTATTTTTAAAATCGTACGTTTTAAAATCGTAAATCTCAACAAAACGAGAAATATTTTAGATGTATTTAACCTAGTAAGGTGGTCCTTGTTGATTCACATGAAATTTTATGTGCTCCATGCTACCATTCGGGTTAGAGCATAAGTTAGTGGTGATGCTTTGGGCTATTAGACTCTCGCCTTCTTGGTCGTAGAATTTTAGAGCTTTGCCTCGAGCACTCCTTAAAACACAAATAATTTTCATAATTTTCATCTATATGTCACGTAGAAAACTTCTTCTATTTTTTTTTTTATTTTGTTTTCATTTATATAAAAAAAGAAAACACACTCTGAGACATACTTCGAGCCTAAGATTTTTCAATTGTTTGTCGATGAATTCGACAACAATTTCGTACTTAAAAAAAAAAAAAAAAAGAAGAAAAAAGACAACAATTGTGAAAGGTTGACCGTTGACCTATTCTTGAAGGATAACATTAACAAATAGATAATTTATCGTTTTGTTGATTCTACAAATATTAAGGAAAAAAAAAAAAGAAAAAGAAAGAAAAGCTTCCACATCAAAAGGTCTTATAAAGACAAAGACTTTGATAAATATATATATATATATTATATATATATATATTATTATTATTTTTTTTTTTTTTAATTCTCAAAATAAAAACATTAACAAATAATCAAAACATAACCTACTCTTAACAATACAAAAACAATTTTTACTTTTATACCATACTAGAACACCTTTTCAAACAAAAATAAAAAACCCCATTTAGTAGACTACTATACAACTGGAATGATGTGGTAATGAAAATTAACCATTAATTTTTTTTACAAATTCTTGATAATGTAAATGCTAATTTTTCAGTACCACAATTATATAACAGTCTACTAAATAACATTACTCAATAAAATATTCATGCTAAAACAAATTAACAAGCAAAAGCAAAATCTTGTTCACTTGTGCTTGTCTCACCTTAAAATAATTGATACAAACAAACTATGGTTACCCAAAAAAAAAAAAAAAAAAAAAAAAAAAACCTTCAATTTATTTCCTTTCACCAAACATCATTGTCCTTTCTTCATATATTTTTTATTTCTTGTAATTGATAGTGGGGGGCTTAGTTGTGGAAAAATTAAAAAAGAGGATCATGTCGGTGGAAATAGGAAAAATGTCGAACCAAAAGAACACAGACACAGACACAGACACAGACACACTCCCACGGCAAACGCATAGTCGTATACATGGGAAAAAAAGTATTATTTAATTGTTTTTGTATCCACATTTTCCAATCCGAATCTCAAAGCTCACAAATTTCTCATTCACACAAAAGCACCAAAACAACTCAAAGATCTCCGATTCAGACTCTTTCTCCATAACTCTTTACTTTCCAAAACCAATTATATATATTTATATATTCTAAAACACTGCAAAGAAAGGAAAAGAAACCAAGAAAAAATTTGGGCTTGCTTTTTTCGTGCCTTTTGACCGAATCGCGGACGACGATTTCTGGGTTCGCTCAGGTTCTCAAAGCTCCAATCTTGTGTTTCTTTTTGGTGGGGAGTCAATACTATTCCGTATAGTACTTTCTCGTGCTTTTTGGGATGCTTGATTTGGTGAAAAGGTGCGGTCTTTGATTGGCTCTAGGACGCACGCTTTGTTTCGTGTTTTTAAGTATCTGGGTTGGTGCGCTTGATGCGAATGAATAAAGGAGCTTTTGGAGCTTCACAGAGCTGAGTTTGGTCTAAGTTCATAGCTGGGGATTGGGAATTCTGTGAAGCTTAAGGTCAACCAAACTAAGTTCACTTAGACTTCAATCGCAGTAAGGGTATGGTTTCTTTAGCTATAATGCTGAATATTCAATCTTGTACTACTTGTTTATTTTTTGATGTTATTGTTATTAGTGTTGTACTTTGAGTTCAGTGTTGGTGTTGGTACTTTCGTTTTTTATTCGAAGTTTTGAAAGCTCTGAAGCGAAATTCGATTCTAACTTGGACATGGGTCCCTTGAAATCTCAAAGTTAGCACTAGTTGTTGTGAAAATGAGGTGGGTCTGGATATGGATATTTTGAGGTTTTTACTATACAATAGTAGGTTCTATGCATAGATTTGTTTTATGGGTTTGTTCAGTTTAAGGAGCAAGTTGAGTTCATATGTCAAGGTGAATGAAGTCTTTGAGCTGTGCAAATTAGTCTAAAATTTGACGCCTTAAGACTTAGTTGTGTTTGCAGTTAAATTCTGGGATTGCGATGGGCTGTGAGTGTTCCAAGCTGTCGGCGTGTTGGTTGGGTCCGGAACATAACGGACCTGTTGCTGAGACACACAGCATTGGTAAGTGGAAGCGTAGTTTTTGTTTATTTACATTTGTTGCAAGAGAGCAATTGCAGTGTGTGAGTTTGCTGTTTGCAATCAGAAAACGAGGAGACGAGTGAAGTTGGTGATTTGCCCACATTTCGTGAATACACAGTTGATCAACTTAGTCAGGCTACATCTGGGTTTGCAGCGGAGAATATAGTTTCTGAACATGGGGAAAAGGCTCCAAATGTGGTCTACAAAGGGAAGCTTGAAAATCAAGTGCGGATTGCAGTCAAACGATTCAATAGATCAGCTTGGCCTGATGCTCGGCAATTTTTGGTGAGTAAAATTATGTGCCGACTGCCAAGCGTTCTGATATCCTGTTTGCTTGTCGCAAAAATTTCTCGTCCTATTGCGCATATTCATTCACAAATTTCACCATGTTCTTTGTTGGCAATTGCATTTACTCCAAGGTTCACAAGAGGTTACTCAGAGATGATCTTTACCAGGTTCTTGATTATAACTGTATGACTGTATGTAGTAATATGATACATCATACTTGTTTGTAACTGCTCGTCCTGCGTCCCTAACCCCTCTAGGAAACTGTTCATATCAACTAATTCTTTCACATCGAATTGTTTTTCTTTGTCTCCATCGCATTTATTTACTTGTCTATTTGAGAAGGGACTTCATTCTGTGCTCAACCTTTAATAGTCAAAGTTGGGGGCATGCTTGGTTGCCCCTCAGATTTTAATGGCTTTATTATGTTTGCATATCATGCATGACTCGAAGTATCCAGAACGGAACCATTACAAAAATAGTAGTCCCTTTTCTGATGGTTAAATTAGTATTTGGAAATACCAGAGATGCTGCCATTTCAAATTAGTTTCCTTTAATTTTGTTGACTGCTGTAACTTTTGCATTTATGATGATGGTCTTGTTTAATTGCAAAGACATAATATGGATATTCAAAGTCATCTTAAGTGTGCAACACCATTATTTTCTTTCTTTTAGTGGTTTGAAATGCTTAATGATGTGATAAACTCTAGGCCAATTGACTTAACTAGTCTCAGTTAAAACTCTAATTCATTGTGTGCAACTGTGCATGCTATTTTGTTTGTTATAAGTATTTCTCAAAACAAGGCAAGGCTCACATGCTGTAGTGTTGAGTGATCCCTGTCGGTTTCGGATTTGAGGGCTTTAGGTCCTTGTGGGTTTATTGGGTTTCTTTGTGTGGGTTGTTTTGGTTGTTCCTGTGTACTTAGGGGCGCCTTATTTTTTTTTAATAAAACTCTTTCTTACTTATATAAAAAAAAAAAACGATGTATCATTCTTATTTTCATTGCAATATTTTAGGTCTTTTAACTTTGAGCTTTTACTACTTCAGGAAGAAGCCCGGGCTGTTGGTCAGCTCCGGAACCATAGACTGGTAAATTTACTTGGTTGTTGCAGTGAAGCTGATGAGAGGTTACTTGTTGCAGAATATATGCCCAATGATACATTAGCAAAGCACTTATTTCATTGTAAGTTTGTTGAACTTATCTTTGGTGTTGTTGCATGTGCTCTACTCTATATTTCATCCTATATGATCCTGTAATAATCAAAGCCATTATTCATGTGGGTTAATTTGAAAAATATATTTCATTATATATCAAGAAACTACTTATTCATATGAAGATGGATTGACCCTTTTGTCTGATTGTCCTCGGTTTGTGATTTCTACACTCTATAGTAGGATTGAGTGATTTGGTTAAAAAACCACCTGGTTGGTGGTGAGTGGTTGAAACTAAAATGGATATACATTTTCATTTTTGCCCCTTAATGCCATTTATTCCTTCACAGCTCAGAGTTGTCCTACTGTGGCCAGTAACAGAAACCACGTGTTAGTAATCATAACTATGTTTTACATAAAGGAGCTCAAGAGAAAGGTAGAGGGACCTTTCCTGGATCATTTCCCCGGAAGTCATTTTCAATTCAAGAAATTATGAAGCTATTTCTTCCTTTATTTATTTCAGAGCCCTGTGGTGGAATCTGATTTTGCCTCTATGCTGCATGCTATTTTCTTTCCAATTTGCTTGCATTTGCAGATGGATCATCGCAGGAGGTGAATTCTTTGGAACTTACTATTGACATTTAATTACATGACACAGGGGAAACACAACCTATGAAATGGGCGATGCGATTAAGGGTTGCTTTGCATCTTGCACAAGCTCTAGAATATTGTACTAGCAAAGGACGCACCCTCTATCATGATCTGAATGCTTATAGAATTGTCTTCGATGATGTTAGTATCTGTTTATCTTGTAACTCACAAGCCGTTTATGTTTTATTGTTGAAGTTGGGATTGAAAATAGATCATTCCCATCATTGGTGTTATTTCTCAGGATGGAAACCCGAGACTTTCATGCTTTGGTTTGATGAAAAACAGTAGAGATGGGAAAATTTACAGTACAAACCTGGCATTTACTCCTCCTGAGTATTTAAGGACAGGTAATTACCCTCTCAGACAAGACATATGTAAACATGATCCTTTTTGTTCATCATTTGGCTTGTAGGGTTGGCTTGGTTATGAACCTTAATTACCAAATTAATGGGGTTTTAAACTTGCTATTTGAGTTATTAAATAACACAAACTTGGAGAGAGATGTGCATCCTTACATATATACAAACCTGTCCTATGGTCAAGGTGAAGGCATTTAGTGACTTCTTACTATATTGTTTGTTTTTATACACAAGTTTGGCATATTGTAAAAACATGTATTGTTGATTTTTCTCTCTTCATGTACTTCCACTTATATTCTCATAGATTTCATGATCATTATTTGCACTAAACTTTATGTCCTAAATAAATAATAATTTGTACATCTCATCTTTCCTGTAGGAAGAGTTACACCTGAAAGTGTAATGTATAGTTTTGGCACTCTTTTGCTTGATCTTCTCAGCGGAAAGCATATACCTCCAAGTCATGTAAGTCTTCTCCTGGACAAGTATGTTTTGATACAACAAACTCAGTGCATTCTCTTTTTCTTGCATACTTTTTTTTCCCCCACTAATACTAATGATAAAAAAAAAAAAATGAAGAGAAGAGAAGAAAAGAAAGAACACTAGTTTGTTGATCATGGTAAAGATTGTCGAACCATTTCCAACTGGTTGCTGTTTATAAATACTTACAGATAGGGATTTCTTAGATAATACATGCAACATTGGGTCTTATTTGTTAAAAGTGTAAAACATTTTTGTGTTGTATAAGGTTTTTAGTGCCAGATCTTTTGGCATGAAAAAATCTGGGCTAAAACACAATTTGGTCCCTTCAAGTTTGGCACTGCTGTCAATTTGGTCGTTATAGTCCTAATTTTGAGATTTCAGGTCAATTTGGTCCTTCTGTTCATTTCCATTAATGTAAGCCATTAGATGTCACTTAAGCTGCATGTGACCATTAATAGTACATTGTATTGTTGGCCCGTGGAGAAAATAATAGAGAAAAAGATGAAGCCATAATCCCTTAAGAGTATGGTTTTTGACAACTACTGCACAATCAACCACTCTTGACCTGTGTCTGGCGATCTCGAGAAATCTTGAAGAAAAAAAAAGCAACTATTCCCAAAAGCTTGGAGCCTTACCAAACTAGCTTGAGCAGGGTGTTTTCCAGTTGAGATTCTCAGTTTGTTGACAAATTGACATAGTGTTGAAATTTATAGATGTGATTCACGTGGATGATGACAGTCATGGTGGTAATTTATTTTCAATAAAATTATAAAAAATAAAGTAAATGTAAAAATTGAGGAGAGGGCACAAAGAAGAATGGGAAGGGAAAAAATAAAAAATAAAAAACAATAGAAAAATAGAGAGAAGGGGAGAACGGGAGAAGCATATCTGAATAAAGGAGTTGACAAAAATGTAGTAAATAATTAAAAATAGAAAATAGAAAATTGATCATGGGACCATGAAAGAAAGCAGATTTTTTATCATTGCTGTTGCTCCTGCTGCTTATTCTATGGTTCAGATCTTAAAGAAAAATAGAGAATAGCATATTTCAGTTTGCTAAATCCAGCATGGGTAAACATATTTTAGGGGAAGCTTCGTTTGCATCTCTCGTTACTGGTCCTTATCACTGTAAGCATCTTACTCTTGTCTTCCATATGGCACAACCCATCACCCATGCACTACCTGGCCACAGCACCATCCTCTTCAACCAGGAGACCATTGCAAATTTCTCCCTCTCTAATTTCTCTACTGCTTCCTCTCATTCTATCTGTTTCTTCTTCTTCTTTTTTTTTTTTTTTTTGGTTCATTTTATTTTACTTTTTGCTTTCTTTTCTCCTTCATTCTCCTGAATACTATGTAGTTTCAATTATCACGTGCACCTCACATGATGTTAAATGGCAATCAAATTAACAGAAATAGGTCTGAATTGATGAAAATTTAAAAGTTTAAGGTTGGCAATTGGCATTGCCAAAATTAGAACAATCGGGACTAATTGGACTGTGGCATAGAATATTTCTCATTTTTCTAGATCTTCTAAATTTGTGGATTTTTGTTCTTCTTTTAGCATTTTAAGGGGATTTTCTTTGTACACATCCTATGTACTAGGGTTCACCCCTCTACGCTTATCAATGAAATGAGTTATTTATCAAAAAAGAAAAAAGAAAAAGAAAAAGAACCTAAAACTTCTATTTTGGCATAAATTTGACTTTCTCCTTTGTGTGTGTGTGTGTGTTCTGAATGGCTGGAATGCAAGCTTTGATAATTGGAATGATATTTCAGATGGTTGAACTCTAGATGATGAGAAGAAATACCTTACCCCATCTTTTGTCTGAACCATGGCACTTGAGAATCTATAAGGAAAATGAATTAGAATGAAGTACAGGTAATTCAATTTCCCCTAGGAAAACGTGCTAAAGGTTTATGAATAACAAAATGTCCCCCCCAAAAAAGGTGAGAACATTTTGAAGTACAAGGAAATGATTTGATTCTGTAATTGAATTCCAAATCGGTTGCAATTATGAGAAATATTGTAATTTTGGCTTTTGGAGGTTGATTTTTAGCTCATCAGCTCCTGATGGTTGCTTGTTGTATGGATGAGTGACACATATAATGTATATAAGCCAAGAGGAGATTCCAGTCTTTTTATGTTAGAATCCTACCAAACCTTTTCACCAGAAATCACTTAGTCCATATTTTCTTTTGCTGTGCTGCCCCGCGGGGATAGGGATCTTATGATTTAGTGTAAAGCCAGCTGCCTGGTTCTCATAAGAGTTGTGTAGTTTATTAAACAATAGTGTATGTGGGTGCACATGAAGACAAGTTGAATAGAAAGAAACTGGGAAAAGTAAGTACGCCCTTGCACACATGCATATTCTTTGGACACTATTTGAGATTCCAGGCAGTAGCAGCGAACATGTTGAGTTTTTACACCTGTTTTTGGTTTGTATCCGATTTTGGTTCTTAAATCTAGTAGGTTACTTTGGCTGTCTTGTCTAATGGGAGTGCTCATGAAGCACCATTACATCCTTCACTTTGAAATTTGGTAAATACAGATAAGGCGTACAAATGTTTTTTGGTGGGTTGCTTTGCAAATTATTTCCTTCATCTTATTTTTCTGTTTAATCTCCTTCGCTTCCGACGCCAGACATAACTAAAATTGATCTGACAGTATATGATAGCAGTAAAAACTAAGAATTGAAGATTGAAAAGAGAATTCAGGAAGAGAGAAAACAATAAATAGGGAAGAGAAAGACCTTAACTGCCCCAAATAAGCAAACATGAAAATAACTCTTAAAGACTGAAATATATTGATACTTCAAAACTGAATGTCAAAATAATAAAGACATGCCTTTATATAGGCTAAGCTTGAATACTTTTCAAGCAAAATACTTGGAGAAAAAAGAAAGAAATAAAAGTACAAAAATAACCCTAAACTTGGAGACAAAGCAAAAATACTTGTAGAAAAAGTAACATTCTCTGGTTTTGCTAGATTTGAGGTGGGGGATGGGGTTAGGATAAAATTTTTGCATGATCTGTGGTGCGGCGATATGGTTCTAAATGAAGTTTTTCTTGATTTCTTTGGTATTGCTCATGTGAATGATGCCTCAATTGAGGATAATATGGAGATTTTGGGCGATTCTACTCAGTGGAACGTGAGCTTTGCTAGAGAGGTGCATGATTGAGAAGTGGATGCCTTTGCTTCATTCTTCCAGGTGTTGCACTCAGCCATTGTGAATAGAGATCGTGCAAATAGGCTTTGATGGGCTTCTTCCAAGAAAGGATTATTCAAGGTTAAGTTCTTCTTCAGATCCTTGGCCTGCTCTGAAGGTAGATGCTTCTCTTGGAAGAGTGTGTGGCAAACTTAGGCTCCTTCGAGGGGCGGCGTTTTTTGCGTGGTCAGCAACCCTAGGCAAGATCTTTACTGTGGATAATCTCAGGAAGATGTATATCATCATTGTGGATAGATGTTGCTTGTGCAAGAGAGATGAGGAATCAGTGGACCACCTTCTTCTTCACTTTGCTCTATGGAATACCCTTTTTAAGTGATTTTGGCATGTCTTGGCTAATGCCTAGAAGAGTTATCGACTTGTTTGCTTGTTGGTGGAAGTCTGGAAGGCCGAGGAGTGTTGCGATTTGGAAGATGGTGCCAATCTGCATTTTTTTGTGTGTTTGGAAGGAAAGAAATCTCAAGTGTTTCGAGGATTTGGAGAGTTTTATGGAGGACATTTTAGCTTCGTTTTTTCATACTCTGTATCTTTGGACGGTGGCTTTATTGTCCACATTGTCAATTAGTCTTGCCGATTTCCTTGTCCGTTTTTCCATCCCTAGTTAGATGTTTTCTTTTGTATACTTCCAGTGTTCTTAGGGGCGTCTTACGCTTTCAATTAAACTAAATTTACTTATCAAAAAAAAAAAAAAAAAAAGTAAAAGATATCATTTTAAAAATAATCCCCAAATATTTGGGGATTTTTTTTTTTTTTTACTTATCAAAAAAAATAATCCCCAAATATTATGCACAATTCTTGTGCAGATCTTCTTTATTAAGATATTTCAATGCCATTAATTCAGTATCTGATGACTCAACTATTGATTCAGTATCTGCTCCTGCATCAGCTTCCTACTTTTTTTTTTTTTTTTTTTTTTTTCTGTCCTTTTCTATCCCAACCAATTGAACAGATCTTTAGAGAAAATGAAAAGAGTGGTAGTTAATGGAATATTGTTTTTCCTAAATGCTGCTTGTTGATCTCCTAAAATGGTTGAGTATATATGAGTTGCATTCTTAGGAACTCTTATAGTCATTCTGTTTCTCTTTTTTCTGTTTTCATTAGAGCATAGAGTTCTGAATTTCCTATAATCACACTTCTAATTTTGCATAATTTCTCAGGCACTTGACCTAATACGGGACAGGAATCTTCAAATGCTTACTGATTCTTGTTTGGAAGGCCAGTTCTCAAATGATGAGGGGACTGAATTAGTACGTTTAGCTTCGCGATGTTTACAGTCTGAGCCCCGAGAGCGTCCAAATGCAAGGTCTTTAGTTGCTGCTTTGATTCCTCTTCAGAAGGAAACTGAGGTTAGTTATCTTTATTATTTTTAAAAAAGTACATATTATTCTTTCTGAAACTGTGTGCTTTTCTAAATCCCATTATTGCAAACACCCATTTTGTAGTTAAACCTTTTAGAAGTTAAAAAATAAAGGAAAAAAATACACATATCCCCTTCAAACTACTGCTCAATTGTCAATATCCCTCCAAATTACCAACCAATTGTGTCAATGCCCCCCTAAAACTACCAAAAAATGCCAATGTCCCCCAGGCTAACAAAAAAAAACAAAAATGACCCAATTTTTTTTCAATAAGACAAAAATGCCCTTATAAATTCTATAAAAAATAAAAAAATTAAAGACAAAAATGACCCAATTTTTTTTAATAAGACAAAAATGTCCTTATAAATTCTAAAAAAAATTAAAAATAAAAAACTTAAAAAAAAAACCAAAATTAAAAAAATTAAAGAAAAACGAAAAAATTAAAAAAAATGAAAAAGAACGATTTTTTTTTTTTTTTAAAAAAACAAACGGAAAAATAACTGAAAATTATAATTTTTTTTTTTAAAAAAAAAAAGAAAAGTCAGTTTTTTATTTTAAATTTTTTGTATAACTTTTTGTTATTTTAGTTTTTTTTAATAATTTTTTTTAGTTTTTTAATAATTTTATGAAGGGTATTTTTGTCATTGGGGAGGACATTGACATTTTTTGGTAATTTAGGGGGGACATTGACACAATTGGTAGTTTTGGGGGGGGGGGGGCATTGACAATGAGGGGGTAGTTTGAGGGGAACATTGGCAATGAGATGGTAGATTGGGAGGGTTATGCGTATTTTTCCTAAAAAGAAAAAAAGATACAGCTTTCGGGATAAAAAGACTTTTTGATAAGGCTGCAGTCAGGGACATTAACCTAAGTGTCATGCCATCTGCTTGTGTAGTCTATTTTAAGTGGTTAAAAGGTGTTTCTCTTTTGTTTTTGTTCTTGTTTTTTTTTTGTTTTCCTGGAGGTCATCCGTTATCACATGGCAGAGGGGCTACACTTCATTCTGTCTCTCTCTCTCTCTCTCTCTCTCCCTCTCGCCCTCTCATGAAGTCATTCTTTTGGTTATTTGTTGAGAGTTGAATGGTACTTTTTGTTAGCTCGAATGAGCTTTTGGAAATTGTTTTGCAGGTCCCATCTCATGAATTGATGGGTATACCACATGGTGATGCATCCGCTCTATCACCACTTGGTGCAGCTTGCCTAAGAATGGATTTGACTGCTATACACGAGATCTTAGAAAAGCTTGGGTATAAGGACGATGAGGGTGCAGCAACTGAGGTCTGTTTTTTATATCATCACAATTAAAGGATTACTCAATGATCTATCTGAATCATTTGGGCTTTTAGCACTTGTTCCCATAATCAGCTGGACAAAATAATTTTTGCTCGTGGACTATGTTAATATTTTGCAAATGCTACTAGGCCCTGTCTTGAAGGGATTCTTCGTCATTAAAAAAAAAATAAAAATTTGCAAATAGCATATGAAACTAATGTTCATCTATGCTATATAGTCATAGACTACGCATTATTCTGTTGTTGCAATATTACAAGGGTTTGTGGTAAAGTTGGCACTGAATTGTCACAATATTAAATGACACCGAGTCAGTGTGATCTATTTTTATGGGTTTTTATATTTTTTATATTTTGCTTTATTCCCACTCATGATTTTTTTTAATTGCTAGTGTTTGCTTAATAATTATGGCTTACAGGTTGGGCATTAGTCCATGTAGTTCAGTAGTTTGTTGAATTTATCCAATCATGCTTTCTCTGTCAAACATTTATTAGCCATAAATGAAAGGTCTGTTGAATTTTTAATCCCACTCTATAAGTTTATCAATACAAAATTCATCTGCAGCTGCATCATGTCTCTTACATGCATGTCATTGATTCCTTCAATTTTTCTAAGCATGTTTTTCTGTTCATGGTCTGCTTATTGAAATTATAATTTTTCTTTCTGATGCAGCTCTCATTTCAAATGTGGACCAACCAGATGCAGGAAACATTGAACTCAAAGAAAAAGGGTGATGTTGCTTTCCGGCATAAAGATCTCAAAGTTGCAATTGAATGCTACACCCAGGTCAAAGCGATTTAACTGCCCTTTTGAATTGCTTACTTTTCTGAATAAATTTCTTTAATTGGCAATCTTATTTCTAGCAGACTAAAATTGTGTCTGTATACTTACGTTTCAGACAAGGACGTTTACAAAGTACATTCTCAAATTGTTTTTGTTCTGCTCAAATTACCAAGAAAAGGAAAAAAGAAAAAAAAAATTGCCAGCTTCGTTTATCTTTTGAACAGTAAAATAAAAATGATGAGTGTGCCAATCAAAGTTGAGAACAAACTTTTTGGGGAAAAATCATAATGTTGGGGCTCTTTTTGCGCGAGTACTGATGTATTTTCTGGTTCCACCATAAAGTGGTACCTCTAAAATGTGTTGACAAATTATGTGATGCAGAAACAAAGAGGCCTCTGCAATCCTGCATCTTCATGGGTGCATTGCCAGCATTTTGCTGACAGATTCTTTATTTAATTGCAGTTCATTGATGTTGGAACCATGGTTTCCCCGACGGTTTTTGCACGCCGTAGTCTATGTTACCTCATGAGCGATATGCCACAGGAAGCTCTTAATGATGCAGCGCATGCCCAAGTAATATCCCCCGTCTGGCATATTGCTTCCTATTTACAAGCTGCTGCTCTTTTTGCAATGGAAAGGGAGAATGAAGCTCAAGCAGCGATCAAAGAGGGTTCTGTCCTTGAAAAAAAAAAGAATGCAAATGCTTGAGATTAATGAAGGTTGATATTCCTTCTGTTGAATAGCTCTTTTTCCTGAAGATAGAGCACCGAAGAGCAGACACAGGCATCTCAATTTTTGCGGAAAAAATGATCAGAGGTTTTAACAACCTGAAGCAGACCTTAAGGTTGAACTTGAATGGAGAGAAATGGTCCCTTTCAATTGTTTACATGTCTGCTTCGTCGTTGTCATCTTGAAGCATTCTTTTGCAACATTATTGGATCGGTTGGTTTAGTGAGTTTGCTGGGAGTATTGGAGACACTTCCATGCTTATGTAATCACAAGCCTGCCTCATTTGTTCTTTACTGACTTTTCAAATACAACAACATTGGGAAATAATTAAGATGATATGGACCAAATTATATGTTTGTAAAGGATTCAACTGTTGTTTTGAGTTGGATTCAAAGGGTGAAATAGAAGATGCTGTTGCCATGCTTGTAATTTATGTACAGTGCAATTGGTTATGGCTGCTCTGACTAAAATTATGTTTTTGTATTCTATTATTTTTCCCTTCCTAATAAAATTATTGCTTTATCGTGGAGTTGATATTTAGCTTAATCATATTATCTGCAGTTTGGTAATGTAGAGCCATTATTTTTGTACCTTTCCTAGGGCACTTGTTTCTTAATTGCAATGTAATTATTTTGTGTTTCAAGTTCATTGAGCTATTCCACTGTGTTGGAATCTATAAATTAATGAGAATTTGGCCGATGCAAAAGAAATAAGGACAATAATCATGACCAAGAAGTTAAAATTGAGTTCTAGAATTTTTTTTTTTTTAATATATATATATATATATATATGAGTAAAAAAACTACAACAGTAGAACAAAACAAAACAAGAAAGTTATAGAAACCAATCAAAGACTAGTAAAATAACACTATCCATGTGGCAATTTATTACACAGCCTTGGAGAGGATCCTTAGGATTAAAGGAGGATGCATGAATACTATCAGCGGTGCTAGTTGTAGCGGCTCATGGTGAAAATTGTGAGTGCTATGGATAGCATCTGAAAGGTTCTTAGCTTTTGACTAGTTGCATAATGAGCTGTGAACTCTAATAGATATATATATAAGCAGATAATGAATCCACACCTTGGACTGTGAGACAGATGATAAAAAGGTCAATATATCTTGAGGTCCAAAACTAGATCTAGAGTCTTCTTTGCAGTAAAAGGTTCATATGAAGGAGACCTAGAAGAGTAGGGGTAAAGATCCATTAGATCTACCTAAAGAAGCAAACTAAGGTTGTGGAGCATGTAGCCGCGCGTGCTATGATGGCACGTGGCATACACACTTGTAACGAATGACGTTGGTGGAAGGAGAGGTAGCCGGTGATAGTGGAGGAGTGCCACGTGACATGTGTGGGTGGAGAGGTTGCGGTAGATTTAAGTTCCAAACCCCCCTAAAAAAAAAATTGTTGAAACTAAAAAGTAAAGAGAGAAGGGAAACCAAATGGAGGTATAGAGGAGTTTATTAGGGCGGGATGGCATAGGGAAGTTGAGGGAAGAGCTTCTCTCCTTCATGGTTGGGAACGTAAAGGTTTTTACAAAAGAGTTTTTTATTTTTATTTTTATTTTTTCAAGAGAGGTAAGATGGTGAGAGAATCTCTAAATTCTGATACCATAGGTATTGCATTTTGTTTTAATAAAGTTTTAAAATTGCTGTGATATATGGGGTCAGTCCCATTATTCTCTTTTTATCTCTGTCTTTTCCTATAAACTTTCTTAATTAGAAACAAATTATTATTATTAATTTTTTTTAAATGCAAGCATGTCAAATAAAAGAGTCACTAAACTTTTTGATATACGTACAAAACTTATACTCACAAATGACATCATTATTCTCCTTTTTGTCTCCTCACAACTTCACATTTACATAAATAATGACAATCACAAATTCACAACATAAATACACAAAACAACACCTTATTCACAACCAAAGGACAAATTAGAAGGTGCTCAAACGTAACATATTCCCCTTGCCATGACACATGGCCAAACCCAAAAAATACACACCCCTTAATTCTCCGCCTCCTCCTCCTCCTCCCTGTCCCCCTCCGCAGCTGCCTCTTGGTATTGCTGATACTCCGAAACCAAATCATTCATGTTACTTTCGGCCTCTGTAAACTCCATCTCATCCATCCCCTCCCCGGTATACCAATGCAAAAATGCCTTTCGCCTAAACATGACCGTGAATTGCTCCGAAACACGCCTAAACATTTCTTGAATCGACGTCGAATTCCCCATGAATGTGGAAGACATTGTTAACCCAGTTGGTGGAATGTCACAAACACTTGATTTAACGTTATGAGGTATCCACTCAACAAAGTAGGAGGAGTTCTTGTTTTGTACATTTATCATTTGTTCATCAACTTCCTTAGTGCTCATTTTGCCACGGAACATAGCCGAGGCCGTTAGGTACCTTCCGTGGCGCGGATCGGCGGCACACATCATGTTTTTGGCGTCCCACATTTGCTGAGTGAGCTCAGGGATGGTGAGTGCTCTATATTGCTGTGAGCCACGAGAAGTTAAGGGTGCAAAACCAACCATGAAGAAGTGTAGGCGTGGGAATGGGATCAGATTGACTGCTAGTTTGCGGAGATCAGAGTTTAGTTGGCCAGGGAAGCGAAGGCAACATGTTACTCCACTCATGGTTGTTGAGATCAAATGATTAAGATCACCAACTGTGGCAAAGATATGGACATATTAGAGAAAGACATAACATCACAATATTTAGGGATGGAACTAATAGATTAACTCTAGATTTTGCTAAGGTTTAATAAACATAACATATTAGAAGATAAACAATTCATTGCCCGTTATGGGGCCAAAGAAAAAGTGGAGTTATTAACATGATTGATACTTTAAGAATGATTCAAGATTTTGTATGCAGAATTTACTTAAATAATTGTTAGAGGATACAAGTACGAGGGCAAGTAGGTTAAGCTTTTTGAGTTGAGTAGTATCTCAAAAGCTGTGTCCCAACATCCATTTTAGAAGTAACAAATTCTCTCTAACCCTATTAAGAGAAATGATTTTGTATGCAAAATTTAATTACATAATTAAGCCTCATGTCGAACATTAATTATAAAATTGAGCTATTAATGTAATATTATCTATCCCAAACCCATATACTTATTTATTTATTTTTGGAGTTCTGTGGTGTCTCAAAAGCCGTGTCCCAATATGTTTAATAAGATCATTCATTCCTTAAGTACAAGTAGTTAAGTTTTAGTAAGCTCAAACCTATATGCTTAAGTTTATTATATTAAATCTTTTATCTCCTCAATAATAATAGACTCCGTAACTCATATTTTCAAAGAAGCTCCAAGTTGCCCTAAAATTCATAAGCCAACAAATCACAAACTACATAAAATTGTGATGGGTTGAACTCAAATCTGGATCCTAAATTTCAAGAACTCGGGCGGTTGAATTTTGTATCGTGCGTAGATTCCATTAAAAAAAAAAGGTAAAACTTTTGAATTTTTTCACGTAACCGAATCCTAAATTTGCATATAAATTTGTACCGAAAACAAAAACAAGAAAAAATAGTAATAAGCTTCCCACTTACAGCTTGGATTTGTGAGCTTGAGGGTTCGGAAACAGATATCATAGAGGGCTTCATTGTCAAGGACCATGCACTCGTCGGCATTTTCAACTAGCTGGTGCACAGAGAGGGTTGCATTGTAGGGCTCCACCACAGTATCAGAGACCTTGGGAGAGGGGAACACTGAGAAAGTCAACATCATCCTGTCTGGATATTCTTCCCTGATCTTTGATATCAGCAATGTCCCCATCCCAGACCCTGTTCCACCCCCCAGTGAATGGCAAATCTGGAACCCTGTTCACATACATACACACACAATCCATGAAGCTTAATATATTGCCAGAATGACAATACAAAAGGGAGGGGTGGAGCACCCTAACATAAACGCCAGTATAAACATCATAGTACAAGATAAAACTTAACAGTATATGAGAATAGGCTAAATAAATAGTCCGAACCAATAGTTTATTGGCATACAGGCTAAGAAAAGGGTCGCCAAAAATGACGGTTTTTGATGCAGTGGTCTTGTGTGGCTAAAATTGGTCCAAAATTTGTACTTGAAAGAATGTGAGCATGGCACATTTCATTCTCGTTTTGTTATGTTGGATAAAGTTTTCCTCTAAATTGAATAGGAGAAATTTCCTTCAATTTAGTCTATAAAACTGATATGTGTCCAAAATATATTTGATTCTCACATAAATTTTTAATAGAGCGTGTGATTCTTACATGTGAGAATCATATAAATTTTGAATACATATCAGTTTAATAGACTGAATTGGAAGATATTCCTTCGTTCGGTTAAGTTTGTGCTTTTACATTTAACAAATATTTGGATTGAGATCCAGTGCACTTGTCCGGATTATTAGCTATTTAGGCATGCTAGCGTGAGAGGACCCTTTTGGAGCCGTCCTGTCTAAATAAAACCTACTCAGACAGGTGAGCCCCGTAAGAAGTCCTCTCCCCGAAATATTTAGTAACACTGTAACAGGATGTGGTTATATATATGCCTGAAAATGAAGAAATGATAAGATGAAATACCTTGTAAGCAATCACAATTCTCAGTCTCTTTACGAACAACATCAAGAACAGAGTCGATGAGTTCAGCTCCCTCAGTGTAATGGCCCTTGGCCCAATTGTTTCCAGCACCATTTTGGCCGAAGACAAAATTGTCAGGCCTAAACAGTTTCCCATAAGGACCTGTGCGCAGGCTGTCCATGGTGCCAGGCTCAAGGTCCATTAACACTGCTCTGGGGACATAGCGCCCACCACTGGCTTCATTGTAGTAAACATTCACCCTCTCCAGTTGAAGGTGAGAATTCCCAACATAACTTCCTGTGGCATCAATGCCATGTTCCTCACACATAACCTCCCAGAACTTGCTACCAATTTGGTTGCCACATTGCCCTGCTTGAACATGGAGAATTTCTCTCATTTTCTTGATGGAATGGCTAATGGGTGTTCTTCAAGAAGATTTTCTTTTCTCTTTTTTTTTTTTTTGGGATAAAAAGCTAAAGAAGCAGAGAGAGATATATAGAGCTTGAAGCTGGAGACTATGATATATTTCTGTCTCTCAAAGAAAGAAAATATGTATATATAAAATAAAAGAATAGGAAGGTTCAATTAATATTTTCATGTGGGTTTGTTTGGAGGATGACATGTCAAACTCCAAAAAGAGAGTTGTGAGCTGTATATGGGAGGTGACAACAGGATGCTTGCTAGTCCCTCTGGCATTATTCCAGCTGAAAATTATCAACCCATCCTCTTATTTGATTTCCCATCTGTCATTATGATTTCATACCCATTTATCATTATGTCATTAATAATTCTACTATTTACATTCATTTATTTTACTCGTTTCTGAAATCCGTTGATGTGGCATGTTTTAAGTGGCTTTTCATGTCAGCCACTTTAAAAAAATGGCAGAGTTTTCCTTCAAATTAGGTTGGAGGAAGTTCCTTCAACTTAATCTATAAAAATGTCATGTGTTCTTTTGCATGTCAGAAACACATGTTTTTCTTTTTTCTTTTTAATTGCAAGGGTAAAGTTGAAAGAGTAAATACATTTTTAATAAAATTCATTTCAACTTTGTTTTTACAATTAAAAAAAGCATGTGTTTCTCATATACAAATGGACGTATGCCATTTTTATCGACTAAGTTGTAGGAAATTCCTCCAACCTAGTTTGGTGGTAATCTTTGTCCTAAAAAACACAAAAGAAAAGCCAATTAAAGTTAAAACACATCACGTCAGCCGGTGTAAAATGGATGTGATAAATGAGTGTGAAGTGTATAATTACTCATGCTCAATTCCTAACTTGGTTCTAACTTGGTTCCACCCTTTTCATGAATCTGTTTTTCCTCAACAATTTGACACTGGGACGGTACAAGATTTCTCATGGGAGATGCCAAAACATGAATGAGAAGCCAACTAGCCTAAGGATCTTTAGGTTTGCGATTTCAAAAAAGTGCGATTTTAAAATGTGCGATTTGAAAAAGTGATTTTTAAAAATACAGTTAAACGTTTGGCCAAATCACAGTTTGGCCTTTAAAATTACAGAATAGCCTTTAAAATTCTACATTTTCAAAAAAACACCTACTTGTTTGCGATTTGAAAAAGCAGTTTTCTGCGTTTTCATTTCAAATCGCAAATTTTTAAAAATGCAATTTACAAACTATTCATTTTTTGTGATTTGGCTTAAAATCATATTTTTAATCTACGGAACCGTAATTCCAAACAAATCCTAATTTTAATAGGGGCTTAAGTCTAATTTCAAGCCTGTGAGCATGGCCCTTCGGCTCCCTAGTTTCACCCTTTGATTTGACATCATAATGCCTTTTTAATCAAATCTTGTACTAGAAGCAAGGCTTGAGTTTCTATTGGTTCATCACTTCAAAAATATTAGATTTTTTAGCTGTTCGTTTGATCTAAACTGTAATTTTAATTTTTATATTATTTCTTTGTCTGTATATGGTGAACAACCTTAAAAAAAAAAAGAATTGGTGAAGTGTAATACAGATATGGCTGATTTGACCTGATACCACATATTAGAGAGCACATCCTCATCAGCCATAACAGCAACGTAAGGGGTCTCTTTCCAGCATCATCATGAAGGCAAATTATGATTCAGGTTCCTGAATCATAATTTATCTTCATGAGCTACAACATGAACATGAACATTGGCCATATGTAACAGCCCATGTTGGCAAAATGGTGCACACTTGTTCATATTTAACTGGTTTTGATATTTGCGCACATGACACAAGCTGAAAGTGTCACGCGTTTCTAATTACTGATGTGGTATTTTCAGGACACAAGACGTAAGCAATACTCTTTGAACAAGAGCAAAACTACCAAATTATCAGCAAAACGTTGAGGGAAAAATACACTTAACCCTATGAACTGACACATTTTTTGCATTTATCTCGTATGTTAGGTTTTTAGTATTAGCCTATTTAGTGATCAAAACATATGTTGTAAGTCCTTGAACACTTAATCTTATGGGTGGATGTAATTTGGAGTTAAAGTTGTAAGTTTTACACTGGCGTTAGCAAATGCGTCAGCTGGACATCTTGACGCGATTACTCTAGAAGCACTCTAGAGAGCCTTGTCAACAACAATGTCAACAAGCCGTCTTGATGTGAGTGGTATAGAGGAACCATCGATTGCACTGTCAACTAGGGCGTCAACAACATGTCCCGATGCAACTCGAGTATAAAGACTTACAACATGTCATAACCAACACGTCCTGACCCGATGGGTTCCGGTAGACTCACTGAGAGGTCCGCCAACTAAGCGTCCTGATGCCTTTGTTATTTGGTTGCTGATACATTGAAAACTCTAGAAGCATTTTGACAAGATTATTAACACGCCCTGATGTCACTCAATGACTTGCACACGTTCAATGGATTTTTGACATACATAATTAGGGTTTCTTTTTCTTTCTCTATATTATATTTATGGTAGATTGAGAAGTAAGTCTAAGCCATCTGAGCAATTGATATTGAGAGATTAGCTTCATTCTATGTTGTGAGCCAAGAGAATCCTTTGGTGAGAGCTTTCATTATGTAATTCTCTCGGAGTGATGATCATTGAAACTTCATGTTCATATTCATCAACAGTTTGAAGTCTACCGGTGTATTGGCAAGGAGACCAAGATGGAAGATTGCCTAATAAAATGCCCTCCAAGTAAAAAATATGAAAAGAAAAAAGAAAAGAAAAAGAGATAAAGAGTATAGCACATAAACCAATTGTTAATGTCATTTTCGGATCAAATTAGGTAGGTCTTGGTAATATACAACAGGGGTGAAGACAGAAGGAAGCCTCAATTATGGGAGGCACGAGAATGCCCTGACAGTCCATCTCCTGGAATGAATTATTTCTGGCCCTCTCTCTCTCTAGCACCCCACACAAGGACTAGTTGGCTACTTCTTGGTGGAATCCAATGTTGCACTTCATAAAACTAAGATAAACACATGGAGATCATTAGAAGCATGTCATCTATGCATTAAAAAAAATAAAAATGAGATAAAAACAAACGTTAAAAACCTGTTACATCTGACTACCATGGCTAGGCTTTGTTTGTTAAATTTTTTGTTCTTTGTTTTATGTTTTTTTTTTGTTCTCAAAACAAAAATATTACAAACAACCCAAATCAGTCACTGTTAAAAAAAATTCAAGAGTTAACAAGCACAACCAAATCAACCCAATAGAATGAGTAGAGTTGTAGTATGTAGCAGTACTCAAAAGTATAAAAACACCCCCTAAAACACATTAACAAACATTGCAGAGCCTTTTTTTTTTTTTTTTGGTGGCATACCTTGCTATTATTCTAAAATATACAATAATTAACTGAAAGACAAGGGGAAAATTACAAAAAGGTGGACAATGATGGAGTTATGGATAGTCTTCTACAAACGTGCTGTTAGAGGAGAGTTTTAAACTTATTAGTGGGATATTCAAGAGTGTTATGAGAACAAGAGCAAGATAGGCTGTCCACATCTGCATGATAACCCAATGATTTTAGAATGTTCCCACAACAGCAACAACACAACTATCAATCCAGTAAGATGATTTGACACACCCCCTTGTTCATCTAACTATCAATCTATAAATATATATATATATAGATAGATAGGGAATCTTTTAAAAGAGAAAATCAACACATTTTTCTGCTAATATTCTGATGCAATAGCCAAAACTCTCCACCTACTTTTTTGTTATATTATTTTCGAGTAGCAGGGCAGGAAAACAAAAAGGGAAAAAGAACCTAACCCTTTTTTTTTTTTTTTTTTTTTTTTTTTTAACACATATGGTTGAAAAAGAATAGCAGGGAATCACTAGTTGGAGAGGGGAGCACATGGCACATGTGGTAGCCACATGGCTTGTGGACAGCCATGACAGGCAATAAGATAATAGAAGTGGATTTTAATATCTTGAAGCACAGGAAACATCATAATAGGCTAGCAATAACAACATTGATATGAATCAACAAATTCATATATCTTGACCTTAATGCAGTTAAATTGTTGGATGGGAGTCTAAGTAGGTATTCTTGCTAATTATTGGAGTGAATCAACAAACTATATCACTTCATCATATCTATTAAGTTAGCAGGAGTAATGTAGAACCAACAATAATCACAAAAATCACACGGTTAAATTAAGAAGAAGCTAAAGGGAGAGAATGAGAGAAACAATGAGAATCGATTCCAAATATTTTTTATTTCATCAAGGTCGGCCTCCATTGGAGTACAAAACATACTTAAATAGACTAACGACTAAACCTTAATTTAATTGACTTTGGGAAAAGCCCATTTATTGAATTGCAAAAACACCATTGACTCTTGAAAATTAAATAAAACATAAAACTAAATACTAATAACCCAATTAACAAATAGGACCTAAATAAAACTACATGGACCAATATTATCATAAAATTAACAAATAGAATTGGTCTCTAAAATTCAATAAGACCAAATTAAAGTAAAATTCGCGTCTCGCCCCTTGCATCAAGGAGGCGTGAACTGAAGTTCTTGGAAGGGAGAACCAGAATGATATGTGCTACAAAAAAGTGTATGACATCAACTTTATCAATACTTATTACCAACCATATAACATTATAGGGTTTCAATTTTGGAAGTTCCAGTTAATCTCTCTCAATGAACAGGTTTTAACAACCTGTAGGCATTTGTGAGATAAGATGACCAGAGTTTGATCTGGTTATTTTCAATGAGGTACATGAGAAGCCTTCTGTCGAGGATTTACATCACAATTTATTCCTCTAAGATGTTAATAGCCATAAGTTAAAATCAGCTTGAAATAAAAACTAGGATTACAACCAGAAAAAGAAAGGTTTTACACACAAAAGGATCCACCAAAGTGTCTCAAGAATCTTTTTTGATAAGTAAGTGTCTCAAGAATCTAATTCACCTCAGTAGAGTAGCTCCTCAAAAACAGGATCTACGGACTGTCCCCATTTCCCGTTATACAACTCCAAAAGCCTCTCAGCTGGTGTGACACCTGCCACAAGAATATTATCAATCATTGACACGAGATCAAAATAGATTATAAGCGCAAGAACTGAATGCCTTTGAAGAAGACTGTTGCTCAAGCATTTCTTGCTAAGGAACATCTCCAAATCAAGTTTTATATTTCCAAAATTGAACACTTTAAAAAAATTCTAAAAGCATTTCTTGTGGAAGGGAAAAAAAGACGCATGGTATTTAAAATTCCTAATTTCTAAATGCTTCTAAATCTTTTCTCAAACTTTATGTAAAAGAAACCCAAAATATCCTCTCAAATCAAATTCATGGATTAAACAATCTGTAAGAGATATGTTGAGCTAAAAGGCATTTACAAACTTGTACAATAGCAAAAAGATGGAGAGTCTAAATCAGCATAATAGGCACGTAGAGGAAAACAAGCACACAACTTTGTGCGTGAGCAGCAAACATATAACTTCACATATAATACGGAGAACTAAAAAAATGAAAATATGAAGTCTTCATTAAGATTTATAAGCCTATACCTTAGAGTGTTGAGGTAATGAATGCCAATACCAGAGAAAAAAGGGTAAATAAAAATTAAAAAAAGAAAAAGAAAAGCCTAAATCAGTACCTGTTCTAACTACTTCAGTCACTTCATTCAGGAAACCTGATTCCTTGAAGCCTCTCCTCTCCAAGCCATCCTGCAGAAGAAGAGGCGTACATCCTTGGAGAATCAATAAAATCTAACATAAGCAGCAAGAACTGCAGTAACCCCAACATACCTTTGCCAACTGTACAACATCTTCAGCAACATGCCTCAGTAACCCATCCCTAAAAGGTGTCTTTAGACCAGTCGTGGGAACCTATTGAATAGATTTTATAATTAGGTAGCCATCTTGATCCCCGTAGAAAGATATGATTGGTGTTAGTTTCATAAAACAGAATACTAGAGGATGCAATTTTATCATATGATGCATATTTTAGATGATATTTCTTATGTTATAGATGTTAGGCTTTAGACAGGAAACAATAGCAAGTTCCATAACCCTAAACAACCTGCTGCTATGACAAACTACAAATGTGGGTCCATCGCATTTACAAACATCATCAAGTATAAAAAATTCATAGTAGGGGGAGGGGAGAGGAGAAAAACTGAGGTGTCTGTTGGAAAGAAATTTCAAACTAGAAAATATCACTTAAAAAATAAAAAAAAATAAAAAAATGAGAGAGAAGATAATAGATGTTTGTTATATAAAATTTTCAATTACCTTATTCCTTAGCATCTGTCTTTCTTCTGCAGTCCAATCGGCTGTCATGTCTAGAACTTTTTGCAGTGAAACCTCATCATATAATAAACCTACCTGACATTTTATAGAAAATCACAATGAGATGACCTCACTGGAATGAAGCAGTTCATAACATAATTTACACAAGTTAGACACAAAGCAGGCCGACATGTTTAGTGTACATAAACTACATCCAACGTGATATTGTAAGGAACTGCACAAGGGAAAAAAAGGATCTTTATGAATATAAACTGCAATGCGTCTTGTTCTTATACAAATATAAATAATCAGAAGAGTGTCAAAAAGACAATGCAATGACATGTAAACTGAGGAATCTGTTACACACATACACAGAGAGATTATAAACAGGCTAGATTTGAAAAAACAGTCAGAGAAGGCCATTACCCAAAATGCAGGCAAAGCACACAACCTCCTCCAAGGTCCTCCATCAGCTCCCCTCATCTCCAAGTATCTCTTCAGCCTGACCTGAATAAAGAAAGTAAGATACGGCATAAATTTGGAGATTACATCTGATAAACCTGAAAATTAAAAAATTTGATAAGAGGCATATATGAACCTCGGGAAATATTGTTGTCAAATGATTCTCCCAATCATTGAGAGTTGGCAATTCACCTGGGATACATGGAAGTTTTCCAGCCAAAAAGTCCTGCAAAAAAGTAACAGAACCAATCTTATTTTCTGAAACAAATGGATGATTTGAAATCAAATTTAACGGTCAAAGGGAAAAAAATATTGAATAAAAGAAGAGCATGGCTACAGAAAGCCTTAAGTTACAAGATCTTAAGGATAGATGGAAACCCGGAAAGTCATTCCAGTACAGTCAATATACTTCTTTTTCCGATAAACGAAATACATTGGAACGTTGAGAGCATAATCAACATACTGCTCAAACCTGCATTAAAGAAAAGAAAGGGGAAAAAGTCATATAAAACAAAGTCAATACATTAACAGGTAACTTAGAAACTGAAAAACCGGTTATCATTCAAGAAAAGAAAGTTTCTCATACGTTCAGAATTTTAGGGCTTACGTGGTAGCACACGTGACAGTACCGAATCCCCCAAAACAACAGTGAATAAGGAGTATAATCTCCATATATTATTTCCCTAAGTGTTTTAGCTAATAAGGAATGTATTTTCCATTAGTTTATTTCATTTCTAGTTATTTTCTTGCATAATGTAATGACGGCTAGACCTAATGGTTATGTCTTATGACCTAGCCGTCTTCTATATAAGTGTAACCCTAATCAATAAAGAAGCACGCTGAATATTATGAAAACCTAGAACCTTTGTTAGTATCTTTGAAGGTCACGGCTTCCTCGAAGTAGCCATTAGAGATCACGGCTCTCTCGAGCCCATATCCTTTTTCTTTGTTCTTTTTATTATTTGATTGCATCAAGTGGTATTAGAGCAAAGGTTGATTGTTTTCTACAACAATCTCCGATCCACACCATCACCATGTTTTTTTGGAATGAAGAGGAACAAGTGAGGTTAGACAAGATGCGGTTAGAATTCCTCGCGTACAAAGAAGCGAGCAAACGGATGGAGGAGATCAGGAAAAGAATTGAAAGCTTTTCTCCACCACACACCTCTCCGGCAAGCCAAGCCCCACCCATTCAACCTACCCCACCGGCAACAAGAAGTGACCGGATGATGCCAAAGCCCCAAGCGGTGTTAGAGACGCAAACCACAACACCTACCTCACCGGTTGCCACCGTCACAAAAAAGAGGAAGAAAAGAGTGATGAAGCAACCAAAATCCATCCACACCAGCGCCTCACCAAACCACCGTCGACCGGCTTCAGATCAGCCCACCCCAGCCGCACATCCAGAAATCACCGGACCAACCTTCCAAACGCGCCGTCATCAACTCACGTCGCACCTCCATGCCTATGGGAGTCACTCGTGTTCACTGCGGTGCGAGAGAGATAAAGAAGAGAGCTTTTGTTTGGCTTTGGTTCGGGAAAAAAAAATTTATTGATGGGAAAAGAAGATTGCGTGATCCCAACCACTACAAGAAAGAGACACGAACCAGGAACAAGCCGAGCTTTGGGATGCATCTCGTGGTAAGAAGCGCCTGGAAAATCCAGTGACAATGGTAGCAAAAGGTGTTCTCCAAGAGCATCTCATTCTCTTGGCAAATAGTATGACGTGTGTTGGAAATTTGGTGGGATTCAATGATGGTGGTTATAAAGCATTGATGCGCTCATATAATGTCGAAGCACCATTTACAGAAGCAACACTTTCTACACCAAGAAGATGTTTTGAGAGAGCTGCTGAAAAGCGTCATATGGATTCATTGTCCAGCATAGTTGCATCTTGTTCCTGGGGTAGACATGTGGCTGTGGGTACACCAGAATTCTTCCTTGGGGACAAGGAAGATGTTAGGGGAGAGGGATGATACGTTCAGAATTTTAGGGCTTACGTGGTAGCACACGTGGTAGTACCGAATCCCCCAAAACAACAGCGAATAAGGAGTATAATCTCCATATATTATTTCCCTAAGTGTTTTATCTAATAAGGAATGTATTTTCCATTAGTTTATTTCCTTTTTAGTTATTTTTCTGCATAATGTAATGACGGCTAGACCTAATGGTTATGTCTTATGACCTAGCCGTCTTCTATATAAGGGTAACCCTAATCAATAAAGAAGCATGCTGAATATTATGAAAACCTAGAACCTTTGTTAGTATCTTTGGAGGTCACGGCTCCCTTGAAGTAGCCATTGGAGATCATGGCTCTCTCGAAGTAACCTTTATCCATTTTCTTTTGTTTCTTTTTATTGCATCAGTTTCTCATCACAAAACAGAAATGAATTCCATTCCCCACCATAAAAAACAAGATAATAATACATTGATGTAAAACTCACCTTTTCTAGTAAAATAAGAATGAAGTTGCATTTCTTAGAAGTAATTAAGGCCTCAACACATATGTATATTACACACACACACACATATGTATAATGCAGCTGTGTATAAAGATAGTGTAAGATTTAACTCTCACATAAGAATAGTTTTTTGTCTATTGCAGAAATGACGTCTCACTTATAATGTAGTTTTTTATCGTAGTTTTGATCATCATAATGACAGTCCCAAATGTGAATGCCAAAAGAGACTAGAATAGAACATTAAACCTCTAAAACTTTGGAAACAGATGCAGATGGGTGTATAACAAGATACAATCAGAAGGCTGCATGCATTCATGTGCATATGAACATGTATCCCTGCATAGCTCAACACTTCACACAGCAGCATTCATGTGAAAAAAATAAAATAAAAAAGGAATTGAAAAGGCAAATAGAGCATTACATTAAATTAACAGTCCAACAACAGAGTCCTTGTAAAAGAATGTGGCTCATATATTTACGGTCTCTACAATATGAAGCAAGACCATCAAATTATATTTATTCAAATTGGTGAAGGGCAATAAAGTTCAATATTCTAGTTTAGGTATGACTTTTGAGTTAGAACTAGTCAATTATGATAATCCTTCATTTCAAACAAGCAAGGAGATATCAGTATAGGCAGAGATCACACATCCTAGGATTATCATTAAATGGGTTTTCTTTAGGGTTGCGCCCCTTTTTGTTTTTAATGAATTGCATTACTTATATTAAAAAAAAAACAAAAAAAAAACTTGATGCTCATAGTTCATGTTAACCAATGGATGATCAGTTGATGTTCAGAAGAAGCTCAGAAACAGAATACTAGTAGATATATTCAAGGCAAGCAAGAACAATAACATTTGCTATTTTATTAATAAGTTAAAAAAAGAAAATTATTAGAGAGGAAATGAGAGAAGGGGAACTCACCCAAAGGAGTCATCAAAAACAAAAGGAAGCATGCCGGCACGATTGTTATCAGTATCAGTCCAAATGTGGCTGTTTTTTTAAATAGAAAACAAATTAATTCAGAACCCTGGAGAAAGAAAATAATAGATATGAAATCTAACAACTATAAGAGAACTTTTGGAAACCTCCTCATGCTGAGATAACCATTTGGCTTTCCCTCAGTGAAAGGTGAATTTGCAAATAGAGCTGTTGCTATCTGTTTTATTTGTAATAGTTGTTAGTTGCCAGAAAATTAGAAAACTTTCCACCAAAAACAGAAAGGACCAAAGTTTCTTACAGGCTGCAAAGCAAGACCGGCACGAAATTTCCTGATCATGTCAGCTTCAGAAAAGAAGTCCAGATTAACCTATAAAAAGTGAAAATTAATATGCATCACTTTCTAGTCAGAACACGGGTGATGAGTTTGAATTAGAAGTTTTTCCCTTTTGCCTGAAATTATGAAACCTTGACAGCCTTCAATTGTGTGCTTTAGAATGACCTGATCATACGTAATAACATTCATCTCACCTGTACAGTGCATGTCCTAAACATCATATCAAGTCCAAGTGAGCCAACTTTGGGCATGTAATTCCTCATGATCTCATATCTTCCCTGAGCCAAAATTTTCTGTCAGTATGCAAGTAATTGAAGTGTAAAAATGAATTATAGAATGAAGAAACTTGGCATTCTTAAAAGGCCAATTGCTGGACAGTAACTAACAAGGTGAAGTTGGTTGATGTATGTAAAAATAAATTCATTCAGGGAGTTTGAGTTACAGACTCAAATACTTTGAATACAAGTAGAAGCTAACAACATAATTTCTGGAATTTCCTTTCCCCCTTATATTTAACATTCCGATATCAGTCCATATAAATGCAACTCACAGATATCAAAGCTTCAGTTGAAATGGTAGAGTCTAGATAGTTCAAGAAACATGTCTAGAGGAGTGAAATTAATTGATTCTGGGTGTGCTGCTTGATGTTGCAGCTAGTTTGTGGTTCTTTTTTGAACTCTTGATTCCAGTCTTTACTGGCGAGATGTGCTGATGTGTTTGGTTTTATAAATTCTTCAATTCATCCAAAAAAAAAATTAAAATTAAAAATGAACCAATTTTTATGATCATTCTAATTCGTCATTGCATATTAACTTTAACCATGTGCCAATCTCAATACTGGAGCCAAATTAATCACAATAAGGTGGTTGAAGACAGATTATGGTCTTACTTCAGTCCATGAGGTTTCTTTCAACAATTGCTTCTTTGATTTTTCATTGAAATGAAATGGTTGGAAAGAGGATTAAAAATACCTTGGGCATTACAGGTATGTCTTTAAGTCCCCACTTAGGCTGGAAACCAATTCCTAGAAATCCGATTCCCATTTCCTCTGTAACAGCTTTAACCTATTAAAATTTAGCATTTGAAGACAATTGATAAGTTCAAGAGCATATAATAGATACTTTTCATGAAACCTCCCAAAAACAAGGCAAAAAAGCCCCTAACTTCGAATTTAGATATTCACTATACAAGGCTATGATGCAAATGGCAATGGACAATAATGATGAAAATGATGATATAATGTTACTACAAAATATATTGAATTTGAATATGCATCATCCCAAGTCTTTTAGAAAAATTACACGAAATGACTTCAATCCAGATTTTTTGGATATATCTTAAGTTGATAACATATAGCATATAAAGGAAACCTATAAAGAAACAGATTATTCAGAATGACTATATCTAACCTAATGCAATAATATATTGACGGCCACTGTAATACAGATTCAATGTAGACCACATTACAGTGCTCCAAGTCATTCCTTCTCTTGGCCCTGACACACATCACGTGTCTTGAAAACAATGAAATCTTAATCAGCTAGAATACAGACCACAAATAATTAGAGGTGGTAAACACCAGGCAGGAGAAGACTATACCATTAATACCTACCTTATCCTTAATAGTTAATAACAGGGTTTTTGTTTTAACAAGTAATTTTTATTTATTTTTTTTCTTTTTTTGGATAAGTGAAAAACCAAAGGTTCTTTTTGGGATATATATTTCAACCATACAAATAAAAAGAAAATAAGCTGATTTTCTTGCTTGTTTAAAGTACTTTTTCACGTCTGATATTTGCTTCCACCAAACAAACACATATCAAATAGGTTGCTTTTGTGGCTTCTCAAAAGTGCTTCTAAATAGCATGCACTTTGACTATATAAAAGAAAGATACTTATAGAGCAAATACTGGAGAAACAGAACCAGAAAAGTATGAAAGGAGTTAAATACATAGCATAGGTTTCCTTTTGTTTTTTTTTTTCCTAAAAAAAGTAATTATATTATCAAAGGAAAATAGTACGTGTGTAATATAAAAGTTGAAACGCTCAAATTAATTCCAAGGATTTTGAAGTTCTCTAGGGTTTGTAGAGGCTGTCCAACCAAAAAAGTGCTCTAAAAAACTAGAATTTGAGCTTCACCACTGATGTCTCATGGCTCTCGAAAATCTGAGCATCTCTCTCTCTCTCTCTCTCTCTCTCTCTCTCTCTCTCCCCGAATGATTTACATTACACAGCAAGTAACCGAGTGAACCAGAGAAGCAAAACATAACAAATGGGAGCTAGGGTTTCATCAAGTACTGTAGAAGTTCAAGAGGTAATTTTGTATAATGATATAAACATACATAAAAGAAGTCATATTAGAATCAAAGGAAATGAAGATGATGATAATTATGATCACTAGACTTAAAAATGAAAAGAAAAAATATACTTGAAAACTTGCCACAAGCCTGTTCATGCATATGACAAAGTATAATTACTTCAACCAACCTGATAAAGGTGTGAGTTAACCTCCGCACAAGTTTGATGCAAGGTTTCAACAGGTGCACCACTAAGCTCAAACTGACCCCCAGGCTCCAGTGATATGCTTTGCTTTCCCTGGCCCACAAAAATGTAATTTAATTTTTTTGTCCCTTTCACATAAATTCACTGTCAACAATTGAAAAGTTTCTTAATAGTTTCCTTAACAAGGATTCGTTTGAGTAAACAAAATTACAAAACTATTACCTCTATAAAATAACTCCCAAGCATTACCATTCATATGATAACAATAGACAACTATATGCACAAAGTTTAAAAATGATAAACATACAAAAGATAAGCAGTTAACCTGTTTGAGTCCTATAATTTTGTCACCTTCCATTACTTTCTCCCAATCAAATCTCTCAGCAATCCCATTCAGCAACTCTGCAATTTGTTCATACGTCATAGGACGTAGAGTTCCAA
Organism: Alnus rubra; assembly: GCA_028654335.1. Classification (NCBI taxonomy): domain Eukaryota; kingdom Viridiplantae; phylum Streptophyta; class Magnoliopsida; order Fagales; family Betulaceae; genus Alnus; species Alnus rubra. Next base: position 1,253,120 of record JAJPGS010000556.1, on the reverse strand, counting down.
GCTCAAAACCAAACTTCTCATGTTCTGTTCCTATTCTGAAATGACCATACAACTAAGTAAACAAATTACTAGCGTTGACAAAAGAAATTGGTTCTAAAAGAAGGAAAGAATAAGATATGCTAATCAACAAAATCATAAACCAATAATGGTACTTTTAGCGAATTCAATTCAAAGCAAGGTTAACTGAAAAGAAGAAATGAATAGCACACAATCATACTAGGACACCTAAATATTGCACGAAGAAAAGCCACGAGTAAAAAGTTTAGGGACAGATTAGATGAAAAATGCATCAAGAAACTCATGTAAGAAAATATTGTTAAGTAAATAAAACATAGAATCCCAACCATGAGTATTGACTATTATCATAGTACAAGGAATTGCCAATTAATCTAGTAAAGCTCAAAGTAATTAATTCTGCAGCTCACAAGAAGAACCTACATAATCACCTATCCAAGGTCAAAGGAAAGTTCATACAATCCTAAAAGGCAGCAGGGTAATGTGAGAAATAGAATCGAATTCATAATCAATCATGTAATCCATGTTACACAATAATCTAGCCTCTGAAACTAAAATATAATGCATTTGCAATAATACACAGCTCATGGTTGCATTTTGAGTAGGACAAATGGCACAAGGAAACCACTCTGATTAAAGTACAATGTAGAATTGGTAACTGTACCTCCATTTTTCCTTAGGCTTGCATCCAGAGGCAAGGTATGATACAAGATCCTCTTTTGTCAAGGGCTCTGTAGCAATTACAGAATCCTCAGTAGGAGGGCTTGCAGCAACAATCACTTGATGACCTCGTTTGCATCCAACTCCAGGGCCATCTATGTGCAGAATCTGTGCCTTCTTGGCAGAATTACATGATGAGGACAAGAAACCAGCACGGAGTTCCTTCATTTTTGATGCCTCCACATTGTTTATCATGCTAAATATCATCTTGTTCCCAGCTTTATATCTTATTACTTCAGCATGGGTGCAATATGATGGACTTGTCTGGGAAATGAGTGCCATCTTGTGCCCCTTATAGAACACATTCACAACTTTTCAATTACAACTTATAATGCTAAAATTAGCCATCATCCATCATGAACATAAATAATCGATTAAAATTAAACAAAACCTGACTATAGTGATTCCAGCATGGATAAACTGCCTCTTAGCCAACAGTGAAATACTAGAAGATTCTATTACAAAACTGAATCAAGAATGTACGAGTATGTACGGAAATCCCATGGAAGTTGAATTTCTCCATTGTGTTTTACATGCATTGAAAGTACACATCCAGCTGATACTGGTACCATCATAAGGGATGATCATTTGGAATTGGATTTGAAGATTGGCCTCACTTTAAGTTTTTAATTATCCTTCATGATCATTGTTTCCAAGTATTGCAATGTGGGACTATTCACAATGGTACACAAAGCAAAATCGGGCAATTCGAATTGCACATCCAAATGTGGTTGTAAACTTAGAAGTGGTAAATTTGCAAGTTTGATTCTTTTCACTCTCTCTCTCTATATATATTAAAATATTAGCTCTTTCATAACCCCATCGTTTCAATTTTAATTGAAACAACCTTGGTTCTGTTTGTTAATGCTTTTTTTTTTTTGATAAGTAATAATTTCATTAAAAAGCGCAAAGGGGCGCAACCCTAGTACACAGGAAGTATATAAAAGAGCCCCTAATTAGAGGAGATAAACGAACATGAAAGTAAAAAATCAGCAAATGACATACGACCCGGACTATGCACCGAAACCCACAACTATAACATATTGAGCACATTTCTACAAAGAGCCCCAACCGTAATCTCCACATCCTCAAAAAGCCTAGAATTTCTCTCTCGCCACAAGCCCCACAAAACACATAAGGGAACCGGCTTCCAAATACGGAGAGCAGAACCACAACCTAGCAAAGTACCCCAATTACTCAATAAATCCATAACACTACTAGGCATAACCCACTCCACCCCAAATAAGCTATAGAAATAACTCCAAACAACCCGTGCCACATCACAATGTAGAAGAAGGTGATCAACGGATTACCCATGCTTCTTGCACATAACACACCACTCTACCACCACAATACCATGCCTACGTAAATTATCATGAGTTAAGATCTTTCCTAAAGCAGTTGTCCAAACATAGAATGCCACCCACTTCGAAGCTTTAACACGCCAAATACCCTTCCACGGAAAATAGACCGCCTCGTGACAAACTGAAACTTTATAAAAAGTCTTCACTTCAAAATTCCTCTTCTTAGAAATATTCCACACCACCCTATCGACCTCTCCGAGCCGAATTCGACTGGAGTATAACTGGTCATAGAATGATATCACCATCTCCACCTCCCAATCCTGAGCATATTGCGTAAAGAGTACATTCCAATGAGCCACACCTCCTATTGGAGGGTACTTTCTGTTTTTTGTTTAAAAAGTGCTATAATGTGACATAAAAGTGAAAAACAGTTTTGAGTGTTTTGTGTTTTAGATTATTTGTTAACATTTATGTTTTGAAAATAGAAAACAAAAGTGAGAAAATAAAATGGTTTAACAAACAAAGCCAAATCTTTTGTTTTCTGTTTTCAAAACCAAAACATTAATAAACAACCCAAAACACAAAATACTCCTCAAAACACACAATACTTTTCAAAACAACAGAACACTTTTTCAAACCAAAAAAAAAAAAAAACACCCTTAAAAACTCATTCTCAAATAGAGTTCTTATATTTCCACCAGTAAATTTGACAAATATGCATGAGTTGCCCAAGTCTATGATTTCAAAACCCAATAACAATCACACCAATCGGCAAACACCCAACCCAGATCAGTTTTACATTCATAATATGCAATAATCACCAACGAAAAAAAAAAATTACTATCACAAGAAAATTGAAGTGCCAAAGCAAATTCAAACTCAAATCAACAACATTTCATTGGAAAACAAAATCACCATATAAAACACAAACACAGAACTTGGAATGCTAATATGAATATCCAAGAGGCGTCCACATAAATCAAACAATCATGGTCAACATGAAATGCAAAAAAACAAAAACAGCTCCCACTTGCCCAAGCAATGGAAATGAACCTAAGATGAGCTAGACTTTGTACAGAATAAATAAAGAGATTACCTTTGAATTATGGGTAAGCTATGGCCCTTAAGATGATGAATAGGGGTTTGGTGGTTCTGGGTTTGCTTGTTTCCACAGAGAGAGAAAGAGAGAGAGAGAGAGAGAGAGAGAGATAGAGAGTGAGAGAGACGAAGGACGCAAAGCTCTCAGCTTTCTCGTTGCAGGCCTGGCCGCTTGGGGACTGGAATATTGTGGTGCTGCACTATACTACTTTTTTGTGGTCCTTTCGTACGAGATATTGACACGTCATCACTTTAAAGCTTGTCATTTCTCATCATGCATACATGCCATTTTAGTTTTTTACTTAATTCATTATTTCATATGTCTTTTTAGTTTAATATAAAATATTTGAAAAAAAAAAAAAACTAATCCCTCTACTAATTTATTTATGGACATAAATTTTCTACAACACATATATAAGATTGACATGCGTCAATTGACATGTACATGTCATATGTTATTTTCCCCACTACTTTTTGAATGTTTTTATTTTTTAAAAATAAATTAAGGTGAGGGACCACCTTGCCACGTAGGCAAGATGGTGAAAAGTTGTATATTTAGGTAGTAGTGAATTATTACTCTATTTTAATAGCATGTACTTCTCACATGCTTTTTTAATAGAATTAATAAAAAAATATGTATTTCTTATATGCTTAAAGAAACACATATCATTTTTATACGTGGGTTATATAAAATTTTTACGAACCAATTTGTAAGAAATTTCTACCTTTTATTTATTTATTTATTTTATAGTTGCAATCCCTCTACTATTGTAAAGCATGCGTTTCTTTCTTATCTGGTTACCTTTGAAATATTGGAACCATGATTACTTAAAAATAAAAATGAATATTATCAGGGATGCAAAAGGTTAGAATGAAATAATCATTTTTATTAATTTGTTTTGTCACAATACAAGAATGATCATTTTTTTTTTTTTTTAAATTGAAATGGAATAGATTTCAACCATATTTTCAAAAATACCGCTACTTATAAAAATAATATATCAAAAAACCATTTTTTTTTCTAGGCAAAAGAAGAAGAAGAAAATAATTCGTATTTGTAGTCTCCCGCATGGGTGGCTGTCGAAGATGACAGTGAACGGAGGCGGTGACAGCGGCGAAAGAGGCTGGTGAAAGCGGAGGACCGTGTGGAGACAGTGGCGGTAATGACAAAGAATCCCTGAATATGGCTACCGACGGTAGGTTGAGCCGGAAGGTGATCAGTAATGACTTGTACTAGGCAGCGACCGATGGTTGGTAGGGTCGGTGTGGCTGACGATTAGTTGGGTTTGAGGGTGGTTGAAGGTGGTAGGTGAAACCGAGTAGTGGCTAGCAAGCGATGTCCAACTAATCGTCATCTTATTGGCGACACGTGGTGCTGACATGCATTTGACAGAATTTGTTAAATTTTTAATGGAATTTGATTTAGGGATCGATTTGTAATTATTACTAACCACAAGAACCTCCATAACTTTTTCAACCATAGGGAGTGAAAAATAATTATGACATACCACAAAAACCAATAGTGCAATTATCCCTAAAAATAAATGTGAGAATTACATGCATTTTAAATATATGCCAATTAAATAGAATGAGTATGAGGAAATTATTCTAACACACAGGTAGGAAAAAAAACTTTAATTTATCCTACAAAATCCTAACCCTTTAGAAATATAACTTTTCTTAACTTAATAATTTCTTTTTATTCAAAGGGTAACGAGGAAAATTATAAGGGGGTATTTCTCACAGTTGATACGAATAGTAGAAAAACAAGGAGAATAACTTGGAATGTTTCCAAAAAAACAAATTGAAAACGGCCTATTTAGCAACTTGATGTGCCCGGTGATTATCACTCTGAGAAAAACTTTAGAGGCAGTCCAGCTTTGAAAAAGATGAAACTGTTGGTGAATGTCTTCAATTATTGGAGCAAAAGTCTAATCCAAGAAGAGTTTATCTGTTTCTTTGCATTTTGGTGTTTATTTTGCATGCGTTTTCGCTGAGTTGACATGTTTCAATTCATTCATCATTAAACATCACGATAGATAGAGATCGTCAACTTATGCTCCGTTTGTTTTGGTGTAAAATGGGTTTTAAAAATGATTTCAGCATTTTCTGGTGTTGGGAAAAATATTGACCTTCTCGGGCTTGGGCCCAACCCGAGAACTAGGCCCACTCTGGTCCACCCGACCAGGCCCAAATATTAAAGAGAGCATAATCCACCCGAGCCCGTTAAGACCACTTGGGCCCAATATGTCACAACTGGCCCGAATTGGCGACCCAAATGCTAGTTGATATCCACATCTGCGTATATCTCGGCAGTACCCGGAATCTAAGGGACACGACGCACGTCATGAAACTTGATGATGCCTCCGAGGTAAGTGGAACCCGGAATATCCGTTCATCCGGGGCACATCTCCTCCAACCGCCTCGTGCACGAATTGAGAGGCTAATTGAACCGCTCTTCAACCTCTATAAATACTAGAACCTCTTCAGATGTTAAGGTACATGCTAATCAATCTTTTTGGCATTATTCTGCGCATTTATTCTCAAAACCATACACTCACTTAAGCATCGGAGCGGGGTTGTCGGAACCCCCCGACGCAGCCTTGTTTTTCAGGTGGACCAGGAGCAACCAAGACAATTATCTGATCGACACGTCATCTACCGGAAACTGTCTCAACAGTTTGGCGCTGTCTGTGGGAACGACTTGTGTTGTTTCTCTACTACAAATCCGTTATGGTGAACACTCGATCAGAAGCGAACAGAGCATCTCGGGATGATATAAATGCCCGAGAAGAAGGAAACTCAAACGATCCCCAACTAACCCGGATGAATGAGAGGATCGAGCAAATGGCCAAAAGTATCGATGATTTGGCGACTATGAATGCTGTTCTCCAGGCTCGGGTTCCAGAAATCCACCGGACAGTCACAGATCCAGAAGTCCAAGAGGTCCACGATAGTCATATTGGAGAGCGACGGGAGGATGAAAGACCCGGAGGTAGCCGAGTCGAGGAATCCGGAGAAAGAAACAACCGTGAAGAAGAAATTCCCATGCACCTTCCTCCTCCTCAAACCGAGGCAGAAAGGGCGGTGCAAGGCATGATCACCCGGCTAGAACAAAGATGCAATGTTCTGACTGCAGCTATAGAATGGAATGACAAGGGAAAAGCCTCCCTAGTCGAGAATCTTCTACAAAAAACCACTTCTCCATTCACCGATGATGTGGCCAACATTCGTCTCCCGAGAAGTTCAAAATCCCGGAGATTCCGTTTTATACAGGCCTTGAAGATCCTGTAGAGTATCTCGACAACTTCCGCGCCCACATGGACCTTCATCGAATGCCCCAGATGGTAACTTGTCGAGCCTTCCCTCTGACCCTCTCAGGTAATGCTCGCGACTGGTTCCGGAAGCTTCCTCCAAACTCCATCCGTCACTTCGATGACCTCGGGAGGATGTTCCTAACGCAGTTCATGGCCGGGAGGGTTAGAAGGAAGCCTTCCGGGTCCTTGATGTCATTACACAGGGACCAGAGGAATCTCTCAGAAACTTCTTCTTGAGATTCAATCAGGCGAGGCTTGAAGCTGAGACCGCCACCGACGATTTCATATATGGAGCTCTCTTCCAAGGAATACGGAAATATGGAGCTCTCATGGCTGATATAGCCCGAAAGCCTCCACAGAATCTAGACGGTTTCATGAATAAAGCCGAGAAGTACATCAACCAAGACAAATATCTGATCGACACATCACCTACCGGAAACTGTCTCAACATCTGGTGTTTAGTGGCCTAGTGGGGGCGAAAAATAATAGTCAACTGAAAAATAATTTCCGTTTGACCAAAAATTATTAGTATATTTCGAAAAATGATTTACGTTTTTTAAAAGCGTAATCATTTTTCTCGGACAGTAGACGCAGTTGACCATCTTTTAAACGATGTAGTCGACCTTTACGTTCAATCAGTCGACCACCATCAGAATATGGCCGGTGTTGGAATCCAACAACGTTCGGTCACTGTCGTCGGATTCCGGGGACCGGAATCCGGTCAGCCTAAATTTCAACGACCAGAATGGTTGGATTGGCTGAAATCTGGCCAGAATGGTTGGATCTCAGCCAGCTGGCCCAGGATCTGGCCAGAATGGCGGGATTCTGACCAGAACCATTGGCTTTCGGCCTACTGGCCGAATTCCGGTACGAATGGCCAGATTCTGGCCGTTTTCACGGAATTCGTCAAACCCAGATTCTAACGAAACTGTGCGGATTCCGACAATAGTAGTGAAAGTGGCCGGAATCCTGCCGGTCAGTGACGAAATCTCGTCACCAGCGATTTTTATATTATTTTACATTAATATTTATATGTTGTGAATAAAAATTGATTTTTATAAGTTAATATGATTGAATGAAAATATAAAAAATATTTGTGATTTTTTGTACTCGCAAAATACCGAAAAATGCTTTCGACGAAATTTTTTTTTCTTGAAAAATGATTTCTCTAAAACTATTTTACAACGAAAACATACAATTTTACGTCGAAACAAACGGAGCATTAATGAAAATGTACGCGACATAAACACCGTAACGTAAAGAAGTATTTATGAGATGGTGAGAGAATCCGATTTCAAAATACTTGAATGTTCATTGTCTTTGACGATTATAACTATCGAGAAATGCTAGGAGTACTAACACTTTTACAAGGGACATTTACAAACTGATGTGGCATTTGGCATAAGACGAAAATGCCCTTTCAAATCCACAAAAAGCTACACCTAAGAAAAATGCTGATCCAGATCTCTTTCCCATCACTGGAAAAATCCAGCTCGCCGGACAGCCGGTCCTCCAGCCACGTCGGAAAACCCTTGGCCCCAATCATCAGCAGCTAGCACGCCCGAGGATCTGGCCGGATATGAGATCCGGCAGAGCGTGGGATTCGGTCAGATCTCTCAAAGAGATCTGCCCGGAAAAAGAGATCTGGACGAGCGTGGGATATGGCTGGATCTCTGAGTTTCGGTCGGATCTAGTGAGATTTGGCCGAGGGTGGGATTAAGCCGGATGTGAGATCCGGCCGAATCTCTCAAACCCACGCCGGCCGAGAGTGGGTTTCAGCTAGAACTCTCAGATCCACTCGGAATTCTCAGTTCCGACCGGAACTCTCAAACCCACATTGGCCGAGCGTGGGTTTTCGGCCGGATCCGGTCAAAAATCCGATGGCCGGACCGGTGAGAGGGGGGAGAGACCGAAGGGTATTTTTGTCTATTTGTTTTGAATAATTTTACTATTAAACTGACGTCCACGTCCGTTTATAAGCTTCCCTTGTAAAAGTTTTTGTACCTGTAGTATTTCTCTAACTAGTCATGTTTATCGTCAAAACGAACTACCAATTACTACGTAAACATTAGCGCCAAAGACAATTACTATGTCGTAAGCGTAAACGTCATGTACGACCAAACTATTATGTCGTGGTGGCCTACTACGTATATATAATATATTACTTGTCATTTTCGTATACTTTTTTTAGAGAAATTAATGAACTTAATAATCATTAAATGATAGGGGATAACTGAATAATTTTTTAAAATAATCCTGATTTGTAAAATATATGATTATTGTTAGTTAATGTGTATATCTTAGTTAAACATAATTTTTTAGTTGTTTTTTAATATTATTTTACATTAATATTTTTATATTGTGAATAAAAATTGATTTTTATAAATTAATATGATTGAATGAAAATATAAAAAATATTTGTGATTTTCCGTACGCGTCAAACACTGAAAGATGTTTTTGGCAGAAAATATTTTTAAAAAAATGACTTTTCAAAATATATTATACGACATAAACTATTTTACACCAAAACAAACAAAACATAGGTTTAAAAAAATTTCTCCCATTCAATTGGGAAGGAAATATTTGTCCTATTAACTTTGGTTACGCAGTTAATCAAAATATGATTTTTACAAATACAATTAAGTATTTGATAAAATATGGTTCGGCCTTTAAAATAATATTTTTAAAAAAATTTACCCCATTGCTTGCTTTGCAAAAATGTAGATCTTTTGAAGTTTTCAAACGCCTTTTTTTTTTTTTTTTTTTTAAAACACACTTTGAAATGGAACACTTTTCGCAATTTTGTTTAAAATTATGATTTTTTAAATCTTGTAAATGAAAATCCATCTCGACCAAAATTCCAAAGACAAAAAATGCAATTTTTCCTTGAGGTGCAATTCGTATTCGCGTGTCAGATTTATGTTGTGTTGAGATATGGTATACGACTATATAGTTAGCCATAACCCAACTCATTTAATTAAATGGGTCAAACCCTCATCGAACCTATAATTTTGTTTGGGTTCGCGAGTTATGTAAAAAATTACTTGATATTATGTCGCGTGTCGAAGCATATGTATAAGACTAAATAGGTTAACTTAACCCGACTCATTTAATTAAATGGGCCAGGCTCTTCAATCTTAATTCTATAATTTCTATCAAATTCATATTGAGTTTATAAATTATGTCAAAAATTACTAGTCCGATGCATTATCCTTTGTTTCATTAGCAAAATTATTTTCGTAATAATTTTCTGACACATCTGTGATATGTCAGCCATTCAAGTGGGAATACTTATTATTAATTTTTTATATTTTTGGGCCAAAAATGAAAAGTACCTTTAAACTATAAACTATTAGATTAATTTGTTTCTGTCGTACGTAGTATGTTATTATAAAGCATGCCATTATTTTTCTCTTTTGGTCGAAAGAAACCATAAAAGCAAAGTGATCAGCAGCCCTACCTGATGGGCATAATCATGTCTAGAGACCAATAAATAATCAAACAGCACATGGCACAAGGTTGGGAAGATTCTCACTTTTAAGCCATTAGAATATCCACCGTTCATCACGTGTTGTTTCTAGCATCCAAACTAAACAATTTTTTTTTTTTTTCAAATGAATAAAACAATTTCAGTCAGTCCATGTCACAAACCTTACTAAGTTCAGGAAGAAATTTTAATGAAATGGAAATAAAATACGAAAACGGAATAAAGAGAAAAGTTAGAGATAAATATTTATAGGTGGTTCGGTGTTAGACTGATACATCTATTACTAGGGAAGAGCCCAAAAGGGTTAAATCTTGTTCTTATTCTTGATAATAATTTTAATACAAAAGACTTATATTTATAAGAGAATTGATGTAGGTGAAGATAATACAAGTATGGTAGGTAGAGATAATATCAAATCAAATTTGAATACATTACCTAAAAGGTAGGAGATTACAATCAAATATGAAATCAATTATAGTATACCAGATTTGATGTATTCAAATTTGACAATATATTTTAAGATTTCCTCAAACTCAATGTAAAAATTTGTGGAATCTTGAGTTGGATTTTTTTTTTTTTTCATGGAAAGGAGATAGAGGCGGCCGATGACAGTTTCCAAAGAATGGCTAGAGATGGTGGCAGCCAGAAATGGTGGCCTAACAATCGACAGAGTTGGTGGTGGCTGGAGATGGTAGTGGCTGACAATGGTGGTCGAGAGTCTTTAACAACAATAGGTCGAAATGAGCCACATAATAGGTCGAATAACTTGGCCCAAACAATGAGCAAAAACAGGACCAACTATATGGGCCATATATTAGGGCTAGCTTGGGCCGATAAATGGTCCAGTAATGGGTAAAAAATAGGGCAAACTGTAGACCAAATGATTGGGCCAACAAAAGACCAAAAGATACACTGCATAGGCCAAATATAGGTCACATGGTCTTTTTTGTTTGTTTGTTTATAACATAAAAGACTAGTAAATAAGATGACAATTTGTTACAAAGTATGACCAGCACAATAAATCATGTGTAGCCATAATAGAAAAATAAAAATATAAGGGTTAAATACCTCACAGGTACCTGTAGAGGCCCGAGCCGTTTCGATTAGGGTGGACAAATTATCCGCTTACTGCCTACCAACTGTTTACCGAACCGAACCAAACCGAATTGCCTACCAACTAATTTCGGTTCGGTAGTCGGTATAAAACTTTATTCCGAAAGCCGGTTCGGAAATCGAACCGAACTGAATCGCCTTTTTTAAGCGGTAACCGAATCAAATCGAACCGCATTTTAATCGGTCCGAACCGAACCGAACCGCCTTTTATTTCGACCGATTAACTGAGCCGACATAAAACGAAACGACGTCGTTTTAGTAAGAACGAAACGTCTGAACTTTTTTTTTTTTTTTTTTTTTTTTTTTTTTCTATTTAAAAAAAATCAAAACGACGTCGTTTCATTACCTATATTAACCGACCGCCTATTAACCGCTTAACTGACTTAACCAACTGCCTATTAACCGCTTAACCTACTTAACCGAAATAAATTCATCGATTGCACCGACCGAATTAGCCGCCTACCGAACTGATGCCTACCCTTAGTCTCGGTTTCAAAAAGTGTCACAGGTGATACCTGTGGTTAATGAAAAAACCTAGTTGGTATTTCTGTATGTCCTCTGTCTATTTTTTTAACGGCTCTCCATGTCACCCACTTTAGAGTGCTGACACCTATCCCTCATTCCGCGTATTTCTTCCAACTCGGATTATTGCATACCATGTAGGATGCATAAAATAATAAGAAAATTACCGAATTAATTTTTTTTTTTTAAAAAAAAATTTTGTACTTGAAAGCCACCCCCAATTTTTCAAGTTTTGATTTTTATTTTTTGCATCCTAAGTGGTGTGCAATAATTTGAGTTGGACAAAATACGTGGAAGGAGGGACAAATGTCAGCATTTTAAGGTGGATAACGTGGAGGACCGTTAAAAAAATGAAAGGAGGACAGACGGAAGTACTAACTGAGTTTTTTCATTAACAACAGGTACTACCTGTGACACTTTTTGAAACCGAAGCGGCTTTTTGATTTCGGGCCTAACCACATGTACTTGTGAGGTATTTAACCCAAAATATAAGGAAAAGTATGCGAAAAAGAGCTAAGCTATCTCCCTTGTTTTCTTCTTTCCTCCTTTATTATCTTTGCAATCTCATCATGGAGCTCTGCAATATCTTTCTGCTGAGTTTCACCAAACCAACTAATGAAGCTCTCATGAGTTACTTATTCGAACACGAGAGCCACAACGACAATGAGGAAAGCTGAGGACAAGCATGGAGAGACGAAGGTTGCTGGGGAGGTGGGGCTTCGACGGCTTGCATGGCATGAGCCACTCGAATGAGAGAGATTAGGGTGAAAAGAACGGCCATGAGAGCTACCACTAGAGTCTTGGAGAGAGTCATTGGCGACAAATTGGCTTCTTTTTCTGGGATGTGAAACACACACACAGACAACAAGGAGGTTTTTGCGTAGATGGAAACAAAACGACACACATAAATTTTTTGGATCTATCTCACAAATCAAATGGTGATTTTAAAAGACATTTTTTTAAGGGACACAAGATGGACTTTTAGTATTATTTTCTGTCTATATATATAAAAGCAAAAAAATGAGATTGTTATTTTACTAAAACACCCAAAGGAGCTTTAAAGAGTTAAAACTGGTAAATTAAGAGCACATAAAATTTTATAGTTTTCAAAGCACTTGGAGTTTTAAGATTTACGTGCACCGTCCGAATAATCCATGATCGTCCCAACGGTGCCACGTCAGAATGTCCGAATGATATTGTGTAGTAGGTAACAAATTTTTAGAAAAGTCGTCATGAGATAACCGTCTGAACGGTCACAATGTGCATACAGTTATAATACGTCCAAACTTAGGAAAAAACATGGAGAAACACCTATAATACCCTGAGAAACCCTAATCTAGCCATTTTGGCTTGCGAACAACAACCCGAGAGAGAGGCTTTTCCATGGGATTTTGGAGTTCTAAGGCCAGGCTAAAGCTAGCTTCCACCTTATGATGATGAACTCATACTAAGGAGAGATTGTAAAGTTTATAAGTATGGGTGCAGAAATACTAAATTACATGTTGAAAAGATGTCACAAATGTGGGTTATTAATATAACATAATTGGGTCTAAACTCATAAGTTTAAGTTTTGGGTTGAGTAGTACTGTCCCAATATATAATATTTCTTACTAGAAAACTTCTCAATATAATAATCTCCCTAAGAACAGGAAGTATATATGTTACACATAGTCTATTTAAGATTATATATATATACTTACATTTTACAATAAACATATGTAGCCCCTGACACATATGACTCAACCCTAAACTTTATTTGAGAGCATATATATACAGAGATATCAACTGCATGTGGATTAATATATATATAGTGCCAAAAGTAGCTTTCAACTACACCTAGTTACACACCCTGTAAGAGGTCCATCAAATAATGGTGTTAACCCACGAAATCCATTGCAGAAGGTTTCGTAACCTTGGCGGCCTTCATATCCTGCTGGAGTTGAAACCCTCACGCTCACGCCTTTCTCCATGGCAGCAAATGAAGCTTCTGCTAAAAGAAGTACCATTTCTGATGGCTCTACACATGTGCAAGAGGTAAAAAATAACAAAATCACATCAACACCATCAACAATGTTTTGGTAAATAGCTGCAAGGACATAAGATAAGCATCTTCCTTCAGCCCAAGAGACTCTGTAAATGGCAAATCTAGCACGTGTTGTATGATGTCCCTTGCTGTCCATAGCATAGTTCATGCTGATCTTAATATTGCGTGTATTAGTTGCTAAACCCTTATTGAAGAACGCATCTCCAATGGCAACTTTACCAGTCATATCATTATCTTTGAAGCTCCCGCTTTCAGGCCAAACTCCGGCGGAAGGATTAACGGAGAGGAACTTAGGGGTGTGGGTGGTGTAAAGTGTGAAAGTCTTTTCATTAGAAGCAAAGGAAAACCTTGGTGGCTTCTTTGAGACCTCAAGCTGATATTGAGAGTGAAGAGTACTAAGAACTTGGAAAGCATGATCATAAAATATATGTGGTGGTGAGGATTGATGACCTTTTAAAGAGGCAGGATTTGTAAACTTGAGGGATTCAGTGGTGGAAGAATGCCAGTTATGATGAATATTAGTGAAGGATGACATCGATTTTGCTTGGAAAGCTAGCAACGAGGACACAAGAAAGAACAAGTACGAGAAAGGAACCCTATCAAACTCCATTGTTACTTTAATGACCAGAACTTTTGTTTAGACTTGAATGGCCATTGTGATCAATTTATAATGAAAGGGAAAAAGAAAAAGAAAAAAAAGTAGTAAAAAGAGAAGAAAATTTAATGGCCGGCCAATCTCTTGTAAAAATTAGACGAAGCCTTCTTTAATTTCTATAATGAAAGAACTCTAATTGGTACAATAAACACATTGTCAATGTAAGTTATAAAATAAATTTGCTTCTCATATAATCCAAAGGTTGGAATGTGATAATAGAAAAAGAAAGAAAGAAAGTGCATGTTAAATCATTATGTATCTAAAAAGCTTACAGTAAATTTGATAATTTAATTAATATTCTAATATACTAAAGAAATAAAATGTTAAATAATTAAATCACTAGTTATCCGAAAAGTTAAAATGTGGGCTAAACTGTAGAGTTAAGATTTGAACTTAAAATCTATACTCTAAGGATAGAAATTAATTACAAACTTGTTTGTAGCTAATTCTTACAAACTAGCTAGTATAATAAAGTGACATGTGTCCCTAAATCATGTGAGAACCACGTGCTTTCTTATTAATGTGCTTCTCACATGTTTTAGGAACACATGTAATTAATTTTACTAGACTGGTTTGTACGAATTAATTACAAACAAGTTTGTTTCTAATACGGACAGATTTTTCCTTCCTCTAAGCCAGTCTATAAAAATTTCAGGTGTCACTTTGCACGTGAGAAGAAGCACATGTTTTTTTTTTTTTAAAGGGTTAAATACCTTTTTGGTACCTGTGGTTTGGAAACTTTATTTTTTGGTACCTCAGTTTTAATTCGCATCGCAGATGGTACCTGTGTTTTGGGAAAAGACAAACTTGGTACTTTCGTTAGTTTTTCCGTAAAAAAACTAACGGTATGCCACGTGTCAACTCCTGAGAGTAGACATGTGTCATAATGCAAAAAAAAAAAAAACTAGAAAAAACTTTAAAAATTAATAAAAATAATAAAAATTAATTTTTTTTTTTGAAAAAAAGGGGTGGCTGATGGTCGGTTTGGGGGTGACCAAACCTATATATATATTTTATTATTTTATTATTATTATTATTATTTTCTCTTTTGACCCTTGGGGGTGGCCGGCCAAAACCTCTTAATACATTTTTGATTTTTGCTCTTTGGCCCTCGGCCACCCCCAAGACATGCCATGGGGGTGGCTAAGCCACTCCTCTTTCTCTTTTTTTTTTTTAAGGTTTTATTATTTTAATTTTTCAAATTTTTATTAAAGTTTTAAAGTTTTTTATTTTTTTTTTGTATTTTTTTTTACATTATGACAAGTGTCTACCCTCAAGGGTTGACACGTGACAAACCGTTAGTTCTTGGACGGAAAAACTAACGGAGGTATCAATTCAGTTTTTTTTCTAAAATTCAGGTACCATTTGCGATGCGAATTAAAACTGAGCTACCAAAAACATGTTTTTCACATGCAAAAAGACATATGAAATTTTTATAAATTAGGTTGAAAAAATTCCTCCATTTAATTTGAAGGAAATCTTTGTTCGTGTGGTGGGAGACACAACAACCTCAAATAATAATATTAATAATTTTAACATCCTCCAACTGCAAAAAAACATTAAAAAGTTGACTGTTAGGGCCGGACTACTTTATCTTTGCTTTTCTTCTTCTTTTTTTGGGGCCATTATGGGATATATAAGGGGAGGTCTCTTATATTTTAGAACTCTTGTTAATGTCTTGTCAACATAATCATTTTAGTGGGTCTTATTTGTTAAAGGCATTTGGAACATATATGTACAAAAAAGTGATCAGATAGGCATATTGTAGTTAAAATTGATTGGATTTTTAACCAAAACACCTTAATATGAGAGGAACCAGAATGCATATATCTTGTCATAAATTTTTTAGAACCATATAAACTCATTATCACCAAGCGTTACTTGTAATTAATATAGAGATACAAAATTCTGGTTTTAATTTGTTGGAGGCCAGGGGAAGTAAGAAATTAATACAAAATCTCCACAAGAGATGGATAGCATGAAAAGTCATGCATGGGAATTAAACTAAACTAATTAATATTCATTTTTGGGTAAAGCCAATATTATCTGATTTCAGTTCTTAAATATATGATGTTAGAAAAACTTTTGCTAATGAAACAAATAAGAGAAAATGCATGCTATTATATTTACAAAGAGTCACTGTGTTACAATCCAACCTAGCTTACCAAATCCACACCCCATTTTGGCCCTTGATTTCCTTTCGAGGTCCATTTTTCCAATTGTTTGGTTATAACAACGGGATCTTGACTAAAAAAAAAGGAACCCACTAGAATTACCGCTTATTCAAAAAGGTTAAGTTAATAGCTAGGTTATAGTGAATTTAATAATTTAATAAATATTTTAATACTCTTCTTACGTGCAAACTCAAATTTTTTTCTTATTAAGTGATCGAGGTCTAATACGTAGAATATTCAATTAAAATGAAAAGTGAATTATGGAAACAATGTTCGAATTCAAGATCCTTGTTCTAATATCATATTAATAGGAAATAATTGATTTAATTATTTAATTAATATTTTAAGATTACTCCTCCTCAATTGTGTGCTCAAAATCTCATTTAATAAGAGAAACCTAAAATATAAAATATTTAATTAAAATAAGAAGTTATAACAGAGATAATGTTTAAACTTAAAATTTGCTCTATCTGATATATATATATATAGACATGCAAGTTTTGAACTCAAGATTTTCTGATCTCTTCTTAAATCACCACATATTCTCAAAGCTTAAACACATAAAAAAAATAGTTAATTTAATTATATAATTAATATTCTAACATAAACAAATACGCTATGATATGAATAAAAAAATTAATGATTCGAAAGTATTAACCCACACGTTAAGGCATATACATAAGGCTGACAAATGTTTTCGAAGTATATATATATATATATATATTGATCCTCAGGTTTTTTTTTTCCTAATTAAAATTAAGTAATTAAAAGAAGCATATAGAGTGACTTGAAAAGGTATTGATACTCGAAGGATCATAAACATGCCACGTGTAACGCATAAGTGAATGCTTATAGTGGAATGAGTCATAGTACTAATTAATGATTAATGACATATATATTACTTGAATTAATTACAGCCTAAATTAATTAATTACAATCATCTTCAGGTTTTCTTGGTCACATTGCTAGCTTTTCCACGACAAATTAAGACAAAGCAATATCGTGCATTTGTGCTTTGTGACATCTGAAATGGCCGGTTAGTGAGCAAGCTAGCATTTCCAATGCCATCAAAATATTCCAAAAAACGCATCTCATTTGCCTGAACGTACACCTTTCTCCTTCTTCTTCTTCTTCTTCTTCTTCTTCTTCTTTATTTTTATTTTTTATTTTTTCCTTTTATTATTATTATTTTTTTTAATGGGCATGCAGAAAGAACACCAAATTTACTCTGGCAAAAAAAAAAAAAAAAAAAAAAAGAAAAGAAAAAGGTTAAGAAAGGCCCTGGGCGTGATGGGATGAATAGTTTGTGTTAAATCATCACTTGTCTTAAAAGCTTAAGCTTATGAGATACACGGTATTTTGACATGTTCTAAATAAATAAAATAATAAGGAAAAGATATATTTTTGGTGAAATTAGATGGAACACAGTCAGCCCCGTAGGCATTTGATAGAAAAGGGGATAAAAATTTCTAAGTTCACAGTTAAAAAATTTCGAATTCAAGGTGTCGCGTTCAAACATGATTAATTCACGCTCGAACGGGAATGAATCTTCAAGTGTCACTGAGGCTCGCATGAGGGAAATGAATGGACTGTCAAGATCAAATCTTGATTAATTGCATTTGAACGCACTAAGTCACTACAAAAAAATAAAAAATAAAAAATAAAAGCCAATTCCTGGCATTTTTTTAAATGTCTGGAATGTATCAATAAATGCCAAGAAGCATGTTCCTGGCATTTGATTAGTGCCAATTTTACAGTGTCTGGAAAGTTGCGGTTACTGGCATATACCACATATGCCAGATTATCTTGACATATGTTTTTTGCCCCAAGATTGAAGCATACTACGCCATGAATTATTTCTGGTGCAACATGTTTCATCCTGGCACATGGGCATGCGCCAGGAGCTTGCTCTCCTTGGAGCATGGGCATGCACTAGGAAGAATTTGCTCTTCTAGGCGCATGAACATGCGCGGGGAAGGGTTTGCTCTTCCAAGCGCATGCCCATGTGCCTGGAAGAATTTGATATTCCTAGGGCATGGATATGCGCCAGGAAGCTAGTAATTATATTTAATTAATTTGTATTAATCTCGTTGAACCAATTAAGCTAATTTTAAAACCTATAAAATTGGTTTCAAAAGTACCGAAATCCTGATAAACAAAAAATTAAACATTCTACACAAATCCTGATAAACTAATTACTTAAACTTATTCTTATAAACAAATTCATAAACAAACTAAACATCATCCACAATAACTAAATTGTGACGCAACAAATTATCTTTCCAATAGGACAATGTGAAAAATATACTCCGCCTCTTCCACTTTACTGCCTCATCGGTAGAAGCTCGATGGCTCCCTCGCTTTTGCCTACAAAGGCTGATCTGTAACAAATCTAACTACTTCTAATTGTGACATGATCTCTTCTCCATTTAGCATGATAGGTGGCGTATCATCAAACAATTTCTTATCCTTTCGAAACCTATGATTCATTGGTAACCATCGCCTATTCCCCATATAAGCAATTTCTTAAGCGTTTCGATCAGGTATTACACATACAACATGGACATGCAAGGATCATGTAAGAAAGAGTGTTGTACAAATCAACAACCTTTAATTTCTTCCTTTAAGTTTTTGATTCTATGACGTAGTATGGTGTAGTGAGAAGCTGAATATACAAGTACAATAATATTGCACAGCTCTTCCACAAATCTAAGAACATATCAAGAAATTGTAGGAAAAAGAAAAAATACTCTAAGACTGTTTGTTATTGAGAAAGCTGAAAAAAAATACAACTAATGAATATATAAGAAATTCCTAAAAAAAAACCCTAAAAAATTGAAACATGCATTCAAATAGATGAAAAAATAATGATCTGTTTTGGATGTTGTATATATGGATTCTGAAATGGTATTTTTTATGAGATGACAAGTGGGAAAAAATAATCGTATTAATTATAGGGTTTTCAATTTCAACAATTAATTAGGTTCTTAGGTTTTAATTCCTCGTTTTTAAGTAGGTTTTTCCGTTAACCTATTGCCCAACCTAACGAGGCACGCTTTTATTAATTAGACAGTAGGTTGATGGAATAATCTATTTGAAACTGTTAAAATAAATATATGAAATAGAGAATATATGTGAAAGAGAGAGAGCGGAAGAGAAAGAGCGGAAATATATTAAGGACTACATTGTATTGAGTCTTGTTATATATCTAACATATTACAAGAGACCTCTATATATAGAGAGGCTAAGAGTAGTGACCAAGAAACCCTAGAGTATTTAAGGTAGGAAATAAATCATAATAGGAAAGACAATAATATATTCTAACATCCCCCCTCAAACTCAAGGTGAAAGATTCTGAAATCTTGAGTTTGAAATGAAAAGCCGAAGTACTCGATGGTTGGATCAAAACGGTGATGGTGAGAAAGGCTGAAAGTAACGGCCGGGGAACGGAGACTAGCCGTTAATCCCATGAGGGGCCAAGCCGCAACTCACAATGATGGTCGAAGAACGAAAACTAGCTGTCAATCCTGTGAAGGGCCAAACCACATTGTGCCAAAAGGTTGAAGGAGACGGTCGGAGAACGGAGAATATCCGTTAATCCCATGAGGGGCCTAACCACAACTTACAATGATGGTTGGAAACGGAAATTAGCCGTTAATCATGGAAATGGTCTAACCATATTGTGCCATGTTTCGCAAATTATTGAGCCGTAGATCACAACATAATAGGCCAACAAAAAAAAAACCAAAAGAGGGATTTTTTTATTTTTTATTTTTTTTCGCCGGAAAAGTGATCGGAGAGTGGCGGCAGGCGGCCGAGGACGGCGGCTGCTGGCGGCCGGCAGCAGATGGTGGTGACAGTGAATGCTTGGACCTTGAATTGGGCTGAGATTGGAGCCTAATAGAATAGGCAATTGGGCCACAAATAGACCAAAATCCATGGACCATTGAATATGGTCTGAACCAAAATTAAGTGAACCGGGTCTAACCCGAGGGACCAGGTTGACAAGATGGGGCCGGTTTGACTAATGAAGAGACCCGGGTCTAACCCTCTAGACCGGGTTGACAAATGTGGGCCGGGTCATTAAAACGGAGCCGAAAAGATCGCCGGAGATGGCCGGAAAAAGAGGCGGCAGGCGTCCAGGCGCGTGACTCCCACGCGCAGAGAATGAAGGACATGCGTGGCGGCGCGTGGAATCTCCGATGGCGGAGATGTAGGCAGATCTGGAATCTGCGGCGCCGTATCTGCCTATTGGCAGGGCCACGGATGTCGTGCGCGGAGCACAGCGGCGCGTGGGCGCGTGGGCCAGAAGGCTCGATGCCGTGCTCGGCGCGTGGCAGCGCGTGGATCGTCCGATCGGAAGTTTCTGGATGTCTCCAGAATTCTGAGTGGCCGATCTATGCAGAGGCGTTGCAAAAGGGATGATCGGACCACTGGATCGATGGGAAGCAGCGCAGCGGCGCGGGAGCGCGTGAAGAAGCGATCCAGAACTTCAGACAGCGCGTGAAAGCGCGTGAGTTGTCTGATGGAGACGTTTTGGACGGCTCTGGAGAGCCCTACGAAGGATCTACGGATTGCTGCTATCACGGAGGGAATTGGCCTAGTGTGGAGGCGCGTGGCAGCACGTGTAGAAAGGTGGGACGGCACATGGAGGCCTGTGCGGCTGTCGGCGGCGGCAGATCTTCTCCAGATCATAAGATCTGTACCTTGTAGACCTGATTCTGGGATTGGTTTTCCAGATGTGGCTACGATGAAGGCGTGGAAGAAACTGACAGCAATTTTAAAAGCGTGAGGCGATGTGCGGACGACTGAAATTATGAGACAGCCGTAGAGCACGTGAAGGACGCCTGGAAACATCACGGACGTTTATTGAAGGCCACAGGAAAGTGGCTCTGATACCATGTTAAAATAAATATATGAAATAGAGAATATATGTGAAAGAGAGAGAGCGGAAGAGAAAGAGCGGAAATATATTAAGGACTACATTGTATTGAGTCTTGTTATATATCTAACATATTACAAGAGACCTCTATATATAGAGAGGCTAAGAGTAGTGACCAAGAAACCCTAGAGTATTTAAGGTAGAAAATAAATCATAATAGGAAAGACAATAATATATTCTAACAGAAACATAGGTAAAACTTAAGAACTTAATTAGAATCTTAGAGGCTAAATTGAAATTGCTTGAAACATAGAGATTGAATTTGATATTTTTTTTTTCCTGTTATTTTTTTCATGGTTTATCTCATAAGATGCAAGGAAATTGGTAAATTTTTGGAAATAAGATGGAAAAGTGGCATCATTTTATTGGTGACGTTTGTTTAGGGTTGCAATATACCAGTAGAGAAAATCATATAGCGTCGTTTATGTACAAAGTGGCACCAATTGACGTCGCTTACGAGTGTTACGATGACGCTAAAGGGTTGGCGTCATTTGTCAAAGGACGCGATTGGTGTCGCTTGCAAAAGGATAGAAGCTTAAATTGAATTGGATAAAAATCTCTCGAGAAAGAGGAAACGTAGTTTGGCACAAACCTCACATCATCTTTGAAATTTTTTCTTTGGCCTCTCTCGCTATGGAAAGAGGAAATCCAAGATATATGTATGTATATGCATACGTAGGTATGTATGCATTTGATTTTATCTTTTATATATATATATATATATATGTGTGTGTGTGTGTGTGTGTAAGCTGATGGAAGGACATTGGCAAACTTTTGGAAATAGAATGGAAAATGGGGTCTATTATGTTATGTGTGTGTGTGTGTGTGTGTGTGTAAGCTGATGGAAGGACATTGGCAAACTTTTGGATTGAAAAAATATATTGTGTGTGTGTGTGTGTGTAAGCTGATGGAAGGACATTGGCAAACTTTTGGAAATAGAATGGAAAATGGGGTCTATTATGTTATATGTGTGTGTGTGTGTGTGTGTAAGCTGATGGAAGGACATTGGCAAACTTTTGGAAATAGAATGGAAAATGGGGTCTATTATGTTAGGATTGAAAAAATATATTGTTATGCTAAAATGGTGATTTGCCATATAGCTGAACTAATTAAGTTATAAATTCTTAAATTGAGTTGTTGTAAAAGTCTATGGGCCTTACTCACTCTCAAAAGATGTCTTGAGAGAGGAGGGATGTCCATGACTTATAAAGTGCTCAGGTCATGTATCTCTTGGCGATGTATGACACTTTAACAGGCCCGCTCACGCGTGGCAATTTTGGCCAAACACGTGTTCAACATCGGGAGGAAAAATGCCCATCATCGTCCAATGAACCGGTTTTGATACCATGTAAAAGTTCATGAGCCTTACTCACTCTCAAAAGAAGTCTTGAGAGAGGACGGATATTCATGACCTATAAAATGCCCAGGTCATGTATCTCTTGGTGATGTGTGGTACTTTAACGGAAGACAATCTCTTAAGAAAAGTTAAGGAACTATATCGATCTCACATGAGCTTTGAATTTTCTATGGCATGCCACTCTTAATTGCCATGAAAAGATATAATTCAATTTGTCTATATATATATAACATCTAAAGATCGAGTCTAATTTTTTTTTTTTTAGAACAAATAGCATGTGCTATTATAAATACTAAAAAAGCCATAAGGCTTACGATTTGAGAATAGAGGGACAACCCCCCACACTCTAAGCCAGAAGGATCTGACTTAAAAAACAGCTGCCTAAGCAGAAACAACAAATCTTACCAGAATTACATTTGAGCATATCTTACATTAAAGCTCACTCTAAAATAAAAGAGGGCCGATCTAGCATTAAGCCAACAAAAATTCCAATAAAATTTGAGCAATACATAGACAGACCGTACTGGAGAAACATGAGGAATACACAATACAAAGCAGAAAAACACCCAAAACAAGCCTCCGGCAGTGGAGTTAGGGCTGACTTCATCGGAGACAACTGGTTTTGTAATCTATAATTTAGCCTAACACGGCATGTAATTGTTGTAAATGACAAATTAGAGACTTAGTTAAACATTAATTAAATGGAGGTTAGTCTTCCAATATTTCGTAATAAATAGATGCATATATAGTCTGCTCAATAAAACTAAGCCAAATTTTTAGTCATTAAAGCAATAATGGGGTTAGCTAGTGGTTCCTCTTCCATAGTTATTCTTGCTTGTGTTTTTGTTGATAGCTCTACATGCTAAACCAATCTCATTGAAGAGGACTATATATATATATTTTGTCCGCATAGATGGACCATTTTCTAGGGCAATGCATTAAGCTAAAACCTAGTGCTGGATTATGACGGGAGGCGGTTGATGTGTGACAGGGTCTTAGAGAAGATCCCTTATGGCATAATTATTTGCCATGGATATCTTCCTCTTTCAAATCAAGTTGAAAATATAGCCAAGTCAAAGGTACTGGGAGCTGTATTTATTGCTAATTTTTCAATTTCATCTGAAATTTAGAATCTATACCAGACACACCATGTCCCTGGATGCTAATCACGCCGGCCAATTGATGTAGAAAAATTACTCAAGTACGTAGAATCCACTCCGACGCCTTTGGCTAACATGATATTCTTCTAGACCATTGTTGGGATATAGCCTGTACCAACTGTGTAGCTGCTGATGCATTGAGAGGTCCTTCACAGTTTCCAGGTATCTTCTTTTTTGGATGAATAAAATCTGGACCATTTATCGATTTATGCGTGTCATATATCATTGCAAAGGGTCATGCTAATCTTCTCTTTATTGTTTCAATTTGTTGGGGATAAATTCTACTCAACCCGATCCAAGGAGGAGATAGAAATTCAACAACTATTCCAGAGAAATCAGGTATCAGTTATCTCAGTAAATTCGGATTAGGACTCTACTCCAAGTTGAATTGAAGCAAGTAGTCATAATCCGATCAGTACCTGATCCTATCCCCAAGAGAATTGGGATATGACTCTAATTGGTCCAAGTATAGTTTGATAAGTAGTTCTATTCCTAGTGGAATTGGGATAGGACTCAAGGTCCAATCAGATAAGAAGAATGATCATATCAGAAGTCTAATAAGATATCAGATTAGAAGTCTAATAAAGGATCAAAGTCAAATTAGAACACTGACAGCAGTTCTAGATCAACAAGGAGAATGAATTTTAATTCAGGTTTGACTCTACTTCTTTGCCTATAAATAGGCTCATACCCCAGGTATAAACAAAGACTCAGTATTTTATGCACAAAGCATTATTTTCTCACAGAAGCTAATTTTGACACCGGAGCGAGATCCCCGGAAGGGTCCCTAGTTTTTGTTGTTTTGCAGAATTATTGAGAAGCGTGAAGAACATCGAAAGAACGTGCAGATTCACATCATACTGAAAACTGTACCAACACAATTTTATCGGGGTTTTCAAGTATCTTGAAACCAGATGCATGTAATGGCGCCTGACTCACTTGTATTGGGTGCTTGGTAACCAATTAGTAAAATAAGCAGAGGCCTACAACACAGTCGTTACAACATTTTGTTCAGGACATCTATAGCTTGCCTGCACGCTGTTGGTGTAGCTGCACTTTTAACAGGAGCACACCCAGAATGGAGTCCTACAGCCATTAGATCTAGCATCATGACAACTGCAGACCCATATGATAATACCTATCATTCAATCAACACATTTGCTTGTATGAGACGCCACCATAAAACTAACTCTTCGTTGCTTCCCATACATATTATTGTACGTACTTGCAGAACCCCAATTTGCATGACTTCACACATTTCAACAAATTACATAGTTTAATAGAAGGGAGAACAAACCAATTATATTGAGGAAGCTGGATAGAGTTACTATTTTTTGTTGTTTAGTTTTGGTTTAATTTGATCCACTCAACCATTACCATATGACAGAAATCAACAGTTGTTTGAATTGAATGAATTCCTCTATAACTTTTTTCATTATTATTATTATTTATATATTTTTTATCTATTATTTTCTAACACATTTTCATAAAAATATTTTTAAAATTATATATATATATATATATAAGAAAATCATTGAGCAAGCCAATTACACCAACCAGTACCTAAACTCCATAGGGAACCAGTTGGATAAAATTGAAGAAAAGCTCGAGAATAAGCTTCTTTCAAAAGAAAAACATAAGCCTTTTAAGCAAGAGAAACCAATAATCAAGTTTCCAGAACCAAAATCGGGAATTAGTTTAAAGGTTAACAAGAATAAGTCCTTCGTTGAGAAAATTGAGGAAATGCTTAAGGATTTGGTTAAGACCAAATAAGAATAGGCCAATAGTTCTAACACTGTGTCTTCTTCTTGCAAAAACTCAATGTGCTGAGCTTTTGACTTGATAAGATTAACAGACTTAGAGATTGAATTGCTTTTGAAAGCATTCAATTGACTTCGTTCTGGCTTAGCCAAAAACTCGAACTTAACCTTTTCATCCATGAGATAGGTTATTAAACCATCCTGATCTGTTGTAAAAGGATACAACAGAGTAATGAAATGTAAACCTAGTATGACTTTATCAGTCATATTTTTAACAAGAACAAATGTTGTTTTGAAACAAACATTGTCTTGACATACATGGACTTTGCTTATTTCAAAAGTAATTTGCATCTTGGTTTCCAGGAGTACATCCCTGTAAAACTCAATGGATTTGTTTGGGTGAATTGCTGGAAAGTGCCAGCGAGGGGGAAAATATGCTTTGAAAATGGTTTTGAGAGATTTTAGGTGACTAAAATCTGGCTCAATAATAAAGAGGTTATGTGGTGGCTCTTTGGCATGGTAAGGAGAAGCCTTAGGATATTTTTGCCGAAACGAAATAGAAGATCTATTACGTAAAGGCATAATCCGTAAGAGTGAGTTACTCTGGTCATGTTCAGCTTTTTATATCCTGAAAAACGCTGAACTTGAGAGAGGAGCCCCTAGGTTAGTCATTAACTACAAGCCCCTCAACAAAGTCTTGGAATGGATCAGGTATCCAATTCCTAATAAGAGAGACCTAATCAATAGGTTAAGTAGATCTGTGATCTAAGGTTGTAGGGGCCATTAGCACTAGCTAACAATGAAAATTTAATAAGATTTTATTTTTTATTTATTTTTTAATCCGGTAAGGGCCACGGCCATACCGGCTTATGAATGCATCCGCCACTACTCATGCACTTCTTGGTTCGCACCACACGATTGAGACGTTTGTTTTTTTTTCTTTTTTTTGTTGTTGTATTTCCCATGTATAGTCTCTCACACTAGTAGAGTAGTAGTAGCCTAAGCCTATTATGAATCAATCTATCAATAAGATGTTATGTCTTTAATTTTTCTGTCTCACAATCCTTGACATAATTATGAAGTGGAAGACAAATTTTATAATTTCAAATCAAAATACTTCAATTGAAGTCTCAAATTAATTTTCTCTGGCCTGCTTAGAAAAATCCAGAGAATAATCTTCGTGTACTTCTTGGTCCTACAAAGACTATCTCAAACTTTTTACTTTTCCATTTCATTTCTCATGCACTTCTTGGCTTTAACCACAGATTGAGAATTTTTTTATTTTTTATTTTTTTTCATTTCCCATGTAAAGTCCTTGACACTAGTAGACTAATATATAGTAGCTTGAGCCAATTGTGAACCTTTTTTTTTTTCCCTACGTTTTGTACTTGCACGCAAAGCTTGTCTCAGTGCACGTTACTTGTCTTACAGACTTACAAGAAGGAAAAAAAAAATTGAAAAGATAGCGGGGCCAGGTGGGTTATTGGCATCAGAATAAGCAAGGCGGTAGGGACCATTGGCTCTAGCTAGCAATGAAAATGTAATAAGAATTTTTTTTCTTTTTTTTTTACTCAAGCAAGGCCCACGGCCCCTGCTGGCCTATGAATGCATCTACCACTGCTCATGCACTTCTTGGCTTTCACCACATGATTGAAATTTTTTTATTATTATTATTATTTTCCCATGTAAAGTCCGTGACACTAGTAGACTAGTAATAGTCTGAGCCTATTGTGAACCTTTTTTTTTTCCTACGTTTTGTACTTCTACGCAAAGTTTTTCTCAGTGACTTGTCTTTTGAGCAACAAGCTAATTATTTGACTATATATATAGTACTACATAAGTTGTTTGGGCTGCAATCGAGATGAGTTGAGCTTTAAGAATTCAAGACTAGCTCGTTTAGGAGTTGAGCTTAAATAGTCGATCTCGAACTAGAACCGATCTATGAAATTTGTTTTCAAGTTCAACTAGTTTAAAACTCGGCTCGAGCTCGTTGAGAATGTCATTTCAGCCGAGCCAGGTTACTTAACATGTTCGGTCAACTAGAGATCGAGTTAGGTTATTAAATTTTTTAAATTATGAGTTGAGCTTAAATAGTCGATTTTAAACAACTTTGATTAATTAAGTTGTTTTGGCCTTGTCTGTTTTCTCTCTGTTAATGTTTTTGTATCCTTCCTCTCTCTGCTCTGAAATTGATTCCATCTTTAGAGAATTTTTATGGGGCTTTAACGATTCTAAGAAACATAATTTCAATCCTTTAGCATGGACAAGAGTTTGTTCTCCTAAATCCCTTGGTGGGTACGTTGGCAATCAGATCAATGTTTAGCCAAAATAAAACTCTCCTTAATTGCCAAACTTGGGTGGCAAATGTTAAAAGAGGATGATCTTTTGTGGGTTAAAGGCCCTCAATAATAAATACTTGAAAAATAGAAAGTTTCTTCAAGCTGTCTATCCTCCTCAAGCATCTTGGCTTTGGAAAGGAATCATCAAAAACAGTTCTCTTGTTTGTAAATGGGCCTTTTTTCTTGATTGGTAATGGAGAAAAAATTGATATTTGGAAGGATACCAGGGTGTTATACTCCTCTCTTCCCTTCGATGCCTGATGTTCTTGTCAAAGTCACATCATACAGCGTTTCAATACCACATGGCGTTAGTAGCTAGTTATAATACTATTTGTAATGACCCATGAAAAGCTCTAGCCGCGCACATATGTGCTCTCGTCCTAAAAGGACTAATCAATTTAGAGCTTTTATATAATCACTTATAAAACTCAATTTTAACTAATAAATAAGTAATGCGATACTTAGCATTCATAAATGTCACATTTTTCCAATATAGAATCGGGGTGTTTCATTTGGGCTACCAAGGTGTGAAATAAAAATTGATACATGCTTTTGTCACTGTATCGGACTGACAATGTTGCATTTGGAGTACTCTCAAGGATCTTTATGGTGTGCCAGTTGCTGATCATAGAGACTCTCTTACAGCGATTAATGTTAATGGTTATCTTTTTATTCTTTAAAAGTTGACGCGGTTTTTAAATTTGATCTTGTTGAGACAATTTTCGATATGGTGACGTGTTAGTTTTGGATTGGTTTCTGTGACAAATTTGTCATCTTTCTGCGGGTCGGGTTGTTTCCTCATCTCGGTATGCTGCCTTGAAAAACCTGCAAAATAGCAAGGACATGTCGGGGTTGGCCAGCGATCCTCCCTTCGATGCTTAAGTCAGGTCGATAGTAGGTGAGAGCAAAAGTGAAAAAAGATCATTTTAAATACCTGGTGACCTGCAATTTATAGGGTCCTTGGAGTGGTTGAAGAGTATGGTGATTTCGAATTTTCAGGTTCCTGACTGCCTTGGTTTGGTGTGAACAATGCTCGGATACATATTAAATAGTAACCAAAACGATGAGCAGGTACAGACGGCGTGTGGTGGTTAGATAAGGCGTGTAGCGATTTCAGATTTCTTGGGATTCGAGTCATTTCATCGGATGTTAACTTGATTTTACCCCACTAAATGTCTGCATTGTTAAGTTTGTTGGTCCGACCACCGACCGTATGCTGTGCCAAATAGGCCATCCAATCAAGTGCAGGCCTTGGTGAGTTTCCAAACGGGTCGTATCCGACCCACCTGACTGTTCAGGTATGAACTAATTGTGGGTTCACTCAGGTCGGGAAATGATAATTCCTCAACTGATC
The DNA here is from genome assembly GCA_028654335.1 of Alnus rubra. Lineage (NCBI taxonomy): Eukaryota > Viridiplantae > Streptophyta > Magnoliopsida > Fagales > Betulaceae > Alnus > Alnus rubra. The sequence goes on along the minus strand of JAJPGS010000556.1, from coordinate 1,223,759 downwards.
TAATAGTGATCAAATTTAAAAGCCACATCAATTTATTAAGAGAATAAAAATATATTCTTTAACATTACTCCTCTTACATAGCTAGTTGAGCAAAAGACTTCGGAATGAGACTAAAACTCACTGTCCTTATGAAAGGTAGTTCTACGATTTGATCGATAAATGCTGTTACGAGGCTGTGGAATGGAATATAATACAGCCCTTTTGATCATAATTCGCATGGGTTCTGCAAATCTTCTTATATTTATAGAAAGTCGACCCTGAAGCTCAACGAGGACACCGGTTTGCTGATAAGGAAGCTTTTTAATCTCGAGTTAAAGCCTTTCTTCTTCTTCCTTTTTTTCTTTCTTTCTTTATTTTTTTTATTTTTATTTATTTTTTATTGAAGTTATCCATAGCCACAGGGATCAGAAAGACCCTATTAAGATCTACCATTGGACGATAGCTCAGGTCACAGGATAAAGTAATTTTCTTCGACCTAGTTTATTAAATAACCATTTGTTTAAAAGCGCGTAATTTTTATATGCATTTTACAAAATACATGTAATTATTACATGTATTTCAAATAAGATTAATAGAATGAATTAGAGAAAATGAAGGCAAACTTTGAGCCTCCATTTTATTTTATTTTATTTTTTTAATCTATGTAGTAAGCCCATCTCTAGATGAGTGCTCTCATATTTTGACTTCCCTAGAGCTTCCGGTAGCACAACCGAAACAGTAAAGGGTTCTCTATCCTTGTGGGAATGAAGCGACAGAAGTTTTGAGAATTCAAGAAAATGTCACAGCGAAACGAACCGTTTATCATTATGATAAGTGTCAAGTGGAAGTGCAATGATATATGCAGTTGAGGCATCTTAATAGACCGGAAGATTTGAACCTTGTTCCTACATGACCTGATCAATTCGATCAACTTGAAACAAGTTTGGACATTTCATCGAGGGAATCAAAAAAAGAAGTGATGTCACTTTAGTTATTTTACGTGATACACATAAGAAGGGAAGCTAATTCAGTGGTGCACGCTCAGCCAAATCAGCTTCTGCTCAAGTCACAGATTCTATCTGGTTGGAAGAACTCCCACGTCTTTCTTTTCTGATATTAGTTGTAGGGAACATGTTGTCCCTACCTTTTAACCAATGGGGATTTTTTTTATTATTAATGAGAAGTGATTTTTGTGTTCAAAAAGTTTTGGGTCGTTTGTTAGGAACAAGACCTAGAGTTGGGCCTATTTAGTAAGAGATCGGTCAATAGCAGGAGGAAAAGAACAGTAAAGGCACAAAGCCCATAGGGAAGCAATGGAGATAACATATGTATAAATATGCTACTGATTCAAGGACTTTAGACAACGGTGGAAACCTTGCGGATCCATTTGAGGTGAAGAACAATGCTAGATTTCATCCTTTCTTCTTTTAAAATCCCTCAATAACATGTTTTTGGATTTGGATCTTTCTATTTCCACCAATAGATCATTTGTTATCCGAAGAAATTAATAAAGCTAGTGGAAAAAGTTTATAGAGTTTACATATTCACTTGATTGTATACACTTATTTGTATAGAATGAAATAGTTCTTTGATCTCTATTCAACTCGACACTAGGCAAACATGCACCTAACAAGTCAAACATAACGAAGTATCGAAAACACGGATCGTTTAAGGTCAAGATTAAATTTTACAGACTTAATAGTATATATATTATCACGTCATTTAAATATTGTAAATAATGTGTCTGTATATGTTATCCTGTCATTAAAATTTTTCGAATGACGTGAAACTATGTACACCATTAGATACAATAAATTTAATCTGAACCATGAAATAGTTTCTCACCATTTCACAAATAGAAAGGATCCGATTCCAATCAAAACATGAACATAAATACAACCAATATCATTATCCAACCAATATCTTAAGTTACTTCAAAGATAGGCTAGTTATCAACTGCCAACATAATTTTGTTCTGAAAAGAAATGGAATTCTTGCTTTCTAGGAGAAAATGGGCAGCCAACCTGGAAGCCTAATTTAGCCCTTGACATAGGAAATATGCAGGTAGAGACTAATTTAGCAGTAACAAGAAATCTCATCGGTACTTGCTTTAATAATACACACATCATCTTATCATCTTCCAATCTATCCCATACCCAAATAAGTATTCAGGATTCAATTTTCCCATTAAGACAGTTCAATCACTGAAAATATTGATGGCCAAGCAGCACCAGATAAATGTTGGAAGTTCCAGACATATATTGTACAGAGAATACATACATGATAACATTAAGGTAGTCCAATGCAGACCACCTTTTATATTTATCTTTCCTTTTTTGCTTTTTTTTTTTTTTGCCAGTTATACTTATACACAGCATGGCCAATATAGGAGTATTATCAAGAAGAATCAGATGAAGAACGGTGAACTGTACATTTTGTTGTGTCACCAGAAACTATCGTCAACTGCTGTCAAGGTTGATGAAGATGGGTAGTCAACTTCCTCCTCCAGCTCTAACTCTGGCTCCCCAGTCCCAAATTCATCAGATTCAATATCAGCAAGATTCTTTAAATCAACCACTGAAAGCTCATCTAGGTGCCTCACCACCATATCTGCAGCCGCAAGCTCATAGACAGGATGCTTGCTAGCAACAGCGACACACTTCATTCGTGCATCATGGGCAGCCTCCACCGTCTGATTTGAGTTCCCAAAGACGATGCACCGCTCAGGAATAAATTGCAGAAGCTGTGCTGCATAGACAAACATCTCTGGATCAGGCTTCCCCCTGTGAACATCCTCTGCCGCTACAATTACATTAAAGTACCCTTCAATACCAATTGTTCCGATTGCAGTCTCGAGAGTTTTTCTAGGACGCGTAGAAACCAATGCCATAGGTATCTTGTAATGCATCAAGATATTCACAAACTCTTTCGACCCAGCTCGTAGTCTATAAATCCCACCTTGTAAAGCTTGGTAAATTTCTTCCTTCCTAGAACCCATTCTTCTCAACTGTGCTGGGTCTCTTGACCAGCACAGAACCTCAGATATGGCCTGCTCATTCTTCATCCCTTCTATTCTTCTAAGAATGAAAGCCGGGGGAGGAGATTTTCCTTCTTCTTGAGAAAGAGCCAGCCAGGCTTGCCTCTCAAGATCAGGATTATCTTCAATTAGAACTCCTTCCCATTCAAATATGGCACCTAACCAACCACAACCCATCCTTTCTTGTCTAAGCAGGGGATTGTGTAATGAAGAGTTGTCGGCTTTATTTTCCGGAGGCCACAAACCAGGTTTTCTATCAGAGTCAGTGTCAATATCAAAATTCCAATCCTGAGGAATTCTCTCTTCTCTGTATGAATACGCCTCTTTCGTCAGCTCCATCGCTAGAGCCTTAATTGGAGACATCGCCAACCGATCAGCTCTCACTCTCGCCAAAGCAGGCGAAGCAACAAGCCTTCTACCATGAAATTCTATAACCGGGAACCGCCAGATATCTGGAGATCTCCGTTTAGACGAGACATCCTTGACAAAAGCCCCTCGACACAATGGTCGATGCGCAAGAAGAGATGTAGTGGCAATTGATTCCACCATTCTTACAAAGTGACAATAGCTCAACCTAGACAGGATTTTCAGAAACTCTTCTTATGACACAGGCCCTTTTAACCTCTTGGTGAATTGAACGGAATATGAATCAAGCCTGACCACCTAGACACCTTTAAAACCTATATACCCAACTCGGATTCAGCAATAAAAGTTCAACCTTCCTCCACAGGTAACCAATTCACACATCATAACTACCACAACTACTTCTAAATCAGATGAAGATACCCATCTTTTGTGAGAACAAAAAGAGTAAAGAACAAAGCAGCCTTCCCACAACAAAATTCCAACTTTCTAGTCAAAGAACCGCCACAAACATTCCCTTCAAGCAAAGCTAAGCACAACCCATCAAATCCAAATCCCAAATTAACAAGACAGCCTACTAAAATAGCTATTAAAACTCAAAACCCAGAGAAGGCAGAGAGAATTTCAACAATATATACAGCGAAAACCCATCAAGATAACAACTCCTATTTCCTCTAAAATATACACAAAAGAGAGAGCTTTGATTATATATTCTGCATATACAACTACAAATAAACAGGAAAATATCAATAAAAACCTGAAAACTGATTGCTGATCAAGAATTGGACGGCTAAAGACAGACCCAGAGCGAGGGTCTGATTCTTTCCTAGACGGATTAGAAGAATATCTCTCTTTCCAATTCTCTCTTGTGAATCAGAACGTTTAAAAATTTACTCGTTTCTTTCTGTGGTTTATAATATCACAGTGGAGCATAGAGACAGGTATAGACCGGGTCGTGTCGGTGAAAAGCAACTTGCTGGCGGCACACGTGTCGGTTCCTAGAGACATTGTATTAACCCTTTTGGATGACTGCAAGTGATTCTAGCTTCTTCCCTTTTTTGTGGTTGGTACTTTGCCCAGAATTTAGCAGATTATTCACAGTACGGCCATTATTCTGTACCAAAGAAAAGTCACTGTTTTTTTATTAGGCTCTGATTCCTCTGCTTTTTTGGGCGGATTCGTATCCTCCCTCTATTCAGCTACTATCCATAATAGTTGTTGGATTAGTTTAATCTCTTTTGGGTGTTTTTTTTTTTTTTTTTTTGATAAATAAAAAAACAAAAAAACTCTTTTATAATTTATTAACACGGTTTAGATATGATTGAAGGGTGTTTTAGTTTTTATTTTATTTTATTTTGACATGTCAAGCCGATGTGTCATTGCCTTGGCCGGCTTAGCTATCGGGGCAGGTTCTTCAGCCTTTTCTCAAGCATTCTCAAATCCGTAGTAGCAGGTTTGAATATTATCTACAAGTTTTAAAAGGGTTGTAGTTGTAGCATTACGTAAGAAATACGTAGTGGAGACGAAAGTTTAAACATCCTCGCATTGTAGAACTAAAGTCGTTCGATTAATTAATTTTTACATTTCTTTTTGTTTTTGGAAGTAGGAGAAAAACAAAGATGAAATCTATTGAAATTAATTTCAAGTCGACTAAAAAGAATAATGATAATAGATTGAATATATTCTGAATCCAAAGTTTATATTCAAACCCTAGAGTATTTTAATATGTTATGGGTAGAGTAAACATTCTCTATTTGTCATGCTACATTGTGGGTCTTGTCAACGTACCTTGATAATCAAGTGACATATATATTACTAGGAATTTAAACATAGGAATGAAAAACCTCTTCTGCACAAAGGAATTTAAGTTTGTGATTTCCAGATGTATTACGAAGAATGAGTAATACTATAAACCACATTTTTATATTACAGCAATTTTACAATATTGACGTGACTGTCTTAATCAAATATTATAGGATAAGTCTTTGAAAAAAAAAATAAAAAAATCAAAGGTTGGCTAGGACTAGCAATACCTAGTATTGTGAGATAAAAATATAATTTCTAGTTGTACTCTATAGCTTGTAAGAGTACTATCAGCAACTTTCATATTCAAGTAAATTTTACAATAGCTTCCTTATCTTTTCCGTATACCATTTAAATATTTTCCTTAAATTTAGTGTAGCACTTTTGGTTCTCTTGGCGGGAGTTTGTGATAGTTTTTTTGGAAAGTTTCTTTACATCTATTAATCACGTTTTTTTTTTTTTTTTTTTTTTAAGTGGCAAACATAAGAAATTAAAAACAAACAGAATAGTGTTAGATATACAAACTTTAAATCTCGATCATAAAATTAAGAGAAGTTTGTCCAAAACATGCAACGTCGTTAACCGGTGTGATAAATAAGTATAAAGAAATTAAATAAATATCAGATTTTAATCAAATGATGTTACCATTGACAAAGTTTTTCTCTTAATATCTTTAAAGCATATATGCAATTTTTTTTAATTATAAAAAAAAGGAAAAGTTATTGTTTTCACTCAAAGAGTCGTGGTACGTGGAAATGACTTGTGGTTGCGAACTACGCTACTCATGCGCGCGGCTTTGAGTCCATGCGTCAATGCGCGAGGAGTAACCAACCACGCCTATAGTGGAGTGTGGACAGAACTTTGCTCATAATTTGCTTACTTTTGGCACTCACCAGTCACCACGCAATTGCCAATTATCAGCTCTACCTAATGCCGTGCTTTACAAGCAACTATCTCTAAATTATTTTAATTAAAAATATATATACGTAAAAATCACATGTTTTAAGAAAAAATCATGTTTGTTTAATAATAATAATTTGGAATATTGAAGGTCGACTTTCCTCTAATTTAGTTTGGAAAAAAATTAGCATTATTTATTCTTTTAAAAAAGAAAGAAAGAAAAAGAGTGCATTATTTATGCGTGGGTTGACTGAATTGAATTAAGCTCGCATTTAAGGGATGATTTAAATATATTTGAATATTTCTCTTTGTCTAGAGGGCGTGCATCGAATGATTCCAATCCAAATCTAATTAATTAAGAGGTTGATAATATTAATTATAATAATTTTTTTTTCTCAATTTAATTTCTTTTTCTGTGGTTGACAATTTTTTCTTAGAATACAAAAGCAGGTAATTAATATATATTTTCAATTGAAACCTATCATTATTTAAGCTACCAAAAATGTTTGGAGAATTACCCTTTTTATTACAACTTCTTATAAACTGGCATGGCAATCCATATAGCACTATTAATGATTAGCAACAACAAAATTTAATTGTTTTGTAACTGATATGATAAGTTTCAAATAAACTGCTACGTCAGTCTATAAGAAACTTACGTTGTATTTGGTGAATTTGGAGAATCTAACATTTCTTCCGGCATCTACATTCCTAAGACTATGATATGAATTTTTGGGAATGTACTTAAACCCATGTTTGTGAATTACTAAGAATTTGATAATATTATCAAGAACATGAGATTTCCATAAGGGAATACCTTCTATTCGGATGAGCTGTAAATCCCTCATTTTACAGTAACCAATTATAAGTGGACAAGTCATAAAAAATCACAAATCACAAAATACAATAAACATGAAAACACCCAATCTTTGAAACAAATTATCTCATTCTTATAAATCCCAATCTGCAGAGCACCCAGAACAATTGCACCATAGCCCGGCATCAACGGACCTGCCTGGCGGAGTCCACGGCATCGACTGGGAGCGAGACGAACATTGGCTATCCTCGTCGCCGACGCTGCAAGGAGAACCCATGGAAGAGATCGATCGTACTTGTGGAGTTCGCTGCCATTGTCCGTAGTGACGGAGCCTCCGGCGTCAAAGGGAGTGGATGAGTTGAGCCGGGACGAAATGGCGAATCGGCGAGTTGAAAGGTTGGGTTGGCGCTTAAACGCCACCGAGAAGAAGCCCCTGAAGCAAGTCAAGGAGGCCGAGAAGCTTCGCGTAGAAGGAGGCGCGATCACCATTGAAGGAAAGTTTTTACGATTTGGGCTTCAAAAATGTTTGTATTTTCTGAAATGTGTGTGTGCGTGAGAGAGAGAGAGAGAGAGAGAGAGTTGGGAAATGAGGTTACAATGTGAAGAGATAGTAATTGATCGAATTCCTACTCCAGTGCTAAGAAGCTTTTATGTTTTCCTTCTCTCCTGTGCGAATTCCTACTCCGCTGCTGAGAAGCTTTTAAGTTTTCCTTATCTCCTATGCTTGATCCCTGTAACCCTTTGGATGACCTTCTAGACCTACAATCAGAATAATTTGGAAAAAATGATAAACCGTCACAAAACAGGGTAAGAAAAATAACCCAAATGAGAGAGAGAGAGAGAGAGAGGGGGAGGGGGGGACAAGAAACTTCACCGGGAATACGGTGGCTTTGGGTGGCAGCCTTCCGCAGATTTCGGCGATGGCTTTCGGCAGATTTCTGTAGCTGGGTTTGGCTAAGCAGGTGTTGGACGTTTTTTTGGACAGATGTGGTTTGTCCATTGGTTTGTCTTTTTGGTATAAAATTCGTTATTTTCATATTTAATATTTAGTGTGTATTTAAATAATGTATCAATATTTTATTGGAGGCCGTAAAAATTAAGTTTTACGGCTCATCCTTATCAAAGAGCTCTCATTTTAGAAAGCATAAATAATTCTTAGAGAATGCCTATGAATAAACCAAATAGAAAGCATAAATAATACTCTTATATTTTTGTCATCAAGTGCATACGACTGTTAAAATAAGTGATGACCGAATACAATTATCCAAAAAGTATAATGTGAAACAAAACAAAATGATCACCTTAACTAAACCAAAACTTGAACTCTACAACCACAACCATGACAATCGACAAAAAAAAAAAGCACCTTTCTATAGACCTTTCTATCTTAATAAATAAATAATAATAATAATAATAATAATAATAATAATAATTAAAAAAGAAAAAGAAAAAAAGAAGACAAAACAGTACCTTTCAACTTTGGTTGGCAATCGACACATTTGTGTGGCAAAAGTCAAACATGGCCGAACCAAAAAAGCACATGATGGCCGCCGGCCATATGTGCCATGACAAATAGGAAAGAAAAGGTTTAGGATATTATAAATTTACGAGTTAATTTATATATTATAAAAATTAAGTGTGACATAGACAATCACGTGGTAGGTTACATTTTAAATACTAACATAATAAATAAATAATAAGCGTTACGTGAGCTGTCATGTCAGTTTTATAAACATGATAAGTATTACGTGGACTACCATGTGATAACCTACATTTTAGTGGCTGACGTCAGTGACAAAGCCACTAAGGAGTTTGGGGGCAAGGTTCTCCCCCCTTTTTCTAATTTTGGCCCTCCAAATTGACAATGCTAACCCCGCCCCTTGCTAACATGATAAATATCACGTTAGATGTCATGCTAATTTGTAAAGAACTTATAATTAAAGCTGTAATATCCCTAATAACACTTTTTAGAAAAATAACTTACCATGCAAAAGCCATTCAAATAAAAGAGTAATTATTGGAGCGCAAACATGTATCTAATGAAAATTTACATGTGCAAATTAAATTATTATTCGATAATAATTTTATCAGGGGATTTTCTATAAAAATGATTATTGAATATGGTATTGTTCTTTTATTCTTCTTAATAGTTTTATTTAATAATTAAATGATTGTTGTATGATTAATATAACATAATTGAACTTCATTAAAACAAGAAGTTAATCTTCACAATAACTATTAAGTTATTATTATTATTATTATTATTATTATTATTATTATTTGTAAAAATAGTTCTTAAGAATGAATGTTTCATTTTGATTGGTGGAACAAAGACGTGGTCCAAAGATGAACAAATCGCCGACGTGGACGCGGCCAGAATCGTGCAGACCCTTCTTTTCTACCCGTTCTACATTCTTCTTTGCCAGTCCGACGACTGAGCCGAGCCGAGCCAATTAGTCAAGTTGACAAAATTCTGCAAGACCCAGTTTTAGCCACGTTACCAAATGCTGTGTGTCCAACTTTGGGGGTATTTTTTTTTGCCCTTTTTGAGTGCCGGGTTAGAATCATCTCAAATTATTTATCTGATACTCTGAATTTGAGAGAATTCAAGAACGTGATTAGTTGAGACTACTTATGAGATCCATCTGACTAGATAAGTGGTTGGACAACCCAATTTTATTTGGTCAAGTAAGTCGTCCCATAAGTAGTCTCTTACAATCGCATGTCCGAAGTCTCTTACATTCGAGTAAATAATTTGAGAGAATCTTAATCCGTGAGTGACACGATAATTGGCATTGATGTGGCACAGTAATATATTCTGCCAAATTTTGTAACAATATATATTTATTTCTTTCTTTCTTTTTTGCTTATACCAAGTATATAATGTTTTATCACTTTTTAACATTTAGGAAGCTATATATTTGTCAAAATCCTAAACCATATGGAATAATTTTACACTTATCCCAATAAATAAATTGAAAAAAATTAATTTTCTGTCTATATATTTCTTTAACATCAATATTTTCAAATATGGAGAATTTCACTTATAACCCCTGATCTTTCATCATTTTTGAAAAAAAAAATATTCAATTAGACTTTTAAAAATGACAATTTAGGGTATTAATCTTTCAATTTTTTTCAATTTCAGCACTCCATTAGAATTTTTAATTAAATCTTATCAATATTTCCAAAATACCCTTCTTCTTTTTTTTTTTTTTAAAAAAAAACAAAATTTTCAAAAATTCAGGCATGGGTATATTGAAAATTTCGTTCAATTTTGACCAACACCTAAATCCTAACAATTTCTTTCTTTTTTTTTTCCTAAAAAAGAAAATGATATTTTGATAATTTTGACAAGATTTAATGCAAAATTCAAACGAATGGTTAAAATTGAAAATAATAATAATAATAAAATTGAAAGATGAATACCTTAAATTAACACTTTTTATAGTTTTAGTATATTTTTTCAAAAGTGATAAAATATCAAGGACTATAACTCATAAGTGAAGTTTTCCCTTCCAAATATTTAAGTACAACAAGCATGATGTTTCTGCTATACTTTAGTGTGTGACGAATTTTTTCCTGTTCTTTTTTTAAACTTCAAAAATAAAATAAAAAAGCCCCTAACAATTGAAGATTTGTTTGAAGGAACTTGAGTGGCATAGTGGCATGTTCCAACTTTTTGATTCATTGTAGAAATTTCTTGATTCTATGATTCGTAAACCGTACGTGTCTGGCTTTAATACGAAGGAAAAATTATTTGGATGGTTAGATTAAATTATTAGTTGTCCTAAAAGTTTAAACTAGTAAAAAATAGAAAATTTAATAATTTAATTAGTACTTTAAGATATAGACTATTTTAATTGAAATGAGAAATAAGATGTATAATCAAGCTAGGTTTGAAATCATGATCACTTTAACTCTAATATATATTATGTTGAATCATATGTTATCTTAAAAGTTTAAAGTGATAAAATAATAAATTTTATCGTTTAATTATTAACATTATCAAAATTGTAAAAAAATAAAAATAAAAATAAAATAAAATCTTTTTCTGTTGCTTGATAAGCATATAATTGGCTCAAATTATATTGACACCAAAAACAAGCAAATTAAAGCTCACATAGCTGTACGAGGTTGTAAACCCAATAGCTTTAGTCTTTCGATCGGCTCTCTCCATTGTGTCAAGCAGATTGCAGTAATGACTAATATTGGAGATGAAACTAATTAAAGCCTTGATGAGTTCTTCACTGTTTTCTTCTGTAACGACACCTTGGGATTTAGAGATCGATACTAGAAAATTTATGTTACATATATGCATGCTCAATTTCTCAAGCACTAACGAGATAGCTAATTAGGGTATGTTTTTAGAGGGAATTCAAGGCTCCTTTTAAACAAACGTTTGGAAATCAATTCTCTGGATGCATTTCTTTATGTAAAATTTAGCAGTCTATAAATAGATTTACAATATGATAGATAGATAACCTTCAAACCAATGATAACCCTAAACTTAAATTTATAAGATTCAAACTAATTCTAATCGTAAAATGATTAAAACGCTTAGGTTTTTTATTGGTTGATTCGATGCTTAAAACAAGTCTATGAATGTAAAACTTGGTAGGAGTAGTTTTGTACTTAATTAAGGTTTAGAGTCAAATTTCTCAAAAATACTAAGTACATGCAGAATCCTTCATTTAGAAGTTCGACTGTATAGATGTCTGGGCGTGGCTTTTTAAATGAAGAGACTGAATGCTCTGTTCACAAAGACGTACGTTCGCAGTTGTTTGTACCATTTACATACCCGTTTAATTTGCACCTGTCCAAACACCACATTGAAAGATGAAGTCATAGAATAGTTCATTCGCAAATTCATTCGTAGGTGTCTGGACGTGATGTTGAAACAGATCGAATTTCTTGTCTGCAAATGCATCCACTAATGTACAGACACCGGTAACAAATTAAAGATTCGTATCCCTGACTCTCGAGCATACGGGGTAGCCCGTGATGCGAAGGAACTAGAGAACTTCCTCTTCGATATGGAGCATTAATACTTTAGGGTTATCAAGCCTAACTCGGAAGAAATGAAGGTCGATCTCCATGGCTACAATGTACCTTATAGGTGATGCCAAGCTCTGGTAGCGCACCAAGTATGATGAGATTAATTGTAAATTGGGGTTGCACCATTGAGTCATTAACACGTAGCCAATTCCCCACAAAATGAAGAGGAGGAACTCAAGATGAAGAGGAGGAACGTAGCCATGTCCGGACTGTCTCACATACATGCCCAAACGCCACCAACTAATTTCTTGGGTTTGGCTGCCTAGAGTATTTTACCTTTTGAAGAATTCTTCAAATGGTTTGGCTGCAAGTGATTGCTTTATTTTTATTTTATGTGGTTTGATAATTTGATATATGGTTCTGCATAATATTTTTTTAATTGGTAAGTGTTGTTGTACATCACCTATTCACCATCTCTAGGTGATTGTTTGGGGTCGATCAAAACAGTTTTTCGATTGGTATCATAGACGACTTGTACGCTCTATTTGGATTTACTGCTTGGCTATGATCATTGACCTCCGGTGTCAATGACTCAATCTCAGTCTTTGTCTGTGCTTCCATACTTTGATGCCAACCACTATACCTATTGGAAGGTTTGCATGAGAGCCTTCCTTAAATCTTTGGATGAACATGCATGTCTGGACTACTTCTATTGAGAAGGGTTGGAAACGGCCAGCTACTCCTATTGATACATGGTCCAAAGATGAAATGAATGAATTTATTGGAAGAGATCGAGAGACACAAGTAGTTTCCAGAAAATGAGGAAATTATATATATATATATATCATGTATATGGTATATTTTAAGCATATACATGCCAAATTGCACCAAACTTGGGATTATACATTTCTTAAATCTTATTTTATACTGACATATATGCGTCTAGATCGACTAGTGTGCAATTTGAAGTCAAAATACAAGGCTTAATTAATCATTAATCCTTAATGGTGACACTACAATAGGGCTCCTAACCATGTGTTTTCCATTTTCATTAGCCCAAACAAGTGCACCAAATGAAATATCCTTTTCTTTCGTGTCCCTCGTAAAATTTATGATCGTCAAATTGTAGCTCTGCTTCTCATACTTACTTTTGAAGGCCAATGTCTGAGGTGAGACTATGACTCTAGAGTCTTTTGGTGCTGTGACTGTGGCTTTGTATGTAGCTGCGCCATCACCCACGTTGGTTACAGTCCTCTGGAATGTATTAACAGATCGCCTATATGTGCTGTTATGGAAAGCAATAAATGATGGGTAATTAAGATCAGAAGATGGGTTGTTCGAGCAATTATAGGAGTCTGATCTGACTATGGCTAAGATTTGTGCCTTGTTGTAATTCATGGAGCAGAGCAGATTGATATAGTCTTGTGGGGTTGCATCATAAACCAGACCTGGGTCAAGTGCTCGGTTAGGATCAATATGTCCTGCTCCCATGGCTAGAGGTGAAGCAAGATGAAACTTTTTGCCATTTTCATGAATTGGGTTTAGAGTATTATCTAATGGGTTGGCTGTGGTCATCATGGCAGATCTAATAGCAGCTGGGCTCCATTCAGGGTGCGCAGCTTTCAAAAGTGCAGCCACGCCAGAAGCATGAGGGCAGGCCATGGATGTCCCAGAAACCATATTGTAATGACTGGACAAGTATACATTAGTGCCTATTTGGGCGGTTGCTTCGTTTGGAATCCAGGAAGCTAAGACTAGTGACCCAGGTGCCATTACATCCGGCTTTAAGATGCCTGGATAGCTTGGCGAAGGACCTCTAGAACTGTAGTAAGCCACGGCCGGCGCAGGCTTTGTGCCCGTGATGGTCTCTTGGAACTTTAGGCTGGCCAAAGGGAACTCGTCAGTTTTTGCGTATTTGATCAAGGCTGCTGCATGCTTGGGGCTAACAACGAGACAAGGACAAGAAACTCCTCCTCCTAGCTCAAATAATTTGGTATGATTGGAGATAAGTATAGCGCCGGCCACGTTTGATCTAGTGATGGCATCTATTTGAGAATAGATAGGCGTGATTGCTTCACAGATGACGACGCTATATACGGCATCAGATAACAGTTCAGTTGAATTGCATGCTGATATGGTCTTGTTGTACACCAACTGGGAGCTTTCGATAATAGCACTTGCGGGGAACATGGTCCAACCAGTAATGGTTTGATCGTTTCCAAGAGTCAAAGTTCCAGCAAATGACCGATCAATATTGCCTGCTGCCACGGTCAAGACCCATGGAATACCATTGTGCATGTTGCCAAAGAACGGGCCTGCATTTCCTGCTGAAGTTGAAACCACCACACCCTTCTCCATTGCAGCAAAAGAAGCTATTGCTATTGGATCTTCAAACAACGGCACTCCATCATATCCCAGGGAGATGGAAATTACATCAACACCATCAGCTATGGCTTGGTCGATACCAGCAAGAACATCAGAAGCATAGCGTCCTTCAGGCCAAGTCACCTTGTACACGGCAACCCTGGCTCGCGGTGCAATGCCTCTAGCTGTTCCTTTACCGTAGCCGAAATAAGACGCCCCGTTCACATAGTTCCCTGCAGCTGTGGAGGCCGTGTGGGTGCCGTGCCCCAGAGTGTCCCTAGCAGAATTCATGCTAAATGTAGCGTTCGGGATTGCAGCCATGATGCCGTTGTTGAAGTATCTAGCTCCTATGAGCTTCGAGTTACACATGGAGGAATTGAACCCTTCTCCTACTTGGCAAATTCCCTTCCACCTTGCTGGGACTTGGGCGGTCATACCATCGTCCTTAAAACTGTCACTCTCTGGCCAAACGCCGGAGTCGATGACACCGATGATGACATCTTCACCGTAGTTAGAAGCTGGCCATAAGCCGCCGGTGGGATTAAGTGATAGGAACTCAGGCGTGTGGGTGGTATCAAGTGTAGCATTCCTATCTCGATAAGCTGAAACAAAGCCTGGGGATTCCCTCAAGGTGTCTAGTTCTTGATGAGATAGAGAAGCGCTAAAACCGTGAAGAACATGATTGTAAGTGTATACAAACGAGGAGGTCGTTGGCTTTTCAGAATTGAGGCAATCAACGATTGATGAGTACCAATTGTGATGGCTAGTGAAGGCCTTGGGCATGTGAGATTTGTCCATGTGGACGATGTAAGTGGACTTCTCCATTGATGTTGAACTAGCATGTTGAAGAGGCAGCCAAATGCATGAAGCAAAGAGGAACAAGTATGGAAGACAAATCCCATTATAGAGCTTCATGTTTTCTTTGTAATTAAGCAAGAATTTCACTTTGAGCATGTCAATGAAAAGGGTGTATATCTACTTATATAATAATTAAGCTCATAATTAAACAATTAAAAAGGTGATGGAAAAAACAAATGTACAAGGAAGGATCAAAGTTATTATTTTTAATTTTCTTTTAAAATCAAATTGGCTTTTCATCCTCTATAAATGGCAGGAACTCAAATAAGAAAATTATATTAATTTTATATATGGATTACACTTTTGCATAGGTCAGGTGTGATAAAACTCATTAAACAAAGTTTATTTGAGACAGAGGCCGGCATTATCAAGAGCAGATTGGTTCAGTATTGCTTGTTCCAATAATCAAAATTAATGAAACAATTCAATAGAATTTATCACGTAGTTAATATATTTATTTATATATATTCATAGTATGATTTGGTAAAGAACTTCTCGTTTATATGTGGCTTGACCACGTCATGGCTAATTCATGAACAATTATGCCTCCATGATGGTCTTAAAAGCTCAACTTAGTGCAGGATCATATTGAAATGAAAGTTTAGTCAAGAAAACCATATTAATTAATCGCATATATCTTCTCCTAAAAGGTAAATTCAATAGCGTATGGCTAAATCATGCACTTAAAAGCTCAACTGAAAGGTCAATCAAGAATATTGTTAAATCACTCGATCTTCTAAAAGGTAAAGCTAATATTGAATGGTAAATTTAATAATTTAATTAAATTTTAGGGTTAAATATTATTTAAACTCTTAAACTAACATTCATTTTGTATGAAGTACGACGGATTGACAAATGTCAGGATTTAGCCATTCAAACTAGGGATAATTGCACCGTTGGTTCCTGTGGTATACCATAATTATTTTTCACTCCCTATGGTTTAAAAAGTTCACTGGAGGTCCTCGTGATATGCAATAATTACAAATCGATCCCTGACGTCAAATTCTGTTAAAATTTTTAACAGATTCCGTCAAATGCCACGTCAGCGCCACGTGTCGTCATCTTATTGGTGACACGTGGCGCTGACATGTCTAATTTTAATAAAATAATATAAATTTATTAAAAAATAAATAAAAAATACTTATTTTTTTTAAAAAAAAAAAAAAAAGAAAAAAACAAAAATGGGAAAGGGGGTGGCCGCGCGCCACCCCCAAAGGCCGCCGGGGGTGGCGCGCGGCCACCCCTAGTGGCCGGGGGTGGCACGCGGCCACCCCCAGGCCATTGGGGGTGGCCTTCGGGCCACCCCTAGATCTTCTAAGGGTGGCCCGATGGCCACCCCGGCCACTGGGGGTGGCCGCGCGCCACCCCCAGAGGCCACCTGGGGTGGCGCGCGGCCACCCCCAGTGGCCGGGGGTGGCCATCGGGCCACCCTTAGTAGATCTAGGGGTGGCCCGAAGGCCACCCCCTGGGCCTTGGGGGTGGCCGCGCGCCACCCCCGGCCACTGGGGGTGGCCGCGCACCACCCCCTGCAGCCACTGGGGGTGGCGCGCGGCCACCCCCAGTGGCTGGGGGCGGCCAGGCCACCCCCAAAGGGGTGGCCCAGCCACCCTTCAGCTTTTTTTTTTTTGTTTTTTTTTTTGAATTTTTTTGAATATTTTTTATAAAAAAATAAGTATTTTTATTTATTTTTTAATAAATTTATATTTTTTATTACGATAGACACGTGTCGCCATTTTATTGGCGACACGTGGCGCTGACGTGGCATTTGACGGAATCTGTTAAAAATTTTAACAGAATTTGACGCCAGGGATCGATTTGTAATTATTGCATATCACGAGGACCTCCAGTGAACTTTTTAAACCATAGGGAGTGAAAAATAATTATGGTATACCACAGGGACCAACGGTGCAATTATCCCTTCAAACTACCAAATTGTTATTATTTAGGCACATCCGTTAGTGTTGACAGTCATTTTGGATGGAAAATCAAGTTTTTAATTTTTTAGGTTTTAAATATTTATATTTTTAATATATTAAGATATTTTTTTTTATTAAGATTGGCAATTGTCATCATTCTATTGGTGCTAACGTGACATACCAACGGAATCCATCAAGTGTTTTGGCGAAATTTGACTGCATGGACTAAATTGTTATTTTGGCCAACCCCGAGGACCTCTGAATTATTTTTTATAATGCGGGAAGTGATTTGTAATTTAGGTCAACAACAAATATTGATTTTGCATTTATCCATTTTTTTTTTAAAATAGTTTAGTTTAATTTATTTTTTTAGTTTTTATTTTATTAATTTTTATTTTTAAGAGAATAAGGGTATTATAGGAATATAATTTTTTTTTTTTTTTTAAAAAAAAATGGCCTTTTTGACACACCAACTTGGTAGGTTGATGGATCACTTTAGGACACTTATCACTTCTTGAAGCTATTTTAAAAACGATTATTAGCTGATCAAATGGCTCTTTTATTTTTTTCCCCGGCCAATAAAAAACTTGAACAATGTGGATTCACGAATATTAAAATGACATGAAATTTATGAAAAGGCATTGTGCTAATTATTTGAGTTATGTTTAAGCAGTTTATTGTTTGTTGCTAACTTTTAAAATATTATGAAATTCCAATATCCAACAAAAATCAGTAACATTTTTCAGTTACAGTGGAGTAAATGGTGGATATTGATCATGGACAAATATCACATTTCAATTTCCCAAGAGCACTGTACAATTGATATCACTTGACCACGAGTCGAGGATTAGATCTTTTATAATTATTCATCTAAATTTAAAAGAATTCGGACAAGTGAATTTCAGAGACTATTTATAGGGCTCACATAATCACCAAATAAAAATTAGAATGTCTAATCACTTATCTAATCAGATAAATAATCTTTTATAATTACTTGCCTGAATTTTTTCAAATTCAAACACGTAATTGCAAAAGATCCTGATCCCTACGAGGTAGTCGCTATCAATAATCTTTGCTTAAGTG
Source organism: Alnus rubra (assembly GCA_028654335.1). Lineage (NCBI taxonomy): Eukaryota > Viridiplantae > Streptophyta > Magnoliopsida > Fagales > Betulaceae > Alnus > Alnus rubra. Next base: position 1,205,641 of record JAJPGS010000556.1, on the reverse strand, counting down.
GCCGGCAATCGTATCAATTCCCTTAATAGTATTCTTAAGTGTATTAGCTTTAATTACCTTTTGGGAGAGCGTGTGATTTATTAGTATTTTTCAATGGCCTTTCATTTCAATACGTCTGTTGCACTTGTTGAGCTTAGCTTTTAAGACCATCGTCGAGGTGTGTGAATTGTGCATATACGATTTAGCTATAATTTATGATAGGTTATTCTTCAAGGCCGGTTTAAATAAATTTTTAAGATATTTGACTACTCTTGTCTTTGATTTAGTCTGCTTGAAGCAGATATGCTCTTTAACTATTTTTGTACATAAGTTAGTGGAATATGAAAGTCATACATAACACTTTATTGTAAGAATTATGTTTATATCTATGACTATGTAACCTCATAGCATATAGTTATGATTTTGCAAAGCCTTATGCTTTGTAATGTAAGAGTTTTTATACTCGTGACGTGATTTTTGATTAATAAAATACTCAGATCTTTCGTTCAAAAAAAAGAATATAAAAATAAGGAGTAACTTCATTTAACCCTATTGAATTGTCACTATTTTTGCAATGTTTTTCTTATAGTTCAATTTCTCTCAATTGTGTCGGTACTACTCCGTTAAAATTTTCTTTAACTCCTACCCGAGAGGGATGTCAAAATTCTCAAAATACCTCCATTTGTTTTAGAAAAAAGAAAAAATTGCAAAAACTAAGGCATTGGTCAAGATTTAACTGTATTTGCTTAAATACACATGCCTCAATCTTTGCAGAAAATAATAATAATAATAATAATAATAATAATAATAATAATAATAAATAAACAAATAAATAAATATTTAAAAACGAGAGTATTTAACGAAAAACCCTAACGAATGAGTGACATTGCAAATAATTGAAAGATTGATACATTAAATTGAACTTTAGGGGCATTGCAAAAGTGGTAATAATTCAGAAGAGTTAAGTGAAATTTCCTCTAAAAATAAATGGGAAAATAGCACTGTTGGTTATTATAATTGGCCTAAATTAAAAATAAATGGGAAAATCCCTCTTAAAGTCAAATCCCCTTGTAAAAATTTGACAAATTATGTTAGGCGTCACGTCAGCACCAATAAGATAACGATATGTGTTGATCAGAATAAAAAAATATAAATAAATAAAATTTAAACATTTATTTAAAATAAATAAAAATTAAAAATAGAAAATGGGTGGCTGCCGGTTGGGCAACACCCCTTTGGGGATGGCCAACCAATGAGTGTAGCCGCGCACCACCCTGAGAGGTGGCTGGGGGTGGCACTTTGGGGGTGGCCACGCGCCACCCCCGGCCACCCCCAAAGGGGTAGTAACCACCCCCTTTCTCTTTTCAAAATTTATTTAAAAAATGATCATAATAATAATAATTTTTTAAGTATTAAAAATTTATATTTTTAATATATTTATACTTTTTTTATTATGATCGACATATGTCGCTATCTTATTGGCGCTGACATGGTGCCTAACTGAATCTGTCAAAAATTTTAACGGAATTTGACTATAGAGAGCGTTTTGTAAATTAAGCTAACTACAAAGATCTTAGAATTAATTTTGAACTGGAGAGAATGATTTGTAATTTAGACCAATCACAGGGACCACTGGTGCAATTTTTTCAAAATAAATATATAAACTACATGATAATTTTATCCTTACAATTCTCTAGGGGGTACTGCTGAATTGTTTCATTAATTTTGTTTATTGGACCAAGCAATATTACTCAACCAATCAGCTCTTGATAACCCATATATACTTCACAAATAAACAGAGATTAGTTTTGTCACCCTTGGCCTAACTATGCAAAAGTTCTATACAAAAGTCCAATATAATTTTCTTGTTGGGTATACTCAGCTGCAATACCAATGTTTGAGTTCCTGCCATTTATAGAGGATGAAAAGCCAATTTGATTTTAAAAGAAAATTAAAAATAATAACTTTGATCATTTGTTTTCCATCACCTCTGTTTATGAGGTTATATAAGTAGATATACACCCTTTTCATTTACATGCTCAAAGTGAAATTCTTGCTTACAAAGAAAACATGAAGTTCTATAATGGGATTTGTCTTCCATACTTGTTCCTCTTTGCTTCATGCATTTTGCTGCCTCTTCAACATGCTAGTTCAACATCAATGGAGAAGTCCACTTACATCGTCCACATGGACAAATCTCACATGCCCAAGGCCTTCACTAGCCATCACAATTGGTACTCATCAATCGTTGATTGCCTCAATTCTGAAAAGCCAACGACCTCCTCGTTTGTATACACTTACAATCATGTTCTTCACGGATTTAGCGCTTCTCTATCTCATCAAGAACTAGACACCTTGAGGGAATCCCCAGGCTTTGTTTCAGCTTATCGAGATAGGAATGCTACACTTGATACCACCTACACGCCTGAGTTCCTATCACTTAATCCCACCGGTGGCTTATGGCCAGCTTCTAACTACGGTGAAGATGTCATCATCGGTGTCATCGACTCCGGAGTTTGGCCGGAGAGTGACAGTTTTAAGGACGATGGTATGACCGCCCAAGTCCCAGCAAGGTGGAAGGGAATTTGCCAAGAAGGAGAAGGGTTCAATTCCTCCATGTGTAACTCGAAGCTCATAGGAGCTAGATACTTCAACAACGGCATCATGGCTGCAAACCAGAACACTACATTTAGCATGAATTCTGCAAGGGACACTCTGGGGCACGGGACCCACACCGCCTCCACAGCTGCAGGGAACTATGTGAACGGCGCCTCTTATTTCGGCTATGGTAAAGGAACAGCTAGAGGCATTGCACCCCGAGCCAGGGTTGCCGTGTACAAGGTGAGTTGGCCTGAAGGACGTTATACTTCTGATGTTCTTGCTGGTATCGACCAAGCCATAGCTGATGGTGTTGATGTAATTTCCATCTCCCTGGGATTTGATGGAGCGCCGTTGTATGAAGATCCAATAGCAATAGCTTCTTTTGCTGCAATGGAGAAGGGTGTGGTAGTTTCAACTTCAGCAGGAAATGCAGGCCCATTCTTTGGCAACGTGCACAACGGTATTCCATGGGTCTTGACCGTGACGGCAGGCACCATTGATCGGTCATTTGCTGGAACTTTGACTCTTGGCAATGATCAAACCATTACAGGTTGGACCATGTTCCCCGCAAGTGCTATTATCGAAAGGTCCCAGTTGGTGTACAACAACGCCATATCAGCATGCAATTCAACTGAATCGTTATATGAAGCCATACAAAGCGTCGTCATCTGTGAAGCTATCACGTCTATCTATGATCAAATAGATGCTATCACTAGATCAAGCGTGGCTGGCGCTATACTTATCTCCAATCATACCAAATTATTTGAATTAGGAGGAGTTTCATGTCCTTGTCTAGTGATTAGCCCCAAGGATGCAGTAGACGTGATCAAATACGCAACGACTAGCGATTTTCCTTTCGCCAGCCTCAAGTTCCAAGAGACCATTATGGAAACAAAGCCTGTGCCGGCCGTGGCTTACTACAGTTCCAGAGGTCCTTCGCCAAGCTATCCAGGTATCTTAAAGCCGGACGTAATGGCACCTGGGTCACTAGTCTTAGCTGCCTGGGTTCCAAATCAACAAGCGGCCCAAATAGGGCCAAATGTGTACTTGTCCAGTGATTACAATGTGATTTCTGGGACATCCATGGCTTGCCCTCATGCTTCTGGCGTGGCCGCACTTTTGAAAGCTGCACACCCTGAATGGAGCCCAGCTGCGATTAGATCTGCCATGATTACCACAGCCAACCCATTAGATAATACTCTAAACCCAATTCAAGAAAATGGCGAAAAGTTTCAACTTGCTTCACCTCTAACAATGGGAGCAGGACATATTGATCCTAATCGTGCACTTGACCCAGGTTTGATTTATGATGCAACCCCACAAGACTATATCAATCTGCTCTGCTCCATGAAATACAACAAGGCACAAATCTTAGCCATCGTCAGATCACACTCCTATAATTGCTCGAGCCCAACCTCTGATCTCAATTATCCTTCATTTATTGCTTTTCATGACAGCAAAAATGTTTCAGTCATTGTGAAAACATTTCAGAGGACTGTAATCAACGTGGGTGATGGCGCAGCTACATACAAAGCCTATGTCACAGCACCAAAAGGCTCTAGGGTCAGAGTCTCACCTCAGACATTGGTCTTCCAAAACAAGTACGAGGAGCAGAGCTACAGTTTGGATATAAAGTTTAGGAGTGGCATGAACAAGGATATTTCATTTGGTGCACTTGTTTGGGCTCATGAAAATGGGAATCTTCTTGTTAGGAGCCCCATTGTAGTGTCACCACCAATAAGGATGGGTTAAGCTTGTATGTTGACTTAAAATTGCGCACTCTAGACGCATATATATGTACTTTAGTATATGATAATAACATGCTTGTTTCAGGCAATATTGTAGGCATATTCTACTTATTCTAGGAACTTAATTGTGTCTCTCTTCTTACTTGCATGATTTCATTCTATCAAAAATCAATCAACCACTGGCATGTGAACTCATTATACAAATTCAAGAAATACCAATTCAACTATTTCTTCATATATAGTATTTATATCTTATACTCTAACAGTTTGACATAAATTTAATGGCTCAAATTATTTAGTAATATTACGACTTTGTGTAGGTATCTCCAAAAGTTAACCAAAAGAGCACCTCGTATAGTGGTGAGAGGTGATTCACTTTTCTTTTAGTTATTAAGTTTCCCACTTTTCTTTTAGTTATTGTATTTATAATTCAAACTATATGAGTACATGGAATAGCTTAGATTTGTTGAATTTTAATGTGCACATGACGTGTACAAAAGTGGGGTCTATATGAGATGCATGACAACATAAAGAGAAATGATCCCTACACTCATTTCTCACAACAGCCTCACAACAAGCTGACGTGGCGGGTAATATTTTATTATTTTTTTACAAAAAGAAAACAAAACAAAACAAAAAAATAATAAAATATTACCCGCCACGTCAGCTTGTTGTGGGGTTGTTGTGAGAAATGAGTGTATGGATCATTTCTCCAACATAAATTAAGTTTGATCGTTTTTGCTTTAAAACATAATCAATATTTTAAATTGCATTGGTCAATTTGGAAGACCAAATGCAAACGGTTTGAAAAATCGCCTTAAAGCATTCTCGATGGCTTATGTAAATTTTTATGTAAAATGACTAACTAAGAGCATACACAGCGGATCGTGTAAAATTTTATTTAGAATAACTAACGAAAACCCATATTTGCTAGTTTAGATAATGAGTTTTAAAATGCATTATACATCCGATTACCTATTCTTAACTCTATATTCCTTTTTTACTCTTATTTTATTCTTTTTATCTCTTTTCTACTTTTTGTTATTTTACTTTTTTCACTTTTTTGTATGTAAAAAATAATAAAATAATGGATAGATTGCTCATTAACATCAACAAAATGTCTATGCTAACAGTTCCAAAGTCGACGATGTTGATCAATAGTGTCGACATGTCGCCACTAATAAGGTCGACGCTGAAGCTCTAACTCAGATGATCATCAGCATCGACTTTTTTGAGTCAACGCTAATGATGACCCAACAACTACGACAAATGTCACCGCTATTAATATTTTTGATGGACGCAAAAGGTCTAGA